>QEPC01004630.1:3037651-3080523 GCA_003113815.1 Sphenodon punctatus | reverse complement strand
GTGGGGCTTCCCTTGTGCTTGGTTCGGAGGCTGCAGCTGGTGCAGAATGCGGCGGCTCGTCTTCTTATGGGGACAGGCAGCCGGGAGCACATTACACCTGTGCTCCGAGCTCTGCACTGGCTGCCGATAGCGTGCCGAGCCAAGTTCAAGGTGTTGGTGATGACCTATAAAGCCCTACACGGTCTCGGCCCCTCATACCTTAGGGACCGCCTCATCCTCCGTGCCCCAGAGCGGCTCCTGCGGTCTGTCTGAGGTGCCTTCCTGGAGGTCCCCCGTGTTAAACGGGGGGCCACAATTGAGAGGGCATTCTCGGTAGTTGGGCTGCGGCTATGGAACTCCCTTCCGGAGGAAGCTCGCCTGGCCCCTAGCCTGCTAATATTTCGGCGAAATTGTAAGACCTGGCTGTTCACCCAGGCCTTTGGGAGGGAGGGTGAGTAGGGTAGGGGGTGTTTAGTTCCCTCACCTAATTTTGGTTTATTATTGTATTCTAGCCCTGTTTTAATATTTTATAATATTTATGCTGATTTTTAAATTGATTTTATTGTTTTAATGTATGGAAGCCGCCCCGAGCTGCATGGCAGGAGGGACGGGGTAGAAATTTACAAAATAAATAAATAAATAAATAAAACTCCAAATAACATGAACATTTGTTACAATGATAATTAAAAAAACATTTGACTACATACATTACAACAAAACATAAATGCCAGAAAGGATGGAAATTATTTCAAAATTTTCTACCAGTATTTCATAACTTAACATCAACATAAACGTAAGATATGTACTTAATTCCATACCATACTTTTATTAATATTTATCATGAAGTAAACGTTCACATTTTTTCATTAAGCATTAATTTATTATCATAATTTGATGACAAACCATTTTTTCAAACTGCCTTAACTCTGTCCTTTACATGTATAAAAATTGTATACACTTTATACAATGAAAGGTTGTCATTGTCAGTGTAGACAACTTTATACAATTAGTTGTATATAATGCAATTTCCCACAAAAAGGACACAGTTAAGGCAGTTTGAAAAAATCTTTGGCCCAGTTATTGTTTGGGGAAAAGCTTTGTTTTCCAGCTTACAACAGGGAGGTGGTGCAAAACAATTTTATTAGAGGAATTTTGTGGGTTCTGAATTCTGCCCCAATCTCTATGATCTGTGCTGAAACTGGTCTTTATCCAGTAGCCCATTTGGCCACTCTTAGAGCCCTGATATATTGAGAAAAATCCACCACCTAAATCCAGTGCATTTAGTTCACCAATGCTGGTTAGAACAGTACTGCCATGCAGGGAGCAAACTATGTTAATGGTGGAGGGAAATCTGACAAGTCTTGAATAAGATCGGACTATCGCCTTCTTTTTGCTTGTCCTCATCGAATAACATGAATGACCCAAACCTTAAGCAAAGACTCGTGGATATTGCTGCCCATGAAGATTACCTAGAGTGGCAGCTAGTGGGATAGCGCCTTGGTACCCCTTGGTTAAAGATAATTTTGCTTTAGAAAAGTACTTGGTAGAGATTCAATCTTTTTCACTTTGAAGAATGTTTACCCTGGTACGTTTTCAAATGTTTGTATCAGCAGTTACGATAGGTAGAGCGGCAAATACGGACTATAATTTAAGATGCTGTTCGTGTCCCTATAATGAAGTTGATATTATGAGGAGATTAGAACAGTATGGATTGACCCATTACTAATGGCCAGATCTTTTAGTTCTTCCATACATAATATTATTTTTCTTTTAACTTTGCAAGATCCTTACATTATGAAATTACTTGTTTTGTTTTTTCTTTTGGCAAAGCGAAAAACGAAGCTTAAGTGGTAACACATCTTATCTGAAGACAGTTGTTAATGAAGGGTTGCTGTGTGCTTATAATATTCCCTGGATTCCTTATTGAGATTTTACTTCTCCCTTTATCCTAATTCATTTATAGCTTTTTGGTTGGTATTATTTGTTTCCATGATACCATTATATTAAATTAATTTATTTTATATTTTTTTATATCTCATATATTTGTCTGTCATTACATTATTTTATATTAGGACTATGGCGAAAAGCTGAGTTCCTTAATAAAAATTGAGTTGAGTTGAAACTGTTGTGCCTTTAACGTTTTTTTAAACCATGAGGTTTTTTCTTTTTGATAAATTTCCCCATTTTTTGCCATGTAATTAGTAAGGTAATGTAAGTGTTGAACTATGAATTGCTCAAAATCCTCCCCACAGAGTGAATGACTAAAAGGTGTGTACCTTTCCATACTACCATGCATGCGCGAACCTGCAGAACTGAATTTTATATTTTTAATAACTCGGTTTTCACTGCACCGAGAACTATCATGTTAGAGTAGCATTAGGTGGTGATCTCATGCTCCAAGCCTCCGATGTCTGAGGGCTCAAGACATCCAGGGGGAGGAGATATGGATCACTCAAAATCCTCCCCAAAGAGTGAATGACTAAAAGGCATGTACCTTTTAGTACGATCTCATACCCCAAACCTCTGCAGTCTGGGGACTGAAATCGTTTGAGTAGGGGAGAGATGGGTAGCTCAAAATCCTCATCATGCAGTGAATGACTGAACAACATGTAACATTAATAAATGTCACATATCTTTCCAGACGCTCTTTTATTACTTCACGCAAAGGGTGGTAGGCAGCTTCTCAACTGCGCATGCATAATTTAAAAATATTTAATAATTAATGTTTCCCTGTGCCAATCATTATCACACTACACCAGCACTTAATGTAGATCTCATGCTACAAGAATGTGAAATCTGGGGGCCCAACTCATCCTTCCGGAGGAGATATCGATAATTAAAAATTATTGGGACACTGAATTTTGACCACAATCAATTAACTTTTCAAGAGCAATAATTTTTTGTTTTGTGACTGGATCATTTTCAAACTTTGAATGTATGATGGTCCCCACAAATAATAATAATAATAAATTAGTTTATTAAGTCATGACCAAAGGTCAAGACTTAGAAAATAAAACTCAAAAATCCATAAATGAAAATTGACACAAGAAAGCCATAAAGCCATTCTGACAACAAAAGAAGAGCAAATCTCAGAAAATTAATATCAAACATAAAAGACATACTAGGACAAATTGCCCTTTACCAAATAGAAAAATAAATTAAAATAGAAAAATAAATTAACCCCACGAATATAAGCCATGAATACATTTTCAGAACTGTAGCTCAAGCAGTTTCCTCAATATCGGGGGCTTCAGAAGCCCCCTGTTTATAATGGAGAGTGGTTGTGCCTTTAACTTACTTACAGCCATTGCTGTAAATAAATCCACAGGTGGTAGATTATGGGTGAAAACAAATGAGGCAGGGGTGAGGCAGCTGCTCGGGTCAAGCAACCCCCTGCTCCAGTAATCCAGGCATGAGGCCTTCCATCACAGGTCCCTCCATGCCATGGGTCAGTCAAGGAGCTGTCCCTATGAGAGAGGAAACCCGGACCCCTGGTGCACAGCACAGCAGGATTGGGCCTCCAGGAAGAGCTTCTGCCAAACAGCTGATGGGGACCCGTAGCCATGCCCTCACCCAGCCAGGGTGCACATGCCAAACACCCTGATAGAGGTGCTCTTCCAGCCTCCCCCCATCAGTTGTTTGGCAGCTGGGGTGAGCTCACTCCTCCAGGCCTGATCCTCAGACCTCGCCTTGGGTGGCCTAGCAGATGGGAGGGCAACCAATAGCCCAGATATACCTCTTGTTTTCAACTGACCCAGGCTCTCCAGTCTCAGTGCTTTCTTGGTGCCTTGAGGCAGTGGCTGACTGGAAGCGGCAGAGCAGACTAAGGCTGAATCCCGATAAAATGGATGTGGTGATGGTGGGTTGGGCGGTGGGTGTGATGGCTCCCCTCGTTGAGGGGGTCCACCCCCGCTGGCTCCCCGGGTCCGAAGTTTGGGAGTCTTGTTGGACCCCAGCCTTCAGCTGGATTGCCAGGTAGAGGCGGTGGCAAAGGGAGCCTTTTGCTATCTACATCTTGTGCGGAGGCTCTGGCCATATGTTTCGGACTCCAACCTGGCCACCCTCATCCATGCATTCATCATCTCAAAGCTGGATTACTGCAACACGCTCTACGTGGGGATGCCCCTGGTGATGGTTTGGAAGCTGTAACTGGTGAAGAATGCAGTGGCCCGACTTTTGACAGGGACAGGCTGTAGGGAGTGCATAACACCAGTGCTCCGAACTCTGCACTGGTTGCCTATAGTGTTCCAAGCCCAATTCAAGGTGCTGGTTTTAACCTTTAAAGCCCTATGTGGCTTGGGGCCCTCCTATCTGAGAGACCGCCTCACTCCTCGGGTCCTGGGGCGATTATTGCGGTCTGCCCGGGGTGCCTTCCTGGAGGTCCCCCAGGTTAGCTCGGGGTCCACAATGGAGAGGGCATTCTCGGTGACTGCACTAGGGCTGTGGAACTCCATCCCGGAGGAAGCTCAACTGACCCCGAGTATGCTGGTCTTTTTCCGGGTCTGTAAGACCTGGCTATTCGTCCAGGCCTCGGGGAAGGGAGTGGGTAGGGGTGGTGGAGATGGGGAGGTCGGGTTGGGTTATAAATAATTAATAATTTTAGCCCCGGTGGCCTGGCCTTTGCATTGGCTACGTCACTGACCACCTCCAGCCCACACATACCATAGCAGCTGGTTGCCTACTCTGAGGCGGACATGGGGAAACATTTGGTGGTGCCCGAATGAACGAGCAGGTGACTTAAGGACTTGTACGGCCTAACTTGGGCTACTATCTCATTTGTTTTCACACTATCTTGCATTTAAAGAGAAGGGGATGAGATGACACACTGGAATTGTTTTCCATCTCTAATTTTCAGGATTCTATTATCCTTTAGTGAAATATGTAGAAGGTTTAAAACACTTGCTGTTAACACTCTAGTTTTTGTAGCATTAGTGGGTCACAGTGAACTGGTTTCTTGGCTGGTTTCTTGTACAAGTCCTTCCTCACTTTTCATATTCTCATTGAACTGATCTCAATTATTATTTCAGTTCATGCCTATATAATCAAGTCAGAGCTTTGCATCCAACTTCTAGGTGTTTGGGATCAAGACCAAAAGACTTCTGTAATATTATACCTGCATTCTAGCCAGATTTAGTCATAACCCTATGCTTTGGCAAAGTGACTCTTGGATTTTCTTGCAGTTATTACTTGTAAAATTTATTCTTGGTCTGCTTTTTGAAATATGATTGCAGTTCCACGAATGTTTGTAAGCAGAAGAAAAGTTCTTTTGAATAAACACCCAAAGTTGGTCATTTATAAAATGTTTTCCTACATAAAGACAGGCATTCTTGAGCTGTTTGTCAAATATAATAAGTGATTATGATTTTGATCAGTTGAATCTTATATCTTTCAATGTCTTGAGGTTATAAATGATGGGAGAGAGGAGCTGACCCTGTGAGCCCCACCAGGCTCAAACCTTGGAGGAGTGCACTGGCCACACTGCTACCTGGAATCTGTCCAAAAAACGTTCTCTGAAGTCTTAGGATAATTTCAGATGTGACAGATCCTTTGGCCCGCCATGCTGAACCACGGTCCGGGATCCGTTTCAGATCCTGGACAGGAATCAGGCCGTCCGTCCTTTAGACGTGCCGGTCTGATTCTGGAGGGGGATTGGGGAGGGGGCAGGGCTGTGCAGTGTGACGTGTGGCTGCACAGCCCCGCCCTCCCGTGCTTCCCCAGCCACCCACCTTCCAGGAGATGGGCGGGCGCACCGGCGAATCGGGCCGCTGCGCCCGATCCCATCTCATGGTCGGAATCACGATCCAGCAGGGCTGAAGGTAACAGATGTTGCCTTTGACCCTTTCTGGACCGTGGCTACCATGACCATGGTATGGGCCCGATCCCACCACAATTCTGGACCTCCGGGTGGCTGGAGGTCCAGAATCGTGGTCAATGGATTCCTGCTGGAGGTTCACTGCGGTGAACATCTGGCAGAACTCGCATCAGATGTTACAGGAATCATGGCCACCACAGGGGATTCACTGTGGTTGACCGTGATCTCGTAACATCTGAAATTACCCTTAGTATTGTCTGTGCAACCTGCAGCTCCTTGACAACAAGAGAATTCTGATTGGTTGGGCAGCCTGATATCCCCAACTATTCAAATCTCTGGCAGAAGTAGGAAGCACCCAGGAAGTATGACGGCTACCCAGCTAAACTGTTGTATCTGAACCTTGACCTGCTCTTTTTTCCTGCTCCTAGCTCTTTTCTTGTTCTTTCCCTCATTTCTGTCTGATAGCTGTCCTCGGGCAACGTCTGCATCAGCCTCTAACTTTGCTCTGACCTCCTGACTAATGACTGGGTGTGACCTCCTGCTCTAAATTCCAGTTTAAGCCCTTGGTTCGTTCCTGAAGTATACTGCTGTATAGAAGACGCTATGGGTGAAAGCAGACATGATGCTAACCACCCTTTAACCACCTTTGGTGGTTATTTATGGCTGTATTAGTGCCCTATGCAGCCCTGCAACATGCATAAATAACCACCAAGGGTGGTTAAAGGGTGGTTAGTGTCATGTCTGTTTTCACCCTATATTCTTGAATTTACCTTTTTATTTTTCTTATTTCTGAAATGGCATTTATATGTATCTTTCTCATCTTGTCTTATGATTTTATTCTGTGTAAGGAAGGATGTTTTGACTCCATTAATGCTTGCAGGGAAAAAAAGGTAAGCAGAACAATAAATTGATACTGGAAAAAATGGAAACAAATTTTTTATTAACACTGTGTGATGAGAAAAGTAGGGCTTAGGAGATGGAAAACCCAGTAACAAGTTAAATTAGTGATGCACAAGATTGATTTAGAATTCATTCATGCAGTGTCTTTAAGACAGAAGAAATTTCAACAATTCAGAATCTAGAGAGTGGTTCCATTCCTACCTAGCGGATAGAGATCAGTGGGTTGTACTAGGGGACTGTTCATTGTCCCCCAGGGACCCTCCCATGTAGGGTCCTGCAGGGTTTGATCTTGTCCATGCTCTTATTCAGCATGTATATTCAGTCACTGTGGAAGGCTTTGAGCAGCTGGGGGGTTCATTGCCATCAATATGTAAACACCCAGCTGTACCTGTCCTTTTCACCAACCCAGGCCCTACCATCTCGTTGCTGTCCCAGTGCTTGGCTGCTGTGGGGGGATTGGATGAGGTCGAGCTGATTGAGGCTCAGTCCCAACAAGACAGAGGTGATGCTGATGGGTGGGGTTGTTGATCTGGCAGAGTGGGAGACCCCTGTTCATCATATGCAGAATCTGGGGGTGCTCCTGGTTGCACAGCTGTGTCTGGATTTGCAGGTGTTGACTGTGGCCAGGGGTGCCTTTCGCCAACTACATCTGGTGAGGAGGCTTCACTCGTGTCTCGGACTCTGATCTCGCCACTGTCATCCATACATTCATCACCTCGAGGCTAGACTATTGTAATGTGCTCTACGTGGGGCTGCCCATGGTGATGGTACAGATTGGCTGTAGCTGGCATAGAATGCGACGGCCCATCTTCTGACTGGGATGGGCTGCAGGGAGCACATAACACCAGTGATCCAAGCACTGCACTGGCTGCAGATTGACTTCTGGGCCCGATTCAAGGTGTTGACTTTGACCTTTAAAGCTCTAAATGGCATGGGCCCCACTTACCTGAGGGAACTACTCATTCTCTGGGCCACCTGGGCAGCCCCTGTGGTCATCTGGGGGCGCCCTCCTGGAGATCCCATGTTACCGCAGGAGAGTGTTTTTGGTGGCTGCTCTGTCACTGTGGAATACCCTCCCCGTGGAGATCTGCCTCAGCTCAGATCTTCTTGCGTTTCGCTGGCAGTGTAAAACCTGACTCTTCTGTCAGTTGTTTGGGAGGGGGGCAGGGTGGGTGGGATTGGGTAGATGGGGTGGGGGGTTGTCTTGCACAGATTTGTATTTTATAATGTTGATATTTTATATATTTATGACCTATATTTATGCATTTTTATTGTTGATTTTATGATAAGGTATTGTGATTGTGAGCTGCCCCGAGTCGCTGACAGGTGAGGGGGGCGGGGTAGAAATTTATTAAAATTAATAAATAAACTCATATCTAGGTATAGTTGAGAAATCAATGATAGCAATAAACTATTTTGTATAATTATAATCAGGAAGAACATGATGAAATGAAGAAGTCATTTTTAAAAATTATTTTATTTTTTAAAATCCTATCCTAGCCTGAAGATTGGAATTCTTAGGCTGTGGAGTTTACTGTAGAAGATGTGGCATCACTTGTTTAAAGTGACTGACTCCATTGAAGTCAATGGCTTAGCTCCCATTAATTTGAATCGTTGATGATTAATGGTAAATGTATCGGGTGGTAGATAATACTTCTTTGAAAGTGAAGGAAACTAGATGACCCACTGGATTCCCCCCACCCCCATCTTTAATTTCTAGGATTCGATAATCTTTCAATGAAATACCTACATTCTTTAAAAATACCTGCTATTCACACCAACC
Source organism: Sphenodon punctatus (assembly GCA_003113815.1). NCBI lineage: Eukaryota > Metazoa > Chordata > Lepidosauria > Sphenodontia > Sphenodontidae > Sphenodon > Sphenodon punctatus. The sequence continues at coordinate 3,072,049 of QEPC01004630.1, read as the reverse complement.
AAATATGCTGCTTTCATAATGCAATTCTCCTAAGTATCCATCCTCTCAATATAGTATTATTGATAATTTAGCACTGTTTAAAGCTTTACAAAACAGCAAATGTTTGAAAGTGCATACTCCCATATTCCTTACATTGTGTAGTGTTACTTGAAGTGTTATTTGCCAAAAGTTGTAAAAGGAAGAACAACAGAGATGCACAGTGTCACAATGTGGATAGATGAATGCAGAGTTATAAAAATACAGTATTGACTAGACTTGCCATAGAGAAATAACGGTAGCGCATTCAGTGGTATTCAGGTCATTTAATGGAGAACTTGAATATCTCCATAGCAAAATAATTTTATGATGATTTTAAGCCATTTAGGTAAGAAAAATGGACACTTACATTTTGTGTTCCAGACATGAGGTAAGGTTATGCCTTATTTAATCACCACAGTAGGAAAAGGGGTAGTTGACTATAGCTTCATAATTGAGGAACCTTATTTACACAATTATACCGGAATTTTGGAAATGAACGGTTTGGGCACATTGTCAGTGATACTGAAATTGTTCTGCGGCTCATTTTCTCGGGTGATTTTATGTTTTGCACTCTACAGAGTTTCAGAATTCGTTATGACTAAAGAACAGGGTGGGAGAATCTCTTCAAGATTGCAAGTTATAAGTAGAATTTATCAGTCTTTCTTTCTTGAATTCATTATCTATTAATAAGATTTCTCTTTCTGAATGTAGCCTTGCTGAAGGTCAATTTAGTGGGATAATATTGTATTTCTGTTCGATCTTTGAACCATCATAATCAACAGACTCATTGCATCCAGCTTTCCTCTTGGTTATCCAAATAGTTCTCTCCAGCTTCCCCACAGGTACACACGTATCCTATTGTGATGCTATTGTTCTGGCAACAAAAGGATGGATGAAATAGTGATACAGCTTTGAGGTATTTAAATGATCTGATCTAATTTAATATTCAGAAGACAAGCACAAGGCAAGGGAGAGAATTTGCATACAGTTTTTACAAAAGGTTGCATACACTTTCCATTTTTATGTTTAAGATATTATATAATTAAGTTTCTCTAATAGCCATTCCTCCAACTGCCCCAGCAGTGTTGGCGTTTGCCAGTTTCCTGTGGTCATCGTCTAGCAGAGGTATGTTTTGGTAAGAGATTTGAAAGATGGTCTTTGAGAACACTCCAAGGAAGGCATTCTTTTAATTTATTAAGTGTTAAAAAATTTTTTTGTGAGCAGTGACGAAGCAGGAGGCTTATCATGGGTGGAGTAGGCATATTTGATTTTGTGTGTGTTTCTTCAGAATTTAAGAACTATGATAATTAAGATGTCCTTCAAATAGACTGTCTCTATTTACATACAATAGTAGTTGTAAGTAAGTTAAAGGCACAACCATTCTCATTTATAAGCAGGGGACTGCTGAAGTTCTGATATTGAGGAAACCACTTGAGCTACAGTTCTGAACATGTATCCATGGCTTATATTTTGGGCGACCATCATATGGAAGAAGTTTGAAGAATATCCAGCCAGAAAATAAAGTTATAACTGTTGAAAAGTTAATTGGTTGTGGTCAAAATACATAGCGTCTCAACTATTTTGAACCATGGATATCTCCTCCCCCCCAGTTGAGTTGAGCCCCCAGACCTCACAGCCTTGTAGTCTGAAATCTCCATCAAGTGCTACTGTAGTATGATTGTGCTTGATACCGACAAAAATGAGTTATTCAACATTAACAAAATCAGTTCTGCTGACTGGCGCACATGCAGTTGAGCAGCTGCTGACCACCATTTGTGCTTTTAGAAAAAACACCATAAGGAAAGTTACGTGACTCTGCTTTTTAAAATCATGTAACTTTGATTTTAAAGCTCTGTCACAAAGACTAGCTCTAGTCAGTTTTGTGGCAATTACCCTCTTGCTTTATAAGCTGCCGGCAAGAGAAAGCAGTTTCATGTCAATTACCCTCTTGCCTCACTCTGTACTTTTCACTCTGTATGAAAAGTTGCATGACTTTTATTAATCCACTCCATATGAAAAGTTGCATGACTTTTATTCATTCACTCTGTGGGGAGGATTTTGAGCAGGGTTTGAGCTCATCTTCCCCCTTCAGAATGTCAGCCCCAGACTTCCCATTTGGAAAGTTATGTGCCTATGGAAAGTTATGGGACTTTTATTCATTCACTCAGTGGGGATGATTTTGAGCAATTCATATCTCCTCTCCCTGGATGGGGTGAGCCCCCAGACTTCAGAACCTTGGAGTTTGAGATGACCACCAAGTGCTACTGTAACATGATAGTGCTTGGTGCAGTGAAAACAGAGTCATTCTGTTAGGGGCAGTAGGTAGAGAGCGCGAGGTGATGGAGGTCCCATCTGGTCCATCTTTGTGGGGGGAGTTTCAGGAAGTAACGCCGGCGGATGTCTTGGGGTCTGTGAGGGCTACTTGTTGCGAACTTGATCCATGCCCGTCCTGGTTGGCGAAAGCCTCCAGGGAGACATTGGGGACGGTGCTGGCGAGGGTAGTGAATGCGTCTTTGCAGCAGGGGAGGTTGACACCCAGTCTCAAGGAGGCTGTGGTGCGCCCCCTGCTGAAGAAACCATCTCTGGACGTGGATGCCCTCACCAGTTACCGACCTGTCTCTAACCTTCCCTTTTTAGGGAAGGTTATTGAGCGGGCGGTGGCAATCCAGCTCCAGGCGCATCTAGACAGCATTGGTTTTCTGGACCTGTTTCAATCTGGGTTCCGCCCCGGCTATGGCACCGAGACGGCGTTGGTGGCCTTGGTGGACGATCTCCACCAGGAGATGGATACAGGATGTTCAACATTTCTCATCCTGCTAGATCTCTCGGCCGCTTTTGATACTGTGGACCATGGGCTGCTGTTGAGACGGTTGCGTGACCTGGGGGGTCTGGATGGGACTGTTCTTGAATGGTTCCATTCATTCCTCTCGGGGAGAAGCCAACGGGTGGTGCTGGGGGAGGAGACATCTTGCCCCCACACCTTATCATGCGGCATTTCGCAGGGTTCCATTCTGTCTCCGTTATTATTTAATGTATATATGCAGCCCCTGGGGGAGGCCGTGAGAGGGTTTGGGGTGCGTTGTCACCAATATGTAGATGATGCTCAGCTGTACCTCTCTTTTTCAACAGACCCAGACCCTGCTATCTCGGTGCTATCCCAGTGTTTGGAGGCCATGGCGGAATGAATGTGACAGAGCAGACTGAAGCTCAACCCCGATAAGATGGAGGTGATGGTGGTGGAGAGAGCGAGGGAGGTGTCGGCCCCCCTTATTGGGGGGGTTCGCCCTCCCATAGCTCAACAGGTCCGGAATCTGGGGGTGGTGCTGAACGCGGATCTCCACCTGGAGCGGCAGGTGGAGGCAGTTGCAAAGACTGCCTTTCGCCAGTTGCATCTGGTATGGAGGCTGCGTCCGTTCATCTCCGGCCCGGACCTGGCCTCCCTCATCCATGCCTTCATCACCTCGAGGCTGGACTACTGCAACGTGCTCTACGTGGGGCTTCCCTTGTGCCTGGTTCGGAGGCTGCAGCTAGTGCAGAATGCGGCGGCCCGTCTCCTTTCAGGGACGGGTTGTCGGGAGCACATAACACCTGTGCTCTGGGCTCTGCACTGGTTACCGATAGCATGCTGAGCCAGGTTCAAGGTATTGGTACTGATTTACATAGCCCTTCACGGTCTCGGCCCCTCATACCTCAGGGATCTCCTCGCCCTCTGCGCCCCGGAGCGACTCCTTCGGTCTGCCAGGGGTGCCTTTTTGGAGGTCCCCCATGTTAAGCCGGGGTCCACAATGCAGAGGGCATTCTCAGTGGCTGGGCCGCATCTTTGGAACTCCCTACCGGAGGAAGCTCGCCTGGCCCAAGCCTTTTGATATTCCGGCGAAGGTGTAAAACCTGGCTGTTCGCCCAGGCCTTTGGGGAGGTGGGGGGTTAGTGGATTTTTTATCGCCCCACCCTATTTATTTTTTAATGTATCCCAGGCCCTGTTCTTAATTCTTAATATTGATATTGTATTTTTATGTGTTTTAAATTGTTTTATATTGTATGTGTTTTTTATTGTTGGAAGCCACCCCGAGCTGTGTTCAGGAGGGGCGGGGTATAAATTGAATAAATAAATATAAATAAATAAATTATTAAACATGAAAAAACCAGTTCTGCTGGATAGCGCATGCGCAGTGGTATGGAAAGTTACATGACATTCACTCTAAAGGCCTCAGGGATCTATATTCAAAGGGTGGGAAACACCCTGGCACGTTCCATCATCCACTCATACTCTGTGTCTTGTTTGGGTGATATCGATTTATTGCCCATTTCACAGTTTAGTAATAATTCATCGGAGACACACCCAGAATCCATTTTAGAATGGAACTTAGTGGATACTACAGGACAGTCCTATCTATCTAGTCCATCAGCTGTGGCTGGTTTGACAGGACAATTGGTTTCCTGTTCCACCGTTCACAATAATAGGGATAGGGATGTCTATTGCTAGGGTGGTAACCTTACGGACGGTGTTAAAATTAGATCCTCTTTTCTATCTAAGTACATAGGATTGGATTCTTTAGAGGTGGGGAGGGATAGCCCTCCTATTGCACCAGTTTCCCCTACCTATGCTGACATAGAGTCTGCTTAGACTGCTTCTAAGGTATGGACATCTGTGTCTGCATGACATACAAGGAGCTCTGCTCTTTGCTGCCTCTCGTGGAATATTGAGGGTATCAAGTTCAGGTTAAAGGACATAGATTGGGTTAATTTATATCAAGGCACCAGATAGTATGCCTCCAAGAAACCTGGCTTGCTGGAAGTGAGGTGGAGTCCTTTTCCCTCCCTGGCTTTTACAGCTATATTGTTCCAGGGACCAAGCAGACTGAGAAAGGTCGTCCATCAGGGGGTGTAATAACACTAATTTCCAACGCTATTAATGCAGAGGTTTCTCGGAAGTCAATAAGTCTGAGCAATTGTCTGGTTCTTTGGGTTAGACTCCCGAAGATTGATGAATTTATTATTATTAATGTATATGTGCCACCTGAAGCCTCGCCGTATTATACGCCCACATTTTGGGACGAATTTAATGAACTGTTAGAGTTTCTTATTCAAGAATACCCTGGTGGGAGGCTGTTTGTACTTGGCGATTTTAACGCCAGGACAGACAGTCAGTCTTTGGAGTTTATCGATTCTCAATTACAATCACAGATGAGAATACCTTCGCGTGCTTCTGTGGATCTGGTAGTTAATGGGCATGGTAGGAGACTCTACCAACTTATTTTACAGCAGGGGCTTTTGATAATTAATGGCAGATCCCCTTCACTCAGACCTAAAGGGGAACTTTACATATGATTCATCACTAGGAGCAAGTGTTATAGACTATGCGTTAACCTCTCCCATTAACTTTTCTGCTATTCATGATTTTGAGGTCTTGGTTAGGCCAGAGTGGAATCATTACCTCATTTTGCTGGAGCTGGGAGAGAGAGATATGTGTGAGAACCAGAGTCCTTCTATCTCTAGTATTGAATGTGTGCAACTTCCAGTGAAGTGGACTATACAACTTTCAACCCAAGTTTCGCATTTGCTTTACTCTCCTGACTGCATGGCATTACGTGAAGACCTTATAGCCACAGATGATTATGCTGCTGTAGGTCCCCTTTTGGATTCTATAATGGACCTTCTTTTCCCTTACATTACCAAAAGGCACCCGGTACACTCGCAGGCCAAGCGTTCTTTTATTAAGAATAGGTGGTACGATCAAGAGTGTAGGGATGCCAAGGCAGCTGTAGTCAAAGCTAGGAGGTTGTGGAACAGCCTTCACTTACAGTGTGATTGGGAGGTGTTCCTTCAAAAAAGGAAGGAATACTATCACCTTTTAAAGGAGAAAAAGGCTCATAACTCTGCACAAGTATGGGCAGAAATACAGGTGGCAGCGCAGACTAATAATTCGACTTAGTTCTGGAAGCTAATTAATTTATCTCTGAAGAACGGTAGAATCGTGAGACCTTCCCATATTGAGGATGAGACCTGGGTATCCTTTTATATGAAACTGTACCAGGATTCCGGCCCAGAGTTAACTCAGGAGGAGCTTTTTCCTCCCCTCTCTGTAAGTCTATCCAACTGTGGACAGGAGCGGTCCTTTTTGAGAGTTAGAGAGAGGGAGATGGTTGAACTTATCAATAAGTTCCATCCAGGTGCTGATGGGATTTTCCCAGAATTAAAGGATAATCCAGGATGGTGGGCCCCAGTGTTAGCTAAATTCTTTACAGATATTAATATGCTTCACTCAATACCGTGCTTTTGGTCCCTGGCAATTATAGTACCTATCTTCAAAAAGGGAAGTCCCATCGACCCTGCCTGCTACAGGCCCATTAATCTTCTGCCAGTATTAAGTAAGCTCTAAACTTGAGCCCTCTTGAAAGAGTTAGAACCATGGGTGTATATGTATTCCCTTTTAGCAGAAGAACAGTCAGGGTTTTGTGAGAATAGATCAACCTCAGATAATTGTTTTGTTCTGTTACATCTTATCAATAAATATGTCTGTATAAAGAAGTCTAAACTATGTAGCGTATATTGATCTTACTAAGGCCTTTGATTCCATCTCCTGGAGACTTTTCTGGCAGAAATTAGTTAGGATGGGAATTGACCGTGACCTGCTGACACTGCTAATATCTCTCCATGAACAGGTGAAGGCAGTGGTTAGGGTGGATTTTGATTGTCGAATGACAAAGTCCTTCCCACTACAGAGGGGTGTAAGACAGGGATGCTTGTTGGCGCCACTACTTTTCAATCTTTTTATTCATGATGTAATACAGGCGATGTTAGCCAACCATACAACCCCTCCACTTATACGGACTAGACCAATCTCATTGTTGCTCTATGCAGATGATATTGTCCTCTCGCAAACAAGACAGGGTCTGCAGCAATGTCTCGATTCCTTGCATAACTTTTGCCACCATAATAGTCTTTCAGTTAATATAGCTAAGTCTAAAATTATGTCCTTTGGTACAGCTTGGACTAACTATAGATGGAGGATTGGGGCTCAAGAAATACTTCGGACCTCTCACTACCCTTACTTAGGTGTTGTGATCTCTAGCTTCTAAGCCTGGAAGGCTAATTTGGAACTTTGGGTTGGAAAGGCATATCAGTCAACTTCGGCAATACTTAGGGTGAACCAAGAAGTGCCTATGCCCCCCCGGATCAGATTTTATCCATTTTTGAAGCCAAAGTTTTTCCGCAGCTTCTTTATGAGGCAGAGTTAACTTGTTTTAGCTATGGGGCAAAAGAGGAGCACTCGCAAAATCTTTTTTTAAGGACCATTCTTAGAGCTCCTAAAGCTTCTCCCCTCCCTATGCTCCGGTTAGAAACAGGTTTGGTTTTGGTTAAGTTGTGTGCCTTTTGTAGAGCATTGCTATTTTGTCTTAAATTAAGACAAGGGATGACCTTGCCACTAGCTCACCAGTGCTATATGAAGCAAAGTCAGCATCAGGGTTCCCTCCACTATAAGTGGTAGAAAGGGATTCAGACATTGTCTCGCTGCCAATTAGCCCTTTCCGGGATGGATAGTGACAGTATCGATTATAATGCAACTAGGCTGGAAACCTTCTGGAGACAGAAGGTAAGGGATCAGGAAGTGAGAGATGATCTTGCAGCTATTCAGAGTAGTAAAATCACCCCAATGTACTGAAGAGTAAAGTTCTCTTGTACTTTAGAACAGTATCTCCTGAAGGTTCAGGATCCAAATTTAAGGAGGTTGATAACCCTTTTTCACTTTAATTTAATTGAATCTGCAGTGGTTAGAAGGAGGAGAATGGAGGTTCCTTACACTGAGAGGATCTGCCAGTGTGACCTTCAAGAAATTGAGACGATGCATCACATTATATTTGATTGTCCAAGATATGCAGATCTCATAGTAGTATGGATAGACCCTTATTCGAGAACGCATCCCTCCTTGTGGAAGATAAGCTTGTGATGTTACTTATCGCTTCTGACCTAGTGCAGAAAAAAGCAACGGCTTGCTTTCTTAAGCTAGTAGAGAGGAGTTGGAAGATGGAAAAAGGAAATGATTCGCTGGATTTCTGCCCCTCAATGACAGGAGCTTAAGAATCTAGAGATTGATTTGGAAATCTGTGTGAAGGTGTATTCTTTGATACGTCTACCTTTTAGCTTGGACGAGTTATTTTGGTTTTTAAATTTCAACTGTAAGGCTACTTTTGAATTTTGAATTTTAATATTGATTTTATATTTTATAAATTTGAATTGTTAGAATTTATGTTTATGTATCTTGGTTGTGTAAATTGTTATAGCAAAATTTTGCTGAATACAATAAATGAAATGACATTCACTCTGTGGGGAGGATTTTGAGCAGGGCTGGGGATCATCTTCCCCCTTCACAACACCAGGCCCAAACCTCCCATGTCAAAGTTATGTGACTATGGAAAGTTAGGTGACTTTTATTAATTCACTCCATGGGATGGATTTTGAGCAATCCATATCTCCTCCCCCCTGGATGAATTGAGCACCCAGACTTCAGAACCTTGGAGTATGAGATCTCCATAAAGTGCTGCTGTAGTCTGATAGTTTTTGGTGCAGTCAATAAAGAATTATTAATGATTAAAATTTCATTCTGCTGGGTAACGCATGCGCAGTAGAGCAGATGCTGACTGCCGACTGCTGCTAAAAAGAAGCATGATTAATGTTACCTGTCTCAACTGTTGAATAATGTTACCTGACTCAAGCCGCAGCAGTCAGAAGCCGGCAAGAGTGTAATTGACATGAAATCGTCTAGTGACATGAAATTTATTTATTTATTTATTTATTTATTTAGTAGATTTTTATACCGCCCCATCCTGCACAGCAGCTCGGGGCGGTTAACAACAATAAAAACCATTTAAAACATTTAAAATACAATTATAAAACATATCAATAGGACAGGGTGGTATAAAAATAAATATACAGGTGGGGGATTAAAAATCACCCCCCCTCCTCCCTCCCAAAGGCCTGGGCAAACAGCCAGGTCTTACAGTTCCGCCGAAATGTCAAAAGGCTATAATTGACACATTATAGTGCTTGGTGCAGTGAAAAGGGCAAGCGGGGCTCAGGCTCATCTTCCCTCTTCACAACACCAGCCCAAAACCTCCAGTTTGGAAAGTTATGTGTCTATGGAAAGTAAAAGTTGTGTGACTATGGAAAGTTGTGTGACTATGGAAAATTACTTGACTTTTATTTATTTACTCCATGTGAAGGATTTTGCACAGTGGTATGGAAAGTTGCATGTATTTTGTCATGCTGCAACATACAAGTAGTGTTTGGAAATGTTAATATGAGACATACACTCTAAATATTTCTGGAGTGTCTCGCAAGATTGTCCATGTGTTTCAGGATACCTTTTGAGACCTTTTGTGTGTGTCCCACAACTCACATAAATACAATGCTTTGTTGAACATTGAGAGTGACTTGCAGGAACTCCCTGCGAAGAGACGTTGTTCAGGAATCTGATCCCTCAGTGATGAAGCTATCCAACTATTAGAGTAGTGGGACTCTCATTGCACTCCCATTGTCACTACAAATGCCACTCCTCCTCACATTCCTAGAGGAGATGTATTATTTTGTGGAAGTGGGAGAGCAAACAACAAAAAAATCTTGCTACAAACATTCAGCTTACAACATACGAGCCTGCATGCCCTCATCTCTGCTCCCTTACCCTGAGATCAGTTTTTTGGTACTTTGGGACTGGGGAAGAAACTGAATCCAGAACCCAGATCCAGGAACTCCCCCCAAAACGAAAGAAAATTATCTAAAACAAGAACTCTAACGATTTCAAAAAATGTTGAAGGCTGAACCATTTCCAAAACAAAAAACTTTCCTCTTAAAAAAGAGTAAAATGTATTTTAAAAAATAACTTAAATTCCCCAAACCATAAAACTTAATTACAATTAAAAAAACATTTAACTTACAACAAAAATTAAATGCCAAAAATCATGGAAATGATATTTAGATTTTCTACCTATATTCCATAATTTGCCAACAAATTATGTATTTACATATGCAAGATATGTACTTTATTACCATACCTACTTACTCTTATGAATATTTACCAATAAGTAAACTATCACATTATTTTTTAAAGGTTGTTTATTTATTAGCATAAGTCACCTATGAACATTTTTTCAAACTGCCTTAACTGTCCTTTTGCACAGAATTGCATTGTATACAACTGATTGTATAAAGTTGTCTACATTAGCATTGTCAGCATTTCATTGTATAAAGTGTATACAATTTCTATACATGTAAAGGCTACACAATAAACAATTATTATATATATATATACACATGTAAAGGACAGAAAAATTTAAGGCAATTTGAAATTTTTTTCATAAGCGAAATATGCTAATGAATAAATGACCTTTAAAGAAATAATGTGATAGAGTAATTATTGGTAAATATTAGTAAGAGTAAGTAGGTATGATAATAAAGTAAGTACATATCTTCCCTTAATGTTGATGGCAAATTATGGAATAGAAAATCAACATAATTTCCATGCTTTTGGGTGTTTAATTTTTGTTGTAATGTATGTTGAATGGGAATGCTTTTGAATTGTAATTAATTTTCATGCTTGCTGGAGTTTGTTAGGGTAAAATGTATTTTTTGAAATGTTTTTTAAGGGGAATGTTTTTGTTTTGGAAATTAAGTTGTGGATGTTAGCAATTGTCTCTTGCCTGCATGTGTCTAACTTGGAGTAAAAATGTATGCTCTTTATGTTTGTATAATATTTTATATTATAAAATATATTGTATATATGTGTATATATATAATATATACAAGAATATTCCACTGATTTCCTGACTTTGCTGTCTTAAGGATTTAAAGTATGTTATTTCCAGTGGGTAATTTTTCTGTATCTTAAAATCCTTGAGAAGACAGTAGTAGACTTGTGATTAACTTCCTTTTTAGAGAAACTGAGGAGGATATGTTGTCTCTCATACAAGGTCAAAGAGGCATCTCCTCTTATCCAGACAACTATTCAGCTTTGCAATCCAGTGGGATGGCTAATTTAGCCAGGTAAGTTTTTTCAAAATAATACTTGTTGATCAATCGTAAAGCTCTGATGATTTCTTTCTTCAAGGTAGCCTGATATATGCGAAATTCTAAATGATTAGTGGTTTAGCTCTTTAAAGAGATAAATTGCTAATGCTGCCCTTGTTAGTCATATTGGAAGCAGATGATTCACTAGATGTCACTTCAAGGTTAGACATAACTGACATAACCAATGACGAGGTTACTCCACATTGTGAAAAATGAGGAAAAAACAAGCCATTAACCATTGATTGGACATTTTAGGGACTGGATGCTTCAGATGTTCATAAGGTCTCCTCATTACTAGTAAGAATGAGTACCTATAACCAAATAGTGACTCTTTGTTTTTATTTTCATGAAGGAGATGAGCCAAATGTAATTTTATCAATATTGTGTGCATATTCAGAAACATCTCTATTTCAGGCATACACACAGACACCTATTGTTTTTTTTAATTTTCAGAAGCCACTTGAAAATACTAGGATATTTCAGTAAGCTGTAAATACAACAGACAAAACATTAAATTTGTAATTATCACCAGGGACCCATGTTCACTGCATTTTCCCCATTGCTGCCAAGGAGCAAGGAAAATTATCTTACAGTGGTGAAAAACTACAAATTACGAAAATCTCTCACCCAGTTGCGATTTCAGTTAATAATGCCCTCCTCCCTGATAGAAGGTAGATACAACCATATACCCAATGCCATGCGTTTTTTGTCCATGTGACTCACTGAAGCTGGAAGATCTGAGCAACTATTTATTTGACTGCCCTCTTACAATGGGTGCCAGATGGAAATTTTTCACACCATTGCTTTCTGAGAGATCTTATTGGAACCAGGCTTCAAAGCTGTCTTATATATTGGCAAATACCAACAGGGATAACATTCTCAAGGCTGCTAATTTGGCATTTTCCGTAAGCCTTCAGAGGCAACAGGCCACCTCCTCGTAGGATGCTAGTACTGTATAAAATAATGCTTTAGCGCCTCAAAATAGCTCAGTATACTGAATCAGATATGACTAAATATATTGATTTGTTGATAGTTTTGCGAGATAATAGTTTCAGGGGCCAAGAATCTCCTGCACTCAAACTCCGATAAAGAGCTAGGGTTAATTTTAGATTTTGGGACAATCAACGTTGTATTAGTATGAGGCCATTTGGTGGTTTTTAGATGTTTTTAAATTGTTGTGTTGATGTTTTAAATTGTTTTTATTGGTGTTGTAAGCCGTCCCGAGATGCCATGAGCATGAGGGGGCCACAAATAAATGTAATTAAATAAATAAATTTTGTATAATTCATAGGAGGAATGATATCTCCCTTAGAAATAAAGTTAACTCATTAGTCTAATTTGTTGAAATTACCTCCCGGGTCATTCCCAGTTTACAGTCAACTGGGGGGGAGGGAGGCAACATCCATGTCAAGATAGTTGCTTCCCCCATTTGCTTTTGCTAGTAGGAATATAAATCCTGTATATTTATAAGGGGAAGGAGGTTAACCCTTTCCAGAACTGAACTTATTTTAAGTAAGTAATAGGATTTGTAATCCTTCTGCTTGATTTTAGTTAAAAAGGGAATCAATTTTATTTTTAAAATGTTTCTGTGTTTGGATTTTGCTGAAGACCTTTCAGACCCTTTTACTTTGAAAATGTTTATTATTGTGAAAGGTTTTCTTTTTATTTAACTAAGGTTGATTTTTAGTGATTATCATTTTATTGTATATATTTTGTGATAACCTATGGTTGAAACAATAAACATTTATTTACTACACTATTTTTCTTTTCCTTTAAAAAACCCATTAGTTATCAGAGAGAGCAGTCCCACCTCCACTCTGGCAGCCTCTGTGCTGCCTTGGAGGAGCAAAGACTACAGGAAGGAGAGCATCAGTCTGGAATGGTGGGAAGTGATCCTGTAGCTGGAACCTGCCTTCCAGGTGATGTGTTATTCTCTCGCACTGAGGATATTTCACAAGGGATGTGTGCCAAGGGGGGTGGGAATAGGATGGCCATGGCAATTGCTGATTCAATTATTAGAAATGTAGATAGTTGGGCTGCTGGTGGCCGTGAGGACCTCATAGGAAATTGTTTGCCTGGTGCGACCTCACGTGCCACCTTAAAGACAGCTGGAGAGGAGCTGGCTGTCATGGTACATGTGGGTACCAATGACATAGGAAGTGGAGAAGATGCAGCCCTAAAGGAAAATAATAGGCTGATACTCTGTGGAACTGAGTCTCTGATGAATTCCCTACAGCTTGTATCTGTTTAACCAGTGTAAGGAACTGACTTCCCTGTGTTCATTCACAGTGGTGGCATTGCTCCCTTGTGATCACTTATAATCCATGCTTCTTTTCACTCGATTGATCTAAATACAGTGGTTTGTGGGTGAGTGTTCCAATGTCCAATCAGGGCAGCCCTTGAAATCTAGTGTCCACAATAACTGAACCAGCTTAAGCTGAACTGATTTAGGCTGTTTAGTGGTTCCAGAGCCAGCCTTGTAAGACCATTTTATGAGGAGTGCAATTGAAAAAGTGCAAGAAAAAACTGTATGAACAATTGCATTCTTGTTTAAGCCTGGTGTAACGGAAAGCCATAAGTCCATGCAGAACCAGGTCCCAAAAGGGGGTTGGGAAACTCCTTGCAGGGATAAAACTCTTTGAAGTCATGGGTAAGGAAAGGGTTAATGACCTGTGAACCATGTTGATGAGGTCTGTGTACTATAAGTTGGGCGTGGCAGGAAACTGCAAGCTGCTGAGGTCAATAGCCAGGAAGGGCTTTAAAACCAGAACCCAGAAGCTCACAGGACAAGACCACCAGGGAGAAGGCTCAGAACAGGAGCTCATACGCTATGTTCTTTATGTACTTGTGTTGCTTGGGTCACTGGCACTGTATATAATAAAGTAGCATGTGGTGATAATGAGTTGGGTGGATCAATACAATGTTAGTTAATACTGGTATTATCCAGGGTCTTAATTTTCAAAAAAAGGAAGAACCTGGAATGGCGTGCATTAGCTTAAATTAGGAATATTTCACTCTAGTTTACGTTGGTTGTTTTCAGACAATATGCTACCCCGCATGGCTACCCATCTGCCCCACATCTGATTGCCAGGCTGAAGGCGGAGCAGTCAGATGTGTGCTCCTGCAAGCCATGGAGTACCCACTCTCAGCCACTCACAGCCATATGCCAGGAAACATGGAAAGCACTGTGCGGGGCAAGCAAATAGATCTTTGTCCACATGATCACTGCCCGTATGAATGGCGGCATTTAGCCATGCCAGCAGACAGATCTGCCACTACCATAGAGCAGTGGTTTACAGCCTCTTTTCATTAGCGGACCCCCTAAAAATGTCTAACAGAGGTGTGGACCCCTTTGGGAAATCTGGTGTGTGTGTGTGTGTATGTGTGTATCTCTCTCTCTCTCTCTCTCTCTCTCTCTCTCTCTCTCTCTATATATATATATATATATATATATATATATATAGAGAGAGAGAGAGAGAGAGAGCCGGGGCTTGTCACTACAGTTCATAGGCACTGTGGGTGGGGAAGTGGCCTTTGCAAGTCACAAACCCCAGCCAGAATCGCCGGGGAGCCTGGGTTCCTCAGCGCTCACACCTGGGACATATTACTTGCAAAGGCCAGCCCAACGTGCTCCCCATCCCATAGTGCCTATTAACTGATTTTGGGTAGGATTTCCGGGGATACACCTTCCCACCTGGCTACTGTCACTAGAGCAAGAGATACCATTATTTACAAGACCCTTACATGGGACCAGGATTCACTGATCTGCTGGGGAGGGAGGAAGAAGTGTGCTGGGCTGGCTTTTGCAAGTGGCAAGCAGAAGCTGCGGAGCATTTGGAAGATGATCCCTTTTCTGGGATCCGAAACTTCATCATAGTCCTTTCTCAGCCTCCTTAGACATATTCTGTGGACTCCCCAAGGTGGTTGTTTTGTTAGTTATATCTGTGCTCAGTTAAGTCTGCAATTTGTTCCCTTCTATCTGCATTCTGTGTTTCATGGGGGGATGCATAGCAGCTGCCGCCATGGTAACCATGCTAGGAGCTGCCCATCTATTTTGCTCCCCATGCGATCCACATATGTGGGTGCTCCATGGTAGAGACATACGGTGGTCATGGATCCCTCATGGTTGACTTGCTTGTCTGAATACAGCCTTTATTGAGATAGTAATTTCTTTTTCTACACTCCATCACCTTATTGTGATAACTGCTGTTTTCACCTCTTCCTTGACTTCCCATCATCTTTTGTATTTCTTTCTCTTTATTTCCCCCCTGTTTTAATGCCATCTGTCTTATTTACACTTTTGTTTTCCTGGTTAGGTAATATGCTTTTGTTCTTACTCTTCCTCAATCCTTGTTTGTCCTTATATTTCCTGCATCTATTTCCCTCCTGGTCCCCTTTTTATATTTTCCTTTTCCATCTCCCTCTTTCCTCATGTTCTACATGTGTCTTCTTTTTCTTTCCCCAATAATATTTTGTGGCACTCCCCCGCCCCCCCCCACCAACCATTGATCCACTTCCCTCTGTGTTGCTTTCAATCATCCTGACCCTCAAAGTATTTCTTCCTCCTGCATACTACTCTGCTTTGGGGAGGAAAACCCATGGTTAGGGGGGGGGGGCAGTGCTCTGTTTTTGGAGGCACCTGCCACCAAAGCCCTGGGATCCTGTGCACAACCACCACCAGAGCCTCCATTCTCTGTCAGAACATCAGAGCACTGACAGGGGGCTGACCTGTTGCTGCTGCTTGAGCCAGCCTCCCCACCCTTCCAAGCCAGAGAGAGACTGCCCCTCCCCCCCCTACAGTAGGGATGCTCCTGGACGAGTATATACATGCAAGTGCATGCCTGCATGTAGGCAAGGGACTAGGCCTTGTTGGCCAAGGGGGTGGGGGTGGGGGCCGGGCAGTTATGTTCCTTTTTGACTACTTGAAATGTTGGGACGGTATGGTCATGACTTTATTGGTCCACTGTATGTTTGAGCAGACATTTAGCTAAAAGAGAGAGCTCACTGCTTTTCCTGCTAAAGACCGTCAAAGGGTTATTAGACAAGCAGATCAGATCTTATGAGCAGAGGCCAGGAAATATTAGTTATCATTTGTCGACGCACCCCTCCCAAGGAAGACGCGGACACTTGTATGGGTTTGAACGGCCGCACTCTTTATTGTTAGTCGATAAAAAGGGGGAAGAGGTGACCCTCCCACTTCCCCCTTTAAACTGGGGTCCATTAATCTCTTCCTAACTGTTAACCATCGCCACAGGAGGTTCCCTTACTGTAACAGGCGCTGTCCTTGTGCCCTGTTGCCCATTTTGCCGTCTTCGGGTTAAGCCCGAGGGGAATCCTCCTGTGCCCTACCTTAACAAACTTCTTCAACTTACACCCTGCCCCCATCCCGGTTTCACCGGGCCAGAGCGGGTTGTTCGCTCCTATCCCCTCTCGCGGCCTACCAAGGCGGGGGTTTAACAACAACAAGGATGAGGACACCGTAACCTCCTGTTTGGTACATGGTCCGCCCAGCAGGCTCGGCCGCTCGTCTCTCACCCTTGGGCTGACCATACAGTGGGCCGCACTGAGCGGCTATGGATGGCCTATACCCATCTCTTAAGGAGATGTTGCTACCCTATGCTATGTTAACCTTTTAAACTTTTAACCCTTGGCCTGAAATCAGGCTACCGCCAAGAGTGTGACATTTCGGCCTACCACCAGCAAATTTGCAGCCTTACCCTCTTTCTTGATTTGGCATTTCACTCCGGGAAAGGCAAAAAAACCCTAGCCGTTGTGCCAATTTTAGCTCAGGGAAAATTCCTTTCCGGTCCTAAGTTGCGGCCAGTCAGACTCGGAGTGGTGCCTTATAGAGGGATGGGTGGGTGGGTGCGTGTTCCACTCCCCGCTCGTCGCCCGGCCGAATGAAGCGGCTGAGCGGGGAGTCTAAGATGGTGCCCGGGAAATCCCGCTCTCGCGAGAGTCCCGGGCGCATTTCAATTTGGTTGCCTAGCAACCACGGCCGCTCGCTCGGCAACACATGCGGCCGCTCCTTTCCCCGTTCTCCTTCCCTGGGAAGGTAAGCGGGCGCCGCCAAACCCCCGCCGCAGCTATCGCGGAGGGGACTTTGGTGAGGAAGGAGACAGTTGTTAACTTTATCCATATCCATCATGATAGCCGACCGATTGTGGCATAGAGTCAGTTTATGAACCTATGCTGTAGATGTGCAGGTAGCAAAGAAGAGATTCTTTGCTGCTCTCATAGCATCTGCAAAGTTGCGTCCAGCGGAGCTTTTCCAGGTAGTGAGGGGACTGGAATCTCCCAGTGCCCACTGTGACACTTTTGTCGACTTTTTTGTGGATAAAATCACCCGTATTCACCATGACTTCAAAGCCACATTTGCAGCAATAGGGAAACCAGAGGTATTGGAAGCCCCACCTTATCCTGATTTACGGGATCAGTTCCAGTGGGTGTTGCCCACTGATGTGGAGGATGTCCTGGGGCTGTCATGGCCACCTGTTGTGAACTAGATCCATGCCCATCCTGGCTGGTTTAAGGCTAGCCGGGAGATGTTGGTTGGGGCTGTTGCTGGCAGGGGTGGTCAACGCCTCCCTTAGGGAGGGCAGAGTGCTGGGCTGCCTCAAAGAGGTGGTGGTACAGCCTCCTCTTAAAAAAACATCACTGGACGTTGACTTTGTGGCCAGTTATCAGCCTGTCCCTAGCCTTCCCTTTTTAGGGAAGGTTATTGAATGGGTGGTGGCTCGGCAGCTTCAAGGGCATCTGGATGAGTCCATTTTCTGGATCCCTCACAGTCCAGCTTTCAACTGGGCTTTGGCACTGAGACTGCACTTGTGGTGTTGGTTGATTACCTCTGCCATGAGCTGGACCTGGGTTGTTCGACACTGTTGATCCTGTTAGATCTCTCAGTTGCATTTGATACCGTTGATGATGAGAGTTTGGTGACTCATCTGTGGGACCAAGCTGGGGTGAATGGGATTGTTCTTGAATGGTTCCATTCCTTCCTGGCTGGAAGAAGACCATGTGTGCTGCTGGATGACTATTTATCTTCTCCCTGGGACCTCATGTATGGAGTTCCGCAGGGGGTCTATTTTGTCCCCTCTCCTGTTCAATGTGTACATGCAGCCTTTGGGCGAGGTTATTAGAGGGTTTGGTGTGCAGTGTCATCAGTATGCTGATGACAGTGCACACCAAACCCTCTAATGAACTTGCTGATGTATGCTGATGACACCCAACTTTACCTCTCTTTTTCAACTGACCCAGACCCAGCAGTCTCAGTGCTTACCTGGTGTTTGGTGGTTGTGGGGGACTGGATGAGGGTGAACCATCTGAAGCTGAATCTCAACAAGACAGAGGTGTTGCTGGTGTGTAGGACTGCGGGAGTGGTGGCACCCATCATTGATGGGGTCTACCCCCCATTGGTTCTCTAGGTCTGGAGTCTGGGGGATGCTCCTTGACTCATGACTTTGCTTGGATGTCCAAGTGGTGAAGGGGGTGTTTTGCTAATTACACCTGGTGCGTCAGCTTCAGCCATACGTCTCAAACATGCATCTGGCCACCATTATCCATGCTTTCATCACCTTGAGATTGGGCTATTGTAATGCGCTCTACATGGGGCTACCTTTGGTGATGGTCCAGAAACTGAAGCTAGTGCAGAATGCGGCAGTCCATCCCCTTTCGCGGATGGGTTGCCGTGAGCACATAACACCAGTGCTTCATTCTTTGTACTGGATGCCTATAGTTTTCCAGGCCTAATTCAAGGTGTTGGTTCTGACCTATAAAGCGCTAAATGGCTTGGGCCTCACTTATCTGCAGGATCATCTCACCCCCCCGGGCCATGGATTGGCCCCTGCGGTCGACCAGGGACATCACCCTCTGAGTCGCCCAGGTATCTCAGGTGGCGACGATGAGGGGGGGCGTTCTCGGTGGCTGTGCTGCAGCTGTTGAACTCCCTCCCTACGGAGATCCACCTGGTCCCAGATTTCCCCTCTTCCCAAAGGCGCTGGTAGTGTAAGACCTGGTTTTTCCACCAGGCTTTTGTCGAGAAAGACGGGTTGGGGGGGGAGAAGTTTATTGTTGTTTTTTTTATAGTGGTTTCATCTTTTTGTGAATTTGTATTTTTATATGTTTTTAAATACGTTGTGAGTCGCCCTGAGCTGCTGGGGTGGCTCAGATGGGGGACAAGATGGGACGGCCAAGAAATCTAAATAAATAAATAAATGCATTGAATTAAACAGTAATGTAATGCCATTTAGTCCTCCCTGCCCTGCAAAAGTCTGCCATGCTCAAAAATGTAACTCTTAAAACAGAGATTTAAAAATTCTTAATTTTGTGAATGTTCGTGCTAGCACATATACTTTGAATGTTTCTAACATTTGGTCACAAGTACCACTATGAATTAACTCAAATACCTGGTGCATTTTGGCATGCACATGATCATACTGAAAATTCCATTTTCTTTCTTCAATACCTTTATATCCTGTGCTGTCTGAATAAATAGCTTTTTATGCCAAGAGAACTAAGTTTGTCACTACCCACCATTTATTTGGGTTATCTCTAATCAGCTTACTGCAAGCAGTTGTCATGTCTTTTCTTAATCTGAGCCACCGTAAAACTTTTACATATTCCTACCTGTAACACTCTAATCTTTCATGGGCTCAGTGTAATCAGTTTCCATATTTTTCTCTATTGAAGCTGTTCAAAACTCTAAGTTGCTTCCCTCTGGAATGTTACTTTTTCATTTTATTTTTCATTTTCAGACCATATGCAAGAATATTTATTGTACAAGTAACCCTCTCATTGTGAAATATACCACATACAAGTATTATTTGGTCCTCTAAATGTGATACAGAATTTGTGTGGAGTAATTTTAAATTAAACACTTTAAATTTATGGCAGCAGTTTCCCTTGATTGCAAGTGAAGTAATCTGGAGGTGTTCAAAAGATAACAGTTGCATCTTTGCTAAGTTATATTTAGTTTCATTACATTTTTATACTACTCCAACTAATGAGGAGGTGAACACTAAAACCAGGCTATTAAAAGTGCATAAAAAGGAACCACTCAAAATACAGCCAAATAAAATTAACAATGGTATATGGTGCAGAAACAGCAACTGTAAGCACAAGGCACTACAGACACTGCAACAGATATTTTAAAAACTTGGTTGCATAAACCAGCCACCATTAATTCTGCCTTTAGTTTACAGGGCAAACATGGTAAACTTGATACAGTGGGATTTGATTCACAAATCACTTTGGCACCACTTACTCTCAAAAACCATCTAGGTTATGTAATTTTCATACATTTACATTCCCCAAGGAACCCTTTGTTCTTGATGTGCAATTGTTCAATCTCACTTTTACAGTTTCGAAGAGCGCTGTGCATGGAAGGGGTGGAGTTAGCCCAAAACGAGGCCGTCTCTGCTGAAAGGGGGAAATTACAATGCCATCATTAAATTTGTTTAAAAGTATATTAAAGGATGAAAACATTAGTGTTATAGGGGAAGGGAAGTATTAAGATCTGGAGCTGCAATTAAAAAGCTTTGCATTTGTAAGAATAAAGAGAGAATGTTAGTGAAAATAAGGACTGCATATTAATGTTACCTTTGACAGATTTCTCAAGTGGCAACCACATTGGACATTCAAGCTCCTTCACTCAGACATGATTGATTACTATATCCACTGAATAACTCTATTGACTCATGAGCTGTTAAATCTAAAACACACCCACAAATTTACATTCAACACAATGATGACTTTCTTAAATCTAACAAACTCCAAAGACTTGATGCACACACAACCGGCCAAATTCAGTCCTGGTGATAGACAGCCCAACTCTGGGATTTTTACTTAGCTTATTTACACCAGAGTTGTGTTTGATCCAAGGTCTAGCAAACAACTAAATAATTCAGTTCAGTGACACAGTCTTATTTCACCCGATTTGTACAGCTGCCTGGATTGAGAATATAGCTGCTTTTCCCTTTACTGCCCTATAGCCCCAGAAGTGGGGTTTTGTTCTCTTGTGGACTGTGTCTGGATAAACAATTTTTAAAGAAAACATTTCATAAACAACACTCTGTATGTCATTCAAGCCACATGTTTTTGAATCTTTGTAGAACCTCTTTGTTTCAGTACTGATGACTAAATAATTTAGTCCAGGGGAAAACCAGTATTATCTCACTTTGCTATTACAGCTGCTTAAATCAGAAAAAAAAGTGTCTTGTCCTCTACTCTGGGGACAGGGAGGGTATCCTTGTGATGGATGGCACTAGAAAAAACAAACAAAAAGAAGAGATGGATATTTTTGAATTTATACAGCCACATTTTGAAAATTACTATAGAATGTCTTTCTATAGAAAGAAAATTACTATAGAATGTACAGTCACACAAAAATTACTATAGAATGTACAGTCACACAGAGTAGAATTGTGTCAGCTCCATTACATCATACTGTGTTGTGTTGCACTGTGAAATGAGGTGATTGTGATTTGATTGAAGCAGCTGATAAAAGTCAAATAATTTAACAAAAGAGGAAGTGTGGCAGAAAACCTAATGGACAGTGAAAGTGTTCAGGATAAATGGTGAATATCCATAATTTTGCTCAGTACCTTAACACAACCCCCCCAAACACACCTTCCATATAGCAATCCCAGTCACTGTTGAAGGTATGGGTCTTATCCTTTTGACTGAGACAGTCTAACACTAATTGTATATGACCATAGCATAGTGATAGATAGAAGAACCAGAATCATAGTATTTTGGAATTTATGCTGCCATTTTTCATCCTGTTCAGCATATTGGGTGTTTTTACACACACATTTCTCCTGCATGTTTGCTGTTACATCCTGAACTTTCTGTGTGTCTAAATCACTAACCCAAATCTTAAACATCTGACTCTTTGAACTTCTGCATAGAACTTCTCCCAGAACTTTTGTGTGTAAAAAGTTCTCCTGGTAAGCTTTGCTCCAGGCAGCTGTGGTTTCCATGGCAGCCACTCACATCTACATCTGTGGTTACTTTAGGCTGCCTCAGGGCAGTGTTTGTGTGAAGAATGCATCCAGGAACTGCCTCAGGGCAGTGTTTGTGTGAAGAATGCATCCAGAACTTACTTGTGGACTTGAAAACCCAGAAGAATGAAAGACCAGCACTTTAAGGTGTGTGTAAAAATGCCCAACGTTCCTGTTTCAAACTAAAGTTGTGCTCTTTTTCTCCAAAATGGTCCCATTATAGTTCTTATGGATCACAGCTACCATGGGTCAGTTACAGGGAGATCCAAATAGAATAGTGTTGCTGTTTGAACCCCAGGTGCCGGTTCTCCCATGTCTGGACTAGGTGATAAGGCTTGCAGTTCTTCCAATACTACTTTAGACATTGCCATCTCTTTATTATACATGTGAAAGTTCAACACTCCATTTATCTTGTATCCAATTAGCTAGGTACACCTAGCTAAGACAGAGTCCATGCCTTCAAGGTGCCTTGCTCCTATTTAAAGTCCTTTTAACTCTGTAGCTTTGTAGCTTGCCAGAGCTTTCAAACTCAAAATCCCAGCTCTCAGTTGCCCAGGCAATCTGCCTGTTTTAATACTCTCTCCAGTCATTCTCTCATTTCCGGAGTTCCTTGTCTCCCCACTTTTATCCAAGATAGTTCACTCACTGTTTGTTGTTTTCCCAAATGGCAGGAAAGGCGTCCCTGCTTTCACCGCTCAAGGAATTTATTTATTTATTTAGTTATTTATTTAGTTTATTTATTTATTTAAATCATTTCTATCGTGCCCCTCTCGCACAAGGTGACTCGAGGCAACTCATAATAAAATCAGAATACAAAAATAAACAACAGTAGAAACACATAAACAACAGTAAAACAGAGCATAAAAATTCATAGCATTAAAATGCACAGCGGTTTGAGCAGAAATGCCAATTTAATACCCTAACCCATCCCACCCACCCACCCAACCCAAATGCCTGGCGGAAGAACCAGGTCTTACAACTTTGCTGGAATGCAAGGAGATTTGATCTGAGGTGGATCTCTGCTGGTAGGGCATTCCAAAGAAATGGTTAAGCCACGGAGAACGCCCTCCTGCCTGTACAGACCCACCAAAAATGCAGGACCTTCAGGAGGGCACCCCTGAATGACTACAGGGGCCACCCAGAGGCCCAGGGGGTGGGGAAGCTGGACCCAGGCAGTATAGGGCTTTATAGGTTAAAACCAGCACCTTGAATTGGACCAGGAAGACAATAGGCAGCCAGTGCAATGCTTGGAGCAATGTGCTCCTTGCAGCCTGTCCCAGTCAAGAGATGAGCTGCAGCATTTTGCACCAGCTGCAACTTCTGAACCATCACCAAGGGCAGTCCCACGTAGAGTGCGTTGCAATAGTCCAGTCTCAAGGTGACAAATGCATGGATGAGGCTGGCGTGGTTTGAGTCTGAGACATATGGGCGGATCCTTCTCACCAGAAGTAGTTGATGGAAGGTGCCCGTGGCCACAGCTGGTACTTGGAAATCCAACCACAACTGTGAATCCAGGAGCACCCTCAAGCTCCGCACAGATGGAACCAATGGAGGATGAACACCCCCAATAGTAGGAGTGTTCCCCTCCCCCAGATCACCGCCCCCCCCCCCCTAAACATCATCTCTGTCTTATCAGGATTGAGCTTCAATCGGCTTGACCTCATTCAGTCCCCCACAGTGGCCAGACACCGGGACAGCAAGGAGACAGCAGATCATGGGTCAGATGGAAAAGATATATACAGCTGGGTGTCATCTGCATATTGATGACAACTAACTCCCCAGCTGCATATGACCTCTTCAAGTGGCTGGAGGAGTTCTCCCTCAGGAGAATTTGCAGGAGTTTTCCCTCAGGCTAACTGCATGAGCATTCCAACTCTGGCTTCTCAGACCCCTGGTGTAGCTGTCAGACAAATGATGCTTTGTCACACTCACTTTGAGCTCCTACCTCTGCTTCTACTGCTGGCTTCTGGTCTTTCACTGCTGTCTTGAGTCACTGGTTGAGCTCTGACAGCCTGCTGCTCTGCTTTTGGTTTTGGGGAACTGTGTCACTCAGGGTGATTTCAGACGTTACGACGTCCCGATTCGTCCCAGTGAATCCCCGGAGGGGGTGAATGAAATAACCACCCCCCATGGTAAAAAAATGGCCTGAATAGACGTGCCGGCTGATCCTGGTGGGGAATTGGGGAGGGGGCAGGGCTGTGTGGTGCAACGTGCGGCTGCACGGCCCTGCCCCCCATGCTCCCCTGCCGCCTGCCCTTTGGGGAGACAGGCGGATGCCGCGGCCAATGCGGCCACAGCGCCCAACCGCTTTGACCATGCCCCGGAATCCCATCAGGGATTCTGGGCCGTGATCGCCGGCCAGATGTTACTTTTTACTGCTTCCCGCCGGAAATCACTTTGACCACACTTTCGGAGCTCGGCCTGCGGGGAGCCCGGGAAGCATGGTTGAAATTGACCCCATGTAGGAATCGGCCGTGGTGAACATCTGGCGGCTGCCAAATAGACGTTCAGGGCGCTTTGGCCCCGCAGCTAAATTGACCGTGGTTCACTGTGGTTGACTGTGATCTCGTAACGTCTGAAAATACCCTCAGTTGGTGCTGTGGTAGTGATTTTTAAACTCTGCGCTGCTTATTTTAGCCGTGCCGCCACTTCTTGTCCCTTAAGGGCCAGTCAGCCCTGCATCTGGGTATGTGAATAGGTGGGTGATAACCCACGCTGTTACACATCCTCCTCCTTTTGCAAGTCGAGTCTTATAATTCCCATTTTTCCTTGGTACTTTCTTTGACGGCATCCACACATCAGGTGCCACTCACTCTGACACATCCAGTATCTCATAGAATCTCAGAGTTGTCCAACCCCCTGCCCATTGCAGGAAATCCACAGCTACAGCATCCCTGACAGATGGCCATCAAGCCTCTGTTTGAAAACCTCCAGCGAAGGAGATCCCACCACTGTCCTAGGCAGTCTATTCCACTGTCGAACAGCTCTTACCATCAGGAAGTTCTTCCTAATGTTTAGCCAAAATCTGCTTTCTTGTAATTTGAGCCCATTGGTTCTAGTCCATGCCCTCGAGCAAAAGAGAACAAGTCTTCTGTGTGGCATCCCTTCAGATATTTGAAGACAGCTATCATGTCTCCCCTTAGTCTTCTCTAGGTTAAACATACCCAGCTCCTTCAACCTTGGTTGGCCCCCACCCTCCTGTCGTTTCAACGTTTGTGTAAGACCTGGCTGTTCCACCAGACTTTTGGTGAGGGGAAGTAGGGCTTGGGAGGGAGGCTGAGTTTTTATGATTTGTTTTAAAATTTGTTGATTTATTTTAAAATGTTTTATTGTTGGATTTTTTTATGTGTTGTTCGCCGCCCCGAGCTGCCTTTGGAGGGGCGGGATATAAGTTTTAAATAAATAAATAAATAAATAAAATAAAAAACCTTTTCTCATAGGACTTGCTTTTCAGACACCTGACCATCTTTGTCGCTCTCCTCTGAACCCATTCCAATTTGTCAATGTCCTTCTTAAAATGTGGTGCCCAGAACTCGACACAGTACTCCAGATGAGGTCTGACCAGTGCAGAATACAGTAGAACTATTACTTCTAGTGACCTGGACGCTATGCTTCTGTTAATGCAACCTAAAATTGCATTAAACTTTTTAGCAGCTGCATCACACTGCTGTGATCAACTACAACCCCCAAATCCCTTTCACATGTACTGCTGCCAAGCCAGGTATCACCCATCCTATACTTGTTTGTTTAATTTTTCCTTCCTAAATGCAGAACTTCACATTTATCTCGGTTGAATTTCATGTTGTTTGTTTTGGCCCAGCTTTCCATTATGTCAAGATCAATTTGAATCTTGTTTCTGTTTTCTAAGGTGTTGGCTATCCCTCCCAGTTTTGTGTCATCTGAAAATTTGATAAGCATCCCCTCTACTCCCTCATCCAAGTCATTAATAAAGATGTTGAACAGTACAGAGCCCAGGACCAAGCCCTGGTGTACCCCACTTAATACCTCCCTCCAGATTGATGGGGAGTCATTTATGAGCATTCTTTGGGTATGGTTCTTCAACCAGCTGTAATTCCACCTAACGGTAGTATCATCTAACCCATATTTAACCAGTTTATGTCTGTGCAATGAAAAATCGCCCTGCGATATAAATTCTGGATCCCTCCCCAAGCTGGCCCTTGTTATCTCTGGTCCCTAGCCTCCTCAGCTAAGAGGAAAGCTTTTATGGCCCTAAGGCTACAGGTCCAGCAGTCAGCGATGGTTCAAGTTACACTGATGGGACATGTATCTATGGGTTAGGAGTGGTGGAAGATCTTATGCACTATATACTTTTTTGTCCATTGTATAATGTACCCAGGAGGAGCTTATATAAGGCCCTACAACTGGACTGCATGAGGTCATCTAGGCAACTTTTGATCTTCCTAATAAGAACTCCAGTGACCACACCTTTGTGGCAGTAGCATTGTTTGCCATCATGGCAGCAAAGATTCGCGCTCAGAGAAACTGAATTTTTCAAAAATAGATCTGAATCAGTCTGGATTTTTATTGTTTTATTGTTAGCTTTTAATGCCTGTATTTGGGCTCTAAGTGTCCTAAATGTCATGTTTAGTTGTTTTATTTTATTTTTTATCTTTTTGACATAGCCTTCTGGGCTAGTTCAATAAAACCCATTACTTACTTACTATTTAACCAGCTTGTCAAGAAGGATATCATGGGGGAGTTTGTCAAATGCTTTGCTAAAATCAAGTTGTACTATGTCTACCATGTTCCCATGATCTACTAAACTAGTAACTCAGTCAAAAAAGGAAATAAGATTAGTCTGGCATGACTTGTTCTTGACAAACCCATGCTGGCTCCTAATAATCACAGCATTGTTTTCTAAATGCTTGCAGACTGACTGCTTTATAATTTGCTCTAGAATCTTTCCAAGTATTGATGTCAGCCACTGTCTCTTTATTCTTAGTATCTTCACCTTAAACTGTTTACACTCACAATAGCTTGCTGTCAGGGGTTCCAGTGTCTAGCTCCCCAGTATAGGCGCACAAAGTCCAGCATCCCTTGTTAGCGTACCAGAGTCCTTTGGGTCAATCCCTCTCTGCCTTACCCTTTGTTCCAGCTTCATTCAGTTTCCTTCCACTCTGGCTGCCAGTTTTCCCAGCCAGGTTTCCAGCTCTGGTGACTCTGGGCTCTTATAGCCAGTTATATCTGGCTAGGGTCTCAGGCAGGAGCTCTCCCTCTGGTTCCTAACTCCAGGTCAGTGTCCAGTCTTCAAGCCCCTTTCCTGGGCTCAGAGCAGAGCTCTCCCCACTAGCTTCTGCTCTATCAGCACCTTTCCCAGACTGAGCTGATCTCAGCTTTATCCCCAGGCAGGGCCGGCCCAAAGGTTTCAGGGGCCATGTGCCAGCCTTGCTGCGGGGCCCCAAAGACCGGCCGGCACTCGCTAGAATTGGGTGGGTGGGGATTTTCAGGGGATGAGGGGCGCGCCGGCTGGTTACTTACCTGCAACTTGACTGCGTCAGCTCAGCTCCGCAGCGTATAACTGGCCAGGGATTCCCAGGACGTTTACGCCCCCCCCATGAGGTCTGACTCGGAGACGCCCGGTGGGGAAAAAAACAAAAACCGGCAGCGTCTCTCAGTCTCTAGCCTGCGGCGGTGCGGGGCCCCTCCCCCCACGGGGTCATGTGCCTGGGCACTGGTGGCACATGCCTCGGGCCGGACTTGTCCCCAGGCTGGCTACACCCATGCACAGTCACAGGTGATCTCTCAATTAGATTTACAGTCTGTCTCTTAAAGGGCTCACAGCTTATTGTGGCTCTACTCTGCCACAAATAGCATGCGTCCCCATATAGGATCTTGGAACTTTCTCTACTTTGAGACCTTAATGAATGCCTATGGGACCATCTACTGTAGCACCTTGCCATTTATATCAGGTTGGATAATTTCAAGCCTGCCTTCAGACCTGGATGTGATGCAGATGATCTCGTCAGAATTGTAAACAGAGATCAAATACACATGCTAATCTTTGTACTATAGATTACAAGGATCTATTGGTCTGCCTTTATGATCTTGCAAACAGGGAGACTGGACAACTAAATAGCATATGGGATTTAATGTTGACAACTGCAAAGTTATACACATAGGGGAAAATAATTCAAACTATATGTACACAATGCTGGGTTCTAAATTAGGGGTTACCACTCAGGAAAAGAATCTTAGGGTCATTGTGGACAACTCGTTTAAATCCTTTTCAGTGTGTGGCAAAAAAGCAAACAATGTTAGGAATTATTCAGAGAGGGTTAGCAAATAAAAAAGAAATTATCCTCTATATAAATCTATGGTGTGACTGCATCTTGAATATTGTGTGCAGTTCTGGTTGCTGCATCTCAACACATTAATTAATAAATAAATAAATAAATAAATAAATAGTAGAACTAGAAAAGAGAAGGGCAAACATGATAAAGGGTATGGAATGGCTTCTGTATGAGGAGAGGCTTGATGGGTTGGGGCTCTTCAGCTTGGAGAAGAGATGACTGAGAGGGGATATGATAGAAGTTTATAAAATCATGAGTAGTGTGGAACAAGTAAATACTGGGAGCAGCTATTTATCTTCTCAAATAATACTAAAACTGAGGGACACTCCATAAAACTAACTGGCAGCAGATTTAAAATAAACAAAAGTATTTTTCCATTCAGTGCACAATTAACTTGTGGAATTTGTTGGCAGAGGATGTGGTCAAGGCCAGTAGTACAGCTAGACTTAAAGGACTGGATACGTTCTTGGAGGATAGGATAGGTCCATTTAATGGCTATTAGCCAAATAGGTTTGGGGAATGTAACCTCTGGCTGCTGCAAGCTGGGAGTGAACAGCAGGGGTGGATCGTCCTATTATGACTAGCTGGGTACTTCTCCCGAGTGACCAAGATTGGCCACTGCTGTAGACATAATGATGTACTCAATGACCATTGGTCTGAACCAGCATGCCACTTCTTATATTCTTCTGTAGGGTTGTGTTGGTGGGGTTTGTTCATTCCTGTCCAGTGGTATTCAGAGTTGTGATGGATAACTACAGCTACCCGTGGTGATGACTCGGAAATTGCAGCTGGTGCAGAATGCGGTGGCCCGTCTTTTAGTGGGACTGGGTCCCCGGGAGCACATTACACCGGTGCTTCGTTCTCTGTACTGGCTGCCGGTGGTGTTCCAGGCCCGATTCAAGGTGTTGGTTTTGGCTTATAAAGCCCTAAACAGCCTGGGCCCTGCCTACCTGTGACATCACCTCACTCCCTGGGTCCTGGATCGACCCCTGCAATCATCTGGGGATGCCCTGCTCAAGGTCCCCCAGCTTTTTTGGGGGCCACGCAGGGGAGGGCGTTCTCGGTGGCTGTGCCACAGCTGTGGAACTCCCTTCTGGTGGAGGCCTGGCTGGCCCCAGATCGTCCCTCCTTTTGGAGAAGCTGTAGGACCCGACTGTTCTGCCAGGCATTTGGTGGGGGAGATGGGTAATGGAGGTGGGGGTGGGGATGTGATTTTCCCCCTCCTTTTAATGTTTTAATTTCTTTTAGTATTTGTAAGCTGCCCCGAGCTGCCTGTGGCAGGAGAGGTGGGTTATAAGATGTTTTAAATAAATAAAATAAATAACTAAATAACTACCCATCCCTGTTAAGGGCTATTGCCCTGCACCTATTCAACATATATATTAGGCTATTAAAGAACTTAAATCATGCTTTAACAGAAAGTAAAGGAGAACTGTATGGGATGAAAATAAACATCATCTTATGACAGAAGACTACCTCCTACTTGATGGTTAAAAATGGTTCAGTTTGTTCATCCATTCTCTACACATTTATGCTAAGCAAAAACGTGCCAAGATGCCAATGAACGGAGCCAAGAAATATCAGATGCAAAATGATATGTCATTTAGAAACATAATTCATTTCTTCTCCTTCTTAAAGAAGTTTATACACAGCAAAATACTGAATTGCTGGTGGCAATTCAGAATCTTTGATGACAATAGGCTTATTGAATGTAGCCTATTGTCTGCAAAGAGTGAATACAGCTGAGCAATAACTGAAATTGGTGGGCCTACTCTGAAGCAAGTGGTCTGAGAATTGTAGGCATTCATAGTAAGCTTTTAAAGGGAATCAAGCCCGCCTGAAATATTTTCTGTGACAGCATTGATATTATCTTGCAGATATCCGCTTCCCTTGTACGACATTCCATTCTTATAAGAAACACCTCTCCCAGACATTCATGCAAATAGCAGTTAATCATTCCAGTTTATGTAAAGAGCTCTGGCAAACTGAATCACCTGCCTTTTCAAAAGTATAAAGCGTATTTGAGAAGTTAAGCTTCTATACAGTTCTTTATGCTATACTCGCTCGTCCTTCCCTTTAGTCTACCACTCAGCAGCAGCCTTGCTAATCTGAACTCTTCTCACGCCTCATCTGAACACATCCTTGCTAATCTGAACTCCTCATCTGATTCGCTTCACTCTAGACACTTGGTGCCTGGCCCATCCCATCATGTTTTTACTTTCTTCTCTAAACTGGTCATAGGGGCTTGCTCTCAAGTACATTTTGGAGGTAATTACCTCCTAATACCAGTGAATCTCTACAGTCTCCACATGAGCACAGAAGTTAAAATGAGAATGGGTGGGTACTTAGCTTACCCTTCCAAACAAATGGTGTTCAATTGGAGAGCATTTATGTTTATGCTTACTTCAACATTCATTCTCATGTGAACTATTCAGAGGAATTACCTTGCTCCAAGCAGTCCTCTGATGTCCCAGGAACCTCAGTACTATCTCCTTTCCCCCGACTGTCACGCTGCCGGCTGCACAAAAGCAGCCGAGCAGTGCATCCCAGGTTGCCCGGCAACAGGCCAGGGGATGCAGGGGCCCGGGAGCACGCAGGCATGAGGGCGGGTCATCACGGGTTCACGTGATGTCCAGCGCTCTGCCCAGGCGTAGTGCACGTCTGGTGGAGCGCTGGCTGAGTTGCATGCAGGCGCAATCAAAGGACCTATAAAGCATACTGGCGGGGTCGGATGTCGCCAACGGTAATCAACTTGAGAGGCTGGCCCCATCTAAGCATCTGGTCAGGATCCTATCCTGGTTTTCTGGTTTGGATTTGTGTGTCTGGTCTCAGTGTTTCTCCCCCAGAGCGTGTCGGTGTGAGTGTGTGAGCACATGAGTCTTTGTTTCCCTGTCGGGACCCTCGGAGTGTGCGCGGGTGCGTGTAGTGTTTCCCTTCTCTGTTCACGGTATTCATACCCTCCATTCCCTTGCTTCCTCCCCTGTTCTCCTCACCCTTCCCTGTGACCCCAGACCCTTTCCTCCCTTCCTCACCCCAGGTTCCCCCTCCCATTTCTCCCCCTCACTTCTCGAACCCCCACGGTGCCCTGGGTCCAGGATTTGTGGTGGTACTACTGTGTGTGTCCACTTCTCCCTCTCCCCCTCCCCATCTTGGGGCCGTTGGTGCTCTCTCCTGTCCCTGTGATGAGCTTGGTTGCCTTCCAGCTAGGAGGAAAAGCCTAAACAAGACCCTGAGGGACCATCCGTTTCCCAAGAGAGACCTCGAAGGGAGAGAGCTCGTACCTTCCCCCTCCTTCCCTCTTACCTTCCTCGTTTCCTCTCCCCCTTCTACCCCTGACACCGACGTAGCTCTCCCTGAAAAACAGTTTGTTGTTCCAGTTTCTTCTCCTCATTCGAAGTTCCCTAGAAAGATCCAAAAAAGGGGGTAGGAGGAAAGAGACTGATCAGGAAAAGGAAAGGGGTTAGTTAACCTTTGGTACCTCCTGCTTGTAGGAGGTGGAGGGAGATAGCTTTTCCAGAATAACTTTTCCACAGTAACTACATGTTTCAAGCATGCTTGTGACAACAAGCCCTTAGTCCATGAAGAAAGTCCTAGCCTTCTCTTGGTGAAAAAATATAAGGACATTGGACAACTGTTTTGAAGCTTTCTAGATGTGTGTATTTTCCTATGAAAGCAGAATCATGAACTTATTACTGCGTCCCTAGCATCCCCATTCCTGAAATATTTGCCACCTGACATGTGAGGTCCTTATACAGCCCCATACCAGCTGTTTTGATGTTGGTGAAGTCAATGGAGTACCAACCTGGATGCAGGAGTCTGTTTGTATGGACCAGGTTGTGTAATTAAAGGCATAGGTTGCGAGCTCCATGAAGGCAGGAACTAAGGGTGATTTTAGACAGACGGGCTGTGCCGAACATCTTTCTCCCTGGGTGGCCTTTCCTTTTAAAGGCACCCTGCCAGATGTGCAGTTGGAGCAGATGCAGGGCAGGCTGTACCTGCTCCGTGGCATCCATGCTGGTGGCTCTCCAAAATATCCCAGGGTGCCGCCGGCAGAGTGGGCCAGCCAAACCCGGGACACCGTCCTGTAGCAGAGCAGTGGTCCATCTGATGAATGGACCCATACTGCACCTGCATCCAGCCAGAAGTTGTCCTGTGCAACACCATAGCATTGCAGATGCTCTAGTCTGCAACTCTATGGTGTGTGGATGTGTGTGGGGGGGTTGTCCCACATGGGCAGACCACAGGCTGCAAGGTCCATCTTATCCAGACCCAGGCTGTTCTGGGGGTGGGCAGATGTGGTGGTAAAGGCACGTGTCCATCTGTAAACACCCTATGTTATGTGTTTGTAAAGCGTAATTATTTGTATGGTTTTCTAAATATAGTTAAAATTAAGGAACTAACATTCATTGCAGTCACAGTGTCAAGTTTAAAGATTTAGAGCAGGGATGGGTAAAGTTTCTTAATCCTGATAGCCACATCCATTTACCACAGTGGGGCCAAAGAGCCAGATGTGGCTCTAGAACCAGTTTGCCAACTTCTGATCTAAAGACTTAGATCAAGGATATGCATTTGAAGCTTCATTACTGGAATGCAGTCACGCATTCTTGGCTAAAAGTGCTCCACAGGGCTAGATTCAGTGGATCTAGGGCACTCTTGCCTAGGGAGGCGAATTTGGAGACGCAGCAAAAAAGCACACACACCCCTCCGAAGACACTGCTGCACCTGTCGAAACATCTAAGCTGAGATCAGTTCAGCTGTGCAGGAAGCTCGGCTGTGGCAGGCCGCCTCCCTGTCTGGAAAGCTGCCCACCAGCCCCTGCCACATTTGCTCTCTGTTTATGCAGAGAGAGCAAATATGGCAGTGGCAGTATGAGCATGCCTGAGGCGTGCACAGGGAAGCTGGCTGCTGCAGCTGCACTGTTCCCTTCCCAGCCTGCCCCCAGCCCACCATAAACCATCCCAGCCTTGCTCCCCCATCCCAGCCCCACTTTCAGCCATCCCCAACTCAGCCAGTCAGGGGTCCGGGGGTGGGGTACCCAATTCCAGCCCAGCCCCTAACCCCCAACCGGCCGGGGGTGGGATGCCAGGGGTCCAGCCCTCAGTCTAGCTCTGCCTCCAGCCCAGACAGCCAGGGGCTGGGGGTGGTGCCAGGCTGGGTTTCTGGGCAGCAGCTGAAGATGCCCCATGTTTTGGGCAAGTAGGATTTTAAAAAAATTGTTTTATGTTTTCCTGTATTATTTTTTATTTCTTTATTTCCCCCCCAAGGGGGTGCCTGGCATGACATGGGGAGGGTTGTGGCCTGCCTAAAGTCCAGCCCAGGTACTACACAAATCTTCTGGTGCTACACAAATCCAGCCCTGGTGCTACACAAAACGTAGGAAGAGGACAAAAGGGCTGCCTGTGTAGCTAAATGGTGAGGTGAAGGAGGCTACTGGAGCCAAAAAGGCATCCTTTAAAAAATGGAAGGAGAGTCCCAATGAGGTAAATAGGGAAGAGCATAAGCGTTGCCAAAGTAGATGAAAAAGTTAATAAGGCAGGCCAAAAAGGAATCTGAGGAGCAACTTGCTAAAGATGCTAACACTAATAATAAAAACTTTTTCAACTTCAAGTACATCAGAAGCAGGAAGCCTGCTAGAGAGTCAGTTGGGCCGTTAGATGACCAGGGGCTGAAAGGGGTGCTTAGGGAGGGGAAGGACATTGCAGAGAAGCTGAATGAGTTCTTTGCTTCAGACTTCTCTGCAGAGGATGTTGTGGAGATACCCACGCCGGAACCTTACTTTGTCGGTGATGAATTGGAAGAGCTGTCACAATGAACATGACTCTGGAGGAGCAAATTGACAAATTAAATACTAGGGGTGGGACCCCGGGGCAATTACCGGATACTGGATTTACCAGTTTCCGGTTCTCAAAGAACCGGATTCTCGGATTAAATCCAGTATCCGGTACCGGTTTTATTTAATTGATTTCAATGGGGCACTGTGTCCCCATTGAAATCAATGAAATACAATT
>QEPC01004630.1:3017024-3035811 GCA_003113815.1 Sphenodon punctatus | reverse complement strand
CCATCTCAAAAAAGACATAGCTGAACTAGAAAAGGTACAGAGAAGGGCAACGAGAATGATAAAGGGTATGGAACAGCTTCCGTACAAAGAGAGGCTTGACAAGCTGAGTCTCTTCAGCTTAGAGAAGAGAAGACTGAGAGGGGACATGATAGAGGTTTATAAAATCTTGAGTGGTGTGGAATGAGTAGATAGGGGACAGTTATTTACCCTCTCAAATAGTACTAGTACTAGGACACTCCATGAAACTAGCTACTGGCAGATTTAAAACAAATAAAAAGAAGTACTTTTTCACTCAACGCATAATTAACTTATGGAATTTGTTACCAGAGGATGTTGTCAAGGCCAGTACTATAGCTGGGTTTAAAAAAGGCCTTGGTAAGTTCTTGGAGGGTAGGTCTATTAATGGCTATTAACCAAGTAGCTTATGGGATGAACTTCTTACTGTCGGGAGCTGGGAGTGAACAATGGGGAATGAATTGCTCATTGTGACTGTTGGTTATTCTTCTATGTGATCGAGATTGGCCACTGTCGGAGGACAGGATGATGGGCTTGATGGACCATTGGTCTAACTCAGCATGGCACTACTTATGTTCTCTTCTAAGGTAGTAATCCTCCCCTATTTTCATGCAGTCCCTACTTTTCTATTTCCTCTTTTCTCTCTCTCATACTCTCCATAACTGTCCTCTTGTCTTGTAATACTCTGCATACCACCCACAAAACTACATAAATAACCTGCCTTGTCAGTCATACCCACTTCATTGTCACTGTGCTTGTTACTGTTGCGTGTACAGTATCCTTGAGACTACACTAGAAACAAAATTTATAAAAGGGACCTTCATCGACAGCAGCAAATGGATCACAGTTAGCAAAAATAACCCAGGTTCCACTTGAGCCCTTAATATTACTCTGTATTGCAGCAAATGTCTGTTGTCAGGGCTATAAATTTAAATCTTATCAGGGACTCCAAAAGACTGTGTTTCCTGCACATTTCCATAGCATGATTCTACCTTGCTTCAGGGTGACATCTTTTCATGATTGTTCCATTTCATGAGTCTGATCAAGCAAGCTTTAGGAAAGAGTATAATCACAGGATGCTTGCTACTCCTCCCTGCGTTTTGTTTTGAATAGATTTCCTTCATAATTGGGTGACTCACAGATCAGCTGGAAACATCAGGGGCTGGCTAATTTGTGGAAAACCAACAAAATATGGGGGGGAAAAACACTGCGAGGACATAACTTTGTTCCAAATTTTTATCTAGTGGAACTACCGACATATCTATGCAGCTCAGGAGACATGCTTTCTGTCTGGAGGAGACAGATTTCTGGATATGGGAGTGTCATAAAGAATAACTGAAATAAAGAAATGTATGGATAATGGGATATTACTATTTGACAATTAATATTTTTAATATTTAAAACTGCAATTTATTTACATGCCACATGGTTTGCATACGTACCTTTCAGGAATTCAGTGTCCTTTTGTGTATTGCTATCTCATATTCACCAATAACTATCAATACTTGATGCTAAAGTCCTGTTTGAGGAGCTTTATGTATACAAATGACAAAAATGTAAGACCCCACTGTCAAAACCTCAGATAAAATAGTAAATAGAAAGCGACCCGAAAACAATGGAACTCTCTCTTGCTTGATAGCTATCCTAGGTCAAGACTGCCAATTTTAGAAATCTACCATACTGCTTCTGCAACCAGCATGTAGTGAGAGGAGAGAACTCTATCAGCTGGGGCAGCTGACATAAGCGTGTCTTGAGAAGCGGTGCACCCTTGAAGACAGATTGAAAGTCAAACAATGTGCATGTGTTGAAGTGATTGGAAGAGAGAGAATGGTGTTCACGCTGAAGTTCCCCTAAAGCTTGCTCTAAGATAACAGACATGGGTTTGAGTTTGTGGGGTGTTCAGTCTCAGCCTCTTGGGCAGCAAAGAAGGGATTACAGTGTGTGTGGCTCATAGTGGAAGAGAGTTGAAAACTGCATAGTATTAGCCACAGAACTAAGGGAGTTTCCTTTCCGGGAGGGTAGATAAGAGGGGTTGATTTCCCCATCCCCCTCTGATTCGCTGCTCTCTTCCAATTCTTCCCAGGTTTCCCCTCGTATATACTGCCATGGGAGAGCTGTTATTCATTCTCTGGTATTCATTTAACTGTCTTGAGTAATATTAATACTACTTACCATCTATATGGCATTTGGGTGTGAAGTGCTTTACATTCATTATCTCACCATTAATCACCACAAGTTGGACACAACTAGATCAGTGTTACTTGGTAACAATGTTTGGCACTGGTAGCTAGGTCAGTGTTGTTACCCCTGACCCTCATTTTACAGATGGAGAACTGAAGCGGAGAGTGATTTTTTCCCAAAGGCACCAAGCAAGCCCACAAACAAGCTTAGATTTGATCATAGATCTCCCAATTCAAAGACTGTCTCTCCTGGAGCAAACTCCACATGGTGCGCTGAATAAATATGTATTATACAAAATGCTACCGTGATCAGTGCTTGGTTCTCTGATCTACCCTTTTGTTCCAAGCAAATGTGGATAATGAAGATCAAAATAAACAAAGAATTTGAGCATTACTGCCATAAGGTCTGGATAGAGGATGGTGGCAGGTGACTGTCCTCTCTGGTAGCTTTTCTGTGTCTTCTTCCCAAACTGTCTCTCAATCCCTCACTACTATTGGTTTTGCCAAAAGGATTTCAAAATAAAACTTGTTAGTGATTTGCTTTCCTTTTGGACACATTACACCTGGGCGCCTAACTCTCCCATAAAAGGAGCCCATGGCCTCAGGCAGGAAGTGCCTGTGGGTGACTGCCAAAGGTGGATGCCAAAGGCACCGGATGCTCGGTAGCCGTTAAGTGACTATAGGGGCCTTAGTACATTAGTAACTTTCTGATTTTTGCCTGTTTTAACATTTTAGGTTGTTTTTAGGTTGGTTGGGATGTGTCTGTGTGGGGGTGTGCTATGGGTAAGGTTGGGTGAGGGAAGGTTTTTGTTATAACTCACTTGGGAATGGGGAGGGGGTTGTGAGTAGGGGCAGTCAGGGATGGGAGGGAATGCCCTGCCCCCCCCTGCAAGAGTGGGGATATGGGCATGGGGGAATTGGGTGGCAAGTGCTGCCCTGGCCCCCCTGTGAGAGGGGGTACAGGCATGGGGGAATTGGTTGGGAGGGAGGGTTCTTAGGCCCTCCTGTGAGAGGGGGGTATGGGCATGGGGGAATTGGGTGGGAGGGGTACAGGCATGGGGAAAGAGAGTGGGATTGGAGAGAGTGTCCTGGCCTCCCTGGGAGAGCGGGGACAGGCATGGGGAGAGCGGGTGGTCCCCACCTCACTGTCTAATTAATTCATCCGTGGAAGTGCTTGGCTCAGGAGAACCATTCTCCTTGGTCCCTTTGGGCTTTTTGACTGTTTTCATCCTTGTAGAATTGGGATTGACAATCAAGAGAAAGTGGAGGGGGGGTCTTCTGGGGGGGAGGGTATTGTGTTCATTCTGGGCATGGG
This sequence comes from Sphenodon punctatus, assembly GCA_003113815.1. Classification (NCBI taxonomy): domain Eukaryota; kingdom Metazoa; phylum Chordata; class Lepidosauria; order Sphenodontia; family Sphenodontidae; genus Sphenodon; species Sphenodon punctatus. Next base: position 3,032,301 of record QEPC01004630.1, on the reverse strand, counting down.
GAGGTACGACAGGCATCCCCACTCACCCCCCCACTTGTCCTCATGTGCAGAGCAACTGGGGAAAATGGCAGTTGCTGTATGAGTGCAGGTGAGTGGGGATGTGTGTGCGGCTGTGTGCATGCCCTGCCTATGCATTGGCATGGCCATGGACCCCCCACCCAGCAGAGCCACTTGAAGAAGAACAGAAGGTTGCTGCCTTGTAAACAAGGTTCTTCGAGATGGCTCCGAACATTCTCACAACACCCATCCTTCCAGCCTCGCATGGAATTTTCTTATATATTCCTAGAAACAGGGGCGTAGCTACCATTGGAGAAACAGGGACATTTGTCCCAGGGCCCATACTCACTGGGGTCCAATATCCAAGGTAGCTAGCTAAGCCACCCTTCCCCCCCCCTTTTTCTTTTTAAATTGCCACCTGAGCTGGCTGGGGGCCCTTCCGGCTGCTACGTGAGTCCCCTCCCTGCCCGCAGTTGCAACATTGTGTTTGATATAATGTTGCAACTGCGGGCAGGAAGAGGGAGGGAAGGGCCCCATGCTGCAGTCTGCATCAGGCCAGGTCACACTCACAAGCCTTGAGGCTCGGCTCACCCCCCATGGAGCTGCGTCACAGATGAGAAGTCTTCCCCATCAGTCTGGACCCAGTCCGGGCAGGGCTGGATCAAGGGAGACCCAGCCCAACCAGGAAGGTGCCCGACGGCATGAGTGGAACTGCTGATGGACACCTTCCCACTCAGGTGCTTCCCGCATTGAGCTGACCCAGCCCGCCCCACCCCGCCTGACCAGCCCCCGGGCTTCAGGGCTGGTCGGGTGGGCCGGGCCAGCAATGGTACTGCTGCTGCTGGCCGCACTCGGCTCCAGTATGTGGGCAGCGAGCCACGAGGGGAAAGCACGCCATGGGACCAGCTCGCCACTGGCCCAGAAGACAGATGGACCCAGCAGCAGGCCACCAGCAGCACGCTACAAACTTTGCAGAGAGCAAGTAAGTCCTGAGCACCAGCTGGGAGGTGCCCCTAGGCCAACCGGCAGCTTCACCACCGGTTGGAAAAAAGAAGGGGGGGCCCACAGACATTTCTTGTACCTGGGCCCATCCGAAGCTAGCTACGCCCCGGCCTAGAAAGGGTTGGAAGGAACTGTCATTCTCAGGGGGAGAGTGTTTTTTACTAGAGGAGCTCAAGACCATCACGTGGTCTATTATTTGAATATGGTGAGCATGCCATGCACAACCCAGTTGTGAGAATGTTTGGAGCCGTGGTTGATGACCTACACCTTGAGAGTGACAAGGGGAACTCTACCCTTTTGATCTTGTTAGATCTTTCAGAGACCTTTGACATAGTTGATCATGAGGTGTTTTTGACGAGGAGGGATCTGGCAGGGGTGCGTAGGACTGCTCTTCAGTGGTTCCGCTCCTTGCTGTCTGGGAGGTCCCAGAGAGGTGTGATGGGTGATTGCTCATCGTCCTCTTGGGTCCTCCCCTGTGGGGTCCCCCGGGGTTCTATTATGTCCCCCCCCCCTATTTTTCAACATGTATATGAGTCTGCTGAGAGAGGTAAATTGGAGTAAAGTGTCATCAGTATGCTGATGACACCTAGCTCTACCGCTAGTCTCAGTGCTCACCTGATGCCTAACTGCTGTTGGGGACTGGATGAGGAGATGAGCCGATTGAAACTGAATCCAGACAAGATGACTGAGAGGTGATGATGGTTGGCCAGCCTTGTGACCTGGAGGGGACTGGGGCTGCTTTTAGATGATTGTGCTGTGCACTCGCACGGGGTTTCAAAAACCCCACGAGGAGAGATTACATCTGACACCACCGGCAATCGCGCGCCTGATACGGCGCCGCACATTCTTTTCAAGCTGTGAATGACCTACCTCGTTCAGGCTCCCGGTCAGTTCACGGCTTGAAAAGAATGTGCGGTGCATATCAGGTGTGCGATTGCCAGCGGCGTCACGTGTAATCTCTCCTCATGGGGTTTTTGAAACCCCACACAAACGCACAGCGCGATTGTCTAAAAGCGGCCTGAGATTCCTGTTATTGATGGAGTCCGGCCCCCTCTGGTCAATCAGGTTTACAGCCTTGAATGTGCTTCTGGACCCCTTGCTGTGCTTGGATTGTCAGGTTTCAGTGGTGGCTAGGAGTGCTTTTCACCATCTCCATCTGATGACGAGGCTGTGGCCTTTTCTTTCGGATTTGGATTTGGTCACCATCATCCATACTTTTATCACCTCGTGGCCAGACTATTACAATGAGCTCTGCATGGGGCTGCCTTTGACCATTCAGAAGCTGCAGCTGGTGGCTCATCTCCTTTTGGGGGCGGGGTGCTGAGAGCACATTACACCGGTTCTCCAAAGTATAGCTTTCCAGGCATAATTCAAGGTGCTGTTTTTGACCTTTAAAGCCCTAAACATCTTGGACCCACATAGTTGAAAGACTGTCTGTCCGTCCGTCCGTCCATGCCCCATTGCAGCCCCTGCAATTGTTCGGGAGCGCCTCCCTGTGGGTACCATCTGTTAGTCTTGTTAATACAACGAGTTGCAGGGAGACATTTTCGGTTGCTGCCCCACTGCTTTGGAACTCCCTCTCCACGGAGGAGAATTTAAGGCAATTAAGGCAATGTGCTTTTGACCCAAGGCAAAGTGAATCTGTATTATTTATATACATTATTGTGCAGAGATTCTAACAGGTGAACGAGGGCAATGGAGCTTGATTGGTCCAGGTAAGACGATCTGATGAAGTGCAAAGTAGAGGGCCTTAAATACAGTGTTACTCCCGGTGTGTTTTGGTTGTGGGGCGAGAGGGCCAGCATTTGGGATGTGGGTGGACATGGGGTTGGAGTGCAGGGACAAAATTGGAGATGGGACAACAAGGGACCAGGCTGAGGGCAAAAGGAGAGGCAGGGCACAAAAAACAAGGCAAGGATTGAAGGGAGAGAGAGTTATTCCTCTCAGCTTCTTGGTGCTTCCAGCAAGCCTTATATGCTGGCCAGGAAGCTGAGAGGTGTGACAGGTGCTGCAGCTAGGGTAACCATACCTCCCCTTTAAAAGAGGATGCTTATGACAAATACATGGTGCAGGGCTGCATTGATTCCAGTGCAACCCTGCACCATGCATTTTTCATAAGCGTCCTCTTTTAAAGGGGAGGTATGGCCCCCCTAACTGCAGACAGACAGGAGGGATGTGGCTAGAGGAAGGCAGGGCAGCCTCTTGAAGGAGTGGCCCGGGCAAAAGCAAGATGAAGTAGTGGTGTTGCAGACGACAACCACTGCTCCAAGAACCCCAGGAGCAAGGGTTCAAGACCTGGATCCTGACAACCAGTGCTACTGACTGGCTTGAAAGTTGTGGGGTGGGATTTAAGAGCAGCATTAGTAGACTATGAAGTTGGTCCTATTTGCCCTTTAGTAAAGGAAGTTCAAATTGATATGGCGGTGTGTGGTAGAGAAAAACAATAAAGCTTGGAGGTTGCAGGGTTTCTAGCAAAGACAGAAAAAGGAGATGATTCTAAAGGTTCAGCTCTGTATGCTATCAATGAATGTCTATTGTGAAGGGCAAAGATCTCGAGTAGAGGGAGAGGAGTGGTCATCATTAGTCTGTTTACCAAGTGCCTGCTGCTTTACAAGCCCAAGTGCTGCTGGTTCAAGCATTTAAAAGGCTCCTGTCATAGCTGCAACTCCAGACATGATTCTAGTTAGTCTGGCTGAAAATGCTCTTAGATATCTGCATCTGTAGCAGAAATAAAGAAATACAAGATAGTTGTGAGAATGGAGAGGAATATACTTGACTGCAACATCTAACAAAGGAAAGGAAACTTGCATAGCTGAGCAGGAGATGGCTATATAGCTGAAGAAAGGGGACGACTGGTTTGAGCAATATAGGTAACCGTGTGGGGCGCAGTGCCACCTTTTACTCTGTGAACGGTATCTGCTATAACCAAGTAAAAATGGGTCTCATTTCTCAGTCAGGAATGAGTCATTTCTGGCTAAATTTAAGTGATTATGGCTTCTGAGGTCAGTCAGGACTAGTGTCTTCTTGCAGATACCATCTGCCTCTGAAGTTCCCACAAGGGATGTTTTTACAGGAGCAGGGAGGCCGGAACTGTTCCATGGGACCTGACACAGCAATCCCATATGGGGACAGCGCTTGAAACCCTTCTGATGGGCAGATCCTGGGGCACACAGGCAGCCACCCTATGTAGCTCCATTGCTCCGGTGTAACTCAAGAAGCCCAACACATGGGCAGAACCCCAGGAGTCCACTGCAGTGGTAACAAGATTGTGTCCTTGGAGGAAGCTGCCAGCAGCTGCGTGTCATCTGTTGGATCAGCAGGGTGTGTGTGTGTCCCAGCCACTCTCCAATCAGCTCCCTGGGGGGAGGAGGAGGATCAGCCCTGGCGTCTCCAGCTGCACAAGCAGCCACTCCAGCCAGGGACAATGAGGCTAATCCTCCTCCTTGAGGTTTTCTCTGCTGCCATGACTGCTCCTCCTCCCTGAAGTCCACTCCAACAGCTCATGGGCAGGTGGCTGGGGCACACGCACACCCCTGACATGTTGGCTTCCTCCAGAGGCTCAGTCCTTGCCAGCACCATGGCCTTGTCCACAGTGCCGGCAGACCCTGTAGGCAGGTTGGGCTGCCTGGAGCTTTTCACATGAAGTGGTGCCCCATGGGAGCCCATTGCCCTGGGTTGGGCCGAGTGAATCTGCATGGCATGCTCTGCATTTCTGGAGATGATGCCATGGTGGAGCTGCCCCGGCCCAACCCAGGGCAAACATCTGGCAGCCACCATTCACAGAGGTAGGTGGATCCAGGGCAAAGTATGTGTGTGCGTGTGGGGGGGCTCGGAATTGGGGATTTTGGGTCCCCATCTTATGGATTATACCCAAGGGCATGCAGAGAAGCATTCTCACTGCCTACCCCGCAACTATGAAACTTCTTTCCCTTAGAAGTTGATCTAAGCCAGAGACTGCTCATCTTCTAAATGCTTTCAGACAGGGGTATGGTTTGGGGAGTTGTGAGTTAGGGAATTTTACTCACTTTCACTTTGTTTCATTTGCATATTTTAATATATTAGGAATTGGGGGATTTTACTTGGTTTTATTCTGTGTGTGATTGAATGCTTTTGTGTGTTGTAACCTGCCCCGAGCCTTAATGGAAAGGGTGGGATAAAAATGGGAATGAATGAATAAATGCTCAAGGAATAAAATGGCACTTTGCTCCACAAGCTGTGGTCTGACTTCACCTAGTCCCATCTCCTGCTCCCATTAAAGTTAACCACTAAACTCTTATTGACTTTAATGTGAGCAAAATTAGACTCATATTGAGTATTTGGAACAGTGCTGCCGATGCTGTCAGTAAGATTATGAGTTGTGCCATCATCCCTTCCCCTGACATCTGCCTCTTTCAAGGTATAAATGAACACACACTTCAGGAAATGTATACATCTGGCTTTATTGGCAACCAAAAGAAATGTTGTGGAGTGCTGGAAGTCTGACAAACCCTCCAGCTTTTAAAGCTGGGATTACAAATGTTCTCAATTTAGCCTTATTAGAAAAAACGATGTTATGAAAGAGAAGGCCAGGCACAAGATTTCCTCCTGACCCTTTACTCTAGCTTTAGAAAAACATTTTCAAAAAGTTCCAAGTCATAGAACGCCTTTTATCTCACACTTTGAACACGCATTGTGGTTTTCCCCATTTTAGAAGGGAAATTGAGAACAGGACTGTTGAGTGATATTGCCAGTAGTAAAACCGGAGATATCTGCAGTAGTGGAACTGGAAAAGGTAGAGAAGGGCAACAAAAATGTGGTATGGCTTCCGTACAAGGAGAGACTTGATAGGTTAGGGCTTTACAGTTTGGAGAAGAGACGACTGAAAAGGGGATATGATAAGTTTATAAAATCATGAGGGGCATAGAATGAATCATCAGGGTGTTGTTATTTGCCCTCTTAAATAGTATTAGAACTAGGGGACACTCTATGAAACTAACTGGCAGCAGATTTAAAAAAAACCCCAACAACGCTACTCAATGCACAGTTAACTTGTGGAACTTGTTGCCAGAGGATGTGGTCAAGACCAGTAGTATAGCTGTTAGAAACACAGCCAGATACCATAAGCGGAGTAAGGTTCAGGGCCCCTATGAGCACTATCAGGGAGCTATGGGAAAGTATTACGGCCCCCAAACTGAGCTAAGAGAGGGAATGGACAGATACACAGTGGCCTACAAGGTTGACAGACTAAGGAAGCCAGGCCCCGCCTACAAGGTTACCATTTCCTTAGGATCTAGTGATGGCCGAGCTCATTTGCAAGAACGAGCCAAGAACCATGATCTCGTTAAGAAAAGTGAGACTCTGAGAAGCCAGTTTCAGCCCTAGTCAGGAGCTAGAAGTGAACAGCAGGGAGTGGATCATTCTGTTATGGCCTGTTGGGTACTTCTCCAAAGTGACTGAGAATGGTCACTGTCAGCAACAAGATGCTGACCTCGGTGGGCCGCTGATCTGACCCAGTATGGCACTTCTTATGTTGAGTGTCATTCTAGGATCTTTGGAAATACACCCATTTCTAAATCTCACAAACTTCTTGTAAGTAATGTTTTGTGGTGGTGGTGGTGGTGGTTTTTTGTTTTTGTTTTTAAATCCCTGGAATTTCTTTTCTGCTTTATGGTCTCTTTGTGACTGAACTGAAATGCCTTACGATTTTGTTTCCTCTGCTGCTCTTTTGACCTTTATTTTTTCGGTTTGTTTCTTGTGCTTTCTTTTGTGGGCACCCTATTTCTACATCCTGCATTCTAAAAATAATATACAGCGTGTCTGTTCTCTTTTCACTGTCATATAAATCAATATGTGTATTTTTAAATGGGAAGGAGCAAAAGGGTCATCATTACTGTCATAGACAAATGTAGTTTGGCTAGTTTGAAATCCAGACCAAGCTGTTTTTGAGTTTGGCCTTCACAAAAAAAGTCAGGAATATTTCATTTTCAATACCTTATGACTCACATTGCCAAGGCCAATTTGCTTTAAACTTTTTCCATAATAATGGAAAGTTTCAGGCTGAAAGAAGTTATATAGTGCTGTAAATTTCCTGTACCTGATGCTCTATGAAAGACATGTTCAGTGTCCCTAAATATTTCACAGTGTCACACTGCATCCTTCCTCGTGGTCAGTTTAAGTGCCTCCTAGAAGATAGTCAATTGAGAAAATTCATTTTAGTGAATGGAAGTTCAGGAAACGTAACACTTTCCTGAGGCACTGAATGTTTTGAGTGCAGGTTTACTCAAAGACTATGACACATGTTTTTGAGTAACACCTGCACTCTAGAGGGGTACAAATGGGCTGAAATTTTAGAAAGGACAATGGGTGAAAACAAATGAGACAGTAGCGCACTTTAGTCTGTGTTAGCCCAGGAGTCACCTGCTTGCGTGGTAGGGTGCCACCATATGTTTGTGCACTACAGCCTTGGGGAGGGTGGCTGGCTACTACGGGATGGGTGGACTGGGCAGTAGTAGCTGATGCAGCCCAGGCAAACGCCTGGCCACTCGGGCTAAAGTGGGTTAACAGTCTCCCTGCCGTCTATTCAGGCCCCACCCAGCTTTCTTGCAAGGCGAGTTCGGAGCATTGGGCCTGGAGGATCACACCCCCCCAACAGCTGATTGGGGCGGGGGACAAGCTGTCTATGCCTCAGTTTCCAAACAATAAAGCACCAGACATTCACCAGCATCTCCAGTAAGGGCTGCTGTTTATACGGACTGCAGTCTCTTTGACAACACCGAAATTCCCATATCACACTAGGGCCTTGCATCAGACTTTTCGTCCAGGTTCTATTCTTAAGTCAGAGTCCATGCTTCCCTATTTCCCTTTCCCGCACAGAGTATATCACACTCGCATCGCTAGTGGGCTCCCGGTTTAGCTAGGCTTAGGACGCTTGTACTTATAGAAGGACAATCATGGCCCTATTCTCATGGGAATTAGTGCACATATGAATGCGATATTCTGAGTTTCTCCCATGAGAACACTCGCACGTGACTAGGTCTCCCAGTGTAGCTCTTACAGTCACAGGTGTTTGCACTAGTTTTCACGGGAGAAATGTAGAACAATGCATTCCTACATGCACTAATTCATGTAAGAATAGAGCCATGATTGCCCTCATGGATGCGTCTTCCCCCGCCCTCCCCCTGGTAATGTGTACAAGCACCCTTAGTTTCAGATCTCTCCTTCTCCTGAGATTTCTTGTCTCCTTCTTAAGGGTGTGTTTTCATGGGCATAACTGATTCTGTGTGTGGTTCAGGAAAAATTACTGTGGAGTAACTACCTCCCTTTGCCTTCATTCTTGCAAGCAGAGAACCAGAAGGTTTAAAACTCCTCCCCCCGATATCCCTGTGTTGGGACTTGTAAGGAACTTCCAGGAGGGAAGGATGGTATAACAAGCAATCAATGAGGCATAGACACTGTGTGAGAGGCCTGTTGAAGTATATTAGAACAACAGAGCAGTGTATATGCAAGGTTCCCCTTAACAACTTGGATGAGCGTGATGCCTGGAGTAGTAGCTTCTCTCCCAGCTTTAACCCTGTTTGTTTGGAGAGATAATTACACTTGTGTGCATGGGAGCACAGATGATGCTAAAGTGAGTTAAGATGTAACTTTGGATAATGAAGTAATAATTGGGTCCATTTTGTAATATGTGAAAGTGTAGTTATGCATATTGAGAGTGATTAGATGTCCAGGGGTGTGCATTTTGTTTTCATTTTTCTATTAAATAACAATGGCAATGTGAGTAAAAAATGAAAGAACATAATGAAAAAATTCCTATTGTTATTACAAATGAATAGGAAAAACCTGAAAATGCATTTTCAGCTGTTACCTTTTTGTTTTATATCCTATTTTGGTGAAACATGGTAGTATTATACTCCCCAAAGAGGAAATTCTGTGTGCCAAATTTCAGGGAGATTGGATAATGAGATATAATTATATAAGCAGTTGAAATCTTCATTTTACAAAAATCTGTGTACACATTCCTTGCTGTATCATCTTTGTCTTCCATCTGATTTGAATGAAACTTGCAAGGTTATACCCCACTATGTCTGTGAAATTTCAGAAGTATTGGATAAAAGGTTATTATGATTCTGAAGGTCTGTGATCCAGTCCTTCCCAATTTCATGTAAAATGGATAGACAAAAAAAAAATGTTACAGCGAGTGATCATTTACAAGTAAATTTCTTATAACATTAAACAAAAAAAATTAAAAATGTTATAAGAAATTTACTTGTAAATGCATTACTGGCTGTAACATTTTTTTTGTCTATCCATTTTACATGGAATTGGGAAGGATTGGATCACAGACTTCACAGGATCATCTCTGCCAAACTTTAGTAAGATTTGATAAAGGGCCCAAACTTTATAAGCAATTTAAATTTCCCTCTTGAAGACTTTTGTTATTCAGGTAAATAGCACATGCAGTGCCATTCAGAGACAGAGGACATAAGAGAATCCTTTTTTGGCTCTTTCCTAAGCAGATGTTTCCAGTTTCCCAGTAACAAGTGCAGGAGAGGGGTTGGGGTGGTCAAAGCAGAGAATGATATATGGGGGACATTTCTGCTGGCCAATTGACATAGCAAGCACATCTTGTACCACAGTGACAAACATAAGAGAATCCCTGGCATAGGCTTATACTCTCCAGATCATGTGCAGACTTATAACTTTGGGTCCCTTTATCAGATCTTTCTTATACTTGGAAGAGAGGATCTTGAAGATCTGAGATACATTCCTGCCAAATTTCACGTAAACAGACTGGAATACAAAAGTTGCAGCCAGAAATACATTTACAAGTAGATCACTTATAACTATGGGACCCTTTAAGCAATACTTATGACATTTGGCAGAGATAGAACACTTCAGGAGGAGTATATTCTTGTAAGGTTTTATCTAAATCAGATGGGAGACAAAGTTGTTACATTCAGGAATGTTTACACAGAATTTTGTAAAATAGCAAACTTCAACTGCTTATAAAATCGGATCCCATTTTCTAATCTTTCTGAAAATTGACACACATAATGCCCTCTGCTGACAATTATCATCCAAATCAGGTAAGAAATAAAAAAGTTACAGCCAAAAATGTGTGTTCCATTCAAACCAATGGAAATCGAAAATGAGAGTAAAAACAAAAATGAAACAAAGAATAACTAAATATAACTAAAACTAATGACATTTTAATAATGAAAACAAAATGAATAATGAAAATGAAAGAGAGTTACTGTGCACATCCCTAGAGATGTCCTATGTTTGCTCAGTCTATAGTTAGGACTTGTTACGTGGCTAATCTCGCCAACATAAGTTAGTACAGTAAAAGATATAGCACCTCCATCCTCATCCACCTGACAATTAGAGCCTTCAGGGTGTAGCCCTAGAAAGACGCTTAACCTTGGGATTTAATTCTTTCCTTGCCTGACCTAGACCATTGTGCTCTACAATCTCATACAACTTTCCTCGGGGAAGAAGAGACAGGAAGGACCATGTGTGACAAATGGTATTATCAGGGCCCCAATTCTTCCGTGGAATTTAAAAAAAAATTCCACGGGAACCTGGGAGGCTCGGAGCCTGATTCTGTGCCTCACTGCACCAGGCTCCCCAGTCTCTCAGATGCAGTGCAGGACTGGCTTCCTCTCCCCCAGGATGAATTGGGAGGGAGGGGCTGCCACGGCTCACTTCCCCCCCCTTCACAGCCTGATAATGAATTACTTACAGCAGCGGCAGCAGTGGCAGTGGCAGCAGTTTCATTCAGCGCGCTACCCGTGTGACTCCTCCTAGCCACTTCCTGGTCCCTCCCAACGGGGTCTCCTAGAGCAATGCAGCTGGATGAAGTCAGCCCCTGACTGGGGGAAGGGACGAGAGGGGAGGAGAAGCAAAGCCTCAGGACTTTTTTCATCCCCTTCCCTGTGGAATCTCCTATCCCGTGTCTCCCCAGCGAAGGCTGGAAATTCTGTGCTTGGAGAAGTGGGCCAGGAGATTCTGTGAGGGAAGGGGGATTCTGTGGGAAATCAGTGAATTGCAGTGGCTCAGGACCCTGGCTATTAACTAGGGCTGAACGGAGTACTAAAAATAATACTTTTTTAGTATTCCGAGTTTCCGAGGATTTGCCCTGATATTTTGGCCATTCTTTGGAAACTTGGCTGTATGCTCAGCACTGAGGTTCAGCAGGAAGTGGGATAAAGGCAGTAAACTCACCAGAAAGCAGAGGGAGCCAGCAGATCCACTGTGGACTGCTCTGGGAGCAAAGGACAGTGGTTACATCCACTCCACACTGATGTTCCAGCTCCCTTTGCTTTCTAGTGATTTTGCTGTCCCCACTCCCCTTTCCCTGCTTCTTCCCAGTAGGCAGCAAACTCACCGGAAAACAGAGGGACCCCTGGTGGACAGAGCCACTGTTTTAATGCGAGTCTCTGGGAGCATGCTGGGAAATTCAATTCAATTTAGTTTATTGTGGAGCCCAACCAGCTATTACAATATTACCAACTTACAGTATACAATAACAAAAGGAAAAAAAGATAACTGTACATACTCATCATATGATTCGGATGCTGGGAAATGGTAGTGCAGCATGCTCTGAGAGCATTAGAACAGCTGTTGTGGCTGGCTGTCTGGGAGCATGCTGGACTACATTTCCCAGCATGCTCCCAGAGACTCTCATTAGAACAGTGGCTCCAGTGCGCGTTGCTGCCAGATCTCTATGCTTTCTGGTGAGTTTACTGCTCCCTTTTCCTGTGGTCTGCATTCCTTGATAGAGGAGTTGCTGAATTACCAAGTACTGGGCCAATTCCTCAGTTGCTCAGTACTTGGCAAAACTAAGTCAAGTGCCAGGATACTCGCCAAAAACCAAGTAATCCCAAGCACCAAGTTTTAGCCCTAGATCAATTTTTGGTATGCACTCATCAACTACAGTGCTAAGAGCTGACCTGATTAGAACAAGCATGTTCTAATCACACTGACTAAAAACAGCTATTAAAAAGGGAAAATCTGAGTTCCTAAAATGACAGGAAAGGAGGGGTAATAAATTTGAATAAATAAATAAATTTAAATAAAACTTCATATACAGCATTCATTCCATCTTCTTGCAGTCATTTATGCAGTTTTGTTAATGAAATGATACCTCATTTCATTATTCCAGCACAGCATTCTCAATTGGTTGGGTGTGTGTGTGTGTGTTGTTTTTAAACTATCCCTTTGGAGCTGAAGTAGTAACACTTAAAAAAAAAATTGTGGATTGTTGGTATAAAGTAGTACATCTGAATGCTGATGAAATGAGCACTCTGCAAGGACGTGGGAAGGAAAACGTTAAAGTTTTATATTCAAGAAATTTTTTAAAAGAAAAAGTAGGAATTCTTTTTTTGTTTTCATGAATGTTATGCATGTTAATCATTTTAGTTCATTGACTTTCTGACTGGCATCTCAGCAGTGGCTCAAAATCCAGTTTAAATAAAATTGTTAACTTAAAAAGTGTGAAATATTGAGCCACATCCACACTTGCTTAATTAAGGAAAACGGACCCAAATATCTAAACAAGCCTAATTGGAATTTGTAGAACGCTTCCATGTGACACAAGATGTCCAGAACGCTTTAGATAGTAGAGCTGGAAAATGTTTCACCCATAATAAGCATGGCTAGATTAAAAAAATCTGGTGTTCACTGTGGCAGCCTTTCTGGTAAACAATGCATCTCCCTGACTGTACACGGCAATGGTGCTCCATGAGCCACATTGGCTCCTCGTTGTTTTCTAAGTAGAGCCACAGACCCCCACTGCCCGTCTGAAGGTGGAGTCGGGGATGAGCACTCCTGTGAGCCATGGAAAACCCACTTATGACCACGCACAGAGCACTGCCAGGAAATCCAGAGTTCTCTGTGTGGGGCAAGCCAAATAGCTCCATGGCAGTGAGTCCACAGAGTCTGCCCGTATGAACTGGAGCAGACAGGCATGCCAACAGACTGGTCTGCCACTCACAGGCACTGTGGGTGAGGGACACTGCCTTTGCAGGACTGGCAGGGAGTGCTGGGGAGCCTGGGTTCCCCAGCACTCATGCCAGGAATATGTGAATTGTAAAGGTCAGTCCATTGCACTTCCCCCTCCTCCATGGTCCAAGGTGTTTTGTCTCCATGGCTAGGTTGGTCATGCTGGGAGCTGCCTGTTTGAGTCCCTCCCCATGCACTCCACCTGAGTGTGTGCTCTGCGGCAGAGCCACTCAGCAGGCATGGACACCCACATCCCCATTGCCTTGCTCATTTAAAAATATCGACTCATTATGATATAAAGGGACTGGGACCTTCTTTTCAGAGACACCTCTTTCTCAGTACTGCACTGCTGCAGACTAGGACAGCAGAGGTGCATGAAATAGAGCCTTTGGAAAAGAAAGTGAGAAGACATAGAAATGTGCCCCCCAAATTATGCAAAGGGAAGAAGCATATCACTATAACTTTGGATAATAAAGCAATTAGGGCTGTACCAAGTACTTCCAAGTACTCAGGCCGAATACTGAAGTTCCGTGTAATTGGCCCGAGTACACGGCGGCCCTTGGGCGCTCTTTCCAAAGTTTCGGAATTTGGACTTGGAATTCAGGACCTCGGAAAACTTCAGAAACTTCAAAAAGTTGTTCAAAGTTCTTGAGCCCACAATCAAAGCACTACCCAGAAAAGCATTACTCAGAAAAGCAGGCTAGCAAGAGTGGGATGATCACTCCAGAAGACAACCACAGAAAAGTGCAACTCCATGCAGAAATAATAAAAAAAAACCAACAGTAGTGTACCCACAGCATGGGCCACCATCTGCAGTGAGTGTACCCACTTTGATCATTATGCCAACCAAGTAGTACACCAAAATGCAGGCTAACAAGGGACATTCGCTCAAGAAGAATACAACAACCCCGCAAAACAGTCTATAACTGCATGGAGAAATAAATCCAACCAAAATCCAGCAAGTCCAGGCCCCAGCAGTCACAAAATTAAGAAACCAGACATTCACCCCCATCAGATGCACCCTCTTGGCATGGCATTGGTATGGTGGCACTGGTGACTTGAATGGACTAGGCAAAGGGAAGTGGATCCAGGCAGAGAGATCCCTCTGGCCTCATGGTGCCAAGTATCAACCAAGCAGCAGGCAGAACTAGAAGCAATGTGGCACACAATTATTTTTCTTTTTTAAAAAATTGCATGGTATGGTAAAAGTAAATGTAACCCACATCCCCCAGCATTGGCCCTATGGAAAGGCCAAACCATGCCATGTCAGGACAGGCACCCTTCCCCCCCATCTGATTACTTACATATCCAGCAGCACTGTAGCACACAGCCAAATTCACCAGAGAATGGACAAAATGGCTGCAGCCACTTTTATTTTGCCCTGCCAGCCAATCAAAAGCTTGCCATCTGGCTTGACCAGCCAATCAAAATTTTCCATCTGGCTTACCATCACTCAACTGTCCCCTCCCATACCCCCATCCTACCAAATATGGCACTAAGTTTCATTTCCAGAAGATCAACTGTCCACCAGCCCCCCATGTGCCTGAAGCGTTTTCTGAAGTTTCAGAAGTTTTCCGAATAATGGCCTTAGTCCTCAGAACCTCGGAATTTGACCTTTCGGAACCGAATACCATAATCTTCACCAAATTCTGAACTTTTCTGAAGACTGAGTTTCAGCCCTAAAAGTAATAATAGGGTCAATTTTGTAATATGTGCAAGTGTAGTTACACATACTGAGAGTGACTTGTTGATTGACTGTAGGTCATCGCGATATGAAAGCATTTGGCAATAAGCAAATAGTGCTGACATGTGACGTTTTTACATGTAACATTGGTCAAGCAGCAAATGGCAAATGCTCCTTTTTCAATATTTGCGTAAAGCTTTTGTTTACTTAAAAAGTGTTTGCTTTAGATGTACTATATATGGCTATTTTTAAAACTCAAGCAACAGTCTACTAGGAAAGCTTTCCAGTTCTGCATAGAAAAATAAAGTAGCAACAACCAGTTCACCAATCACCCACAAATATGCTAGGGAAGGGCTAAGAACATAAAAATTTCTATCATGAGCCAGACTAAGAGTCTATCTGGTCTGCCATCCTATTTCTGACCATGGCAACCCCTTTCGAATGCTTCTGAGGAAGTGTTCTAAACCAGAGCACGTATGGAGTAATCCACCTTAGAGCTGAAATGGATAGCAGTTTTTCTATAGAAAAATGGCTACAGTGGAAGGCCTGGGGGGCAGCAGGCGGAAAATTTGGGGTGCAGGGAAAAGGGACTATAGGCAAAGGGGGGGGGGG
>QEPC01004630.1:2998140-3008534 GCA_003113815.1 Sphenodon punctatus | reverse complement strand
TATATATATACATATTTTATACATATACACACATATATATATTAAATATTATATAAATAAAACTAGATATTGTGTGTATACCAATACCAATAACAATATCAAAGCCAAAATCTTTGTTTGAAATCGGTACCAATAATGGCAATGATAATGAAAAATGACATTTTGTTATTAACAAAAACAAAAATGTCATTTTAATAACAAAAATGATAATTAAAATTACATGGGGCCCTGGTGCACACCCCCACTGCACATCTGGCAGGCCACCTTTGAACAGAGAAGATGGGCAGAAAGGCAGGGGTCTTCTGGGGGAAGACAAGTCTCGCTACAGATAGTCTTAGCAGGAATGCTCCCTGAGCCTGGAAGGGCAGAATGCCTTCTGGTATTTCCTCTGGCAAGATGCAGTTCAGCCTTGCTCTAAATGGAATGATAATCCTTGGTGGCTGGCCCATTGAAGAAATGGCTACACAAAAGGAGTCTGCCTGGGGTCTTAGCCATTTACACTTCCTTTTCTGATAATTAGCCTTTGAAACCAAGAGTGCAGCTGAGATACCAACAAACAACCAAAGTGAGAACTGCAGTATCAGAAGATCAAGATGTTTTTTTCAGCATTCTTATGTACAAACAGCATTCTAATGTTTGTGGAGAAAGGGGTTTGTTTTATTTTTCTCCCTTAAAGTCCAAGTCCTCCATCATCTTTAAAAAAAATAATGTTTAATGACTATTATTAATGCTACAATACTCAAGGCCAAGAACTTGGCTGTGGTGCAGAGCCCAGTAAAGATTCAAGAATGTTCCCCCAACAATCTACAATTTAGTAGAAATGTGACCAGACAAAACTCTGCCGAGTTAGGGTCCTCTGTGAAATTGTGGTGTGGGCCCCTCCTAGCACAGAAATGCTTGAAAGTGATCATTGTTAAAGTAAAAGTGACCTAATATGCTTTCCTTTTTGCAGGAGCACAGCTCCTTTCCTACCAGCCCACCATGAGACCCCAGCATTGTACATAGCTGATATACCCAGGCTGAATTGCTAATCTTGGTTCCAGAGGGCTAGAGCCTAGCATTTGGCTCCCATCCCATCACCTCCTGCAGGAAGTCCGCACATACGATAGCCCTGCCCCAGGAAGGGAGAAAACTCTCAGTTCAAATCTCTCTCCTTCCCACCCCCACCATCCCCCCACTACCTGAATGGCACTGAGACTGACTCCTGGCTCTGCGAGAACTGGAAAGACCTACCATGCCTCACTTATACTGGATGTAGCACACATGGTGCTCTGTTGTATGACACAGTGCCATTTTGCACATTGAAAACAATACATTTTTTCACATGGGCAAAATGGAACTGTGTTAGTGCACTTGTGTAAAATGGTGCTGTGCTTGGGGACCGAGGCAGGCACTCCAGATGTAGACCTCCATCAGAATGGGAACCAGATAGATGCTGGTCCATGTTCTGACAGACCCAGTCTGAAGTGGGCAGATCAGGTGGAGAAGCCATCCAAAGACAAAGATTCAGCTACACCCCAAATGCCATGGATAAATTTGAGGGGGTGGGGGAATAGAGGGGGGAAGTCTACATTTGCCAGATACACTATTTGCTAAAATTAGTTACTCATCTCTATTAAATATCAAAACAGAGCAACCACTACAGGTTGAATCCATGTAAAAACAGCTCTGCTTCTTGTTAAGAGTTCTTCTTTTTTCTTTTTTTTTTACCTGCGGTGTGAAGCATAGTTTCCTGTTACGTGGCCACTGCCGTCACAGCCCGGAGTTGGACACCTGCATAAAGAAAATACAGTTAGAGATGAAAATGGTTCTAATACATATGCACACCCTTTCCAACATCGAGAGCTATTGTTCCATCACACTAATTACATGAAAATTATCCAAAATAGATATAACAGCTTTTTACATTGCTAAGCATATCATAACAACTCACCAATGAAGTTGTATAAAAATCTCATCATAACCTATATTCGCTGAAACATGTTCAAATAAATTTGTGTGAACTGAAAACCCCACGTTTTGTACGGATCTTGCAGATACCACAATTAGTGTTTCACTCAGAGCACTTTCATTACTGCCATTTAATTAGACATATAAAATGTATATTTGTAAAATGTTTAAGAAATCAAACAATTCTACTACCTATTTATGATCTACCTATTTTCTTTTTAGTGTCATAAGAACATAAGTAGTGTTATTCTGGGTCAGATCAATGGTCCATCTAGCCCAGCATCCTGTCTTCAACGGTGGCCACTTTTGTTTGCTGCAGAGAAGTACACAACAGGTAACAACCGAGTGACTAAGGGTGGCTCAGGCATGACCACCAGAGAGTTCAACCATGGGTAAGTCTGCAATGATGTGTTATAGGCTACCAGCAGTCAATGGTGCAGAATGAATTTGTCCTATGCAGCCTACCAGGGATGGGGGTAAAAGAAAGACAAAATTTTTATTTATTTATTTATTTTTTGGCTGATGGGTGAGTTGAGTAATGCATAAGTTTTGTATTTGAATTTATGTTTTATTGTAGGATTGTATTTAAATTATATGCTTTATTTTGTGTTGTGATGTTTGTTTAATATTTATTCTGTGTTGGTAATTTGACAATTTGTCATGGCCTAATGGCCAGTACAATAAAGTTTGATTTGATTTGAATAATTTATTTATTTTATCACATTTTTATGCTGTCCCCTCCTGCTCACGCACCCCGGGGCAGCTTACAACATCATAAAAACCATTAATAAAACAGTTAAAACCATAAAACATTAAAACCCCAGCAGAAGAAAAACACAAAACCCCTACTCCCCCAACCCCACCTTACCCCTCTCCCTCACCAAAAGCCTGACGGAACTGCCAGGTCTTACAGTTCTTGTGGAAAGCCGGGAGGCCACCAAACATAACAAGAATGTCCCAGATACTCACATGGCACCCTGTGATTGCTCAAGGCTTCCAGTCTCCCAGAACCAATCAAGGGGACTATGGGCAAGGAACTGCAAATATTTATATTGTTATAGCCAAGCTTTTTCCTCTTGTTCTGGGTTAGTCTCTGACTTGTCAGGTGGCATATTCCTGCCTGCCTGCCCTGCTCCTCCACCACTGCCTGCCCACTGTTGCTCCTGCCAGTGCATGTATCTCTCTCTTGTACAAGTCCTGTCCCCTTGGGGTGCTGTCTGATATCCTATCACATCTTGGGGTACCAGTGCCCATGCCTGTCTGTCTGTCTGGGTTTGTGATGCCAATTGGTCAGCAAAAATGTCAATCCTGTATCCTCATCCTCTTTGGCTACCACCCAACACCCCTCCCCCCCATCTGCTTGTTATTGGAAAACTGGAAACATCTGCTTAGGAAAGAGCCACTATGGGATTCTCTTATGTCCTCTGTGACAGTGCTGCAACATGTGTTTGGGATGCCAGTTAGCCAGTCTGCATGTGTGCATCAGGTCTCTGGATTCCTAGACTACTTACCCCTACCCTAAGTCCCAGTTATTTCCTGGAATTTTAATTTTTGTTCCAAAATTTTCAGAACTAATGTCTGCACAACTTTTGTTGAAATAACAAAATTTATATTTCTTATAAAATTGGAATCCTTTATCCCTTGGGTAAGGGGAACAACCTGTTCAAAGGTCATCCAAATTGGATGGAAAACGAAGACACTAAACCTGGAAATGTGTGTACAAACCATGAAATGATTAAATTGATTATAAAATCAGGACTCTTTATCCAATCTTCCAGAATGTTTCCAGGGATTATGCACTTCAGGATGGGTATGAGTACAAATTTCACCCAAATTTCATGGGAAACAAAGACGTTATAGCTGCAAATGTGTGCATAAACTAAAAAATGTCAATTGCTTGCAGAATCAGGACCCTTTATCCACACTTTATGAAACTTTGCAGGGATGATCCCTTTTGGAAGGGGTACAATTATTCCTAATTTCAAGCAAATCAGATAAACAGTGAAGAAGTTACATCTGGAAATCAATTTCCCATAGAAATCAATGGGGAAAATAACAAAGTTTAATAACGATAATGAATTTATATGTAACAGAATTACAAAATACAAAGAGAAATAGTAATAAGTATAAAAAAATTAGGAAATCTGAGTTGGGTCCCTGATGCACACCCCAAGTACATGTCACATAACATGCTCACCCTTCATCATTGTTAATATGGGATAATAAAATTGCCTACTCCACAGCATGCTTGCATTGCAAAATTATTTATTTATAATAAAATTTGTATGCCGCCCCCTCCTGCTAAAAGCATCTTGGCACGGCTAACAACATATTAAAACAATTTAAACAGCAATAATATGATTAAAAACACTATTAAAACACAATATAAAAATAAAATACCCCCCACCCCAACCCAACCACCCCCTCTCCCTCAGAAAAAGCACAGCAGAACAGCCAGGTCTTACATTGTCTGTGGAAAGAGGGGAGGTCGGTAATCAGGTGGACCTCCAACTGGAGGGAGTTCCACAACTACGGGGCGGCCACAGAGAACGTCCTCTGCAAGGTCAACACCTGAGAAACCCGGAGGGCCTCGAGGAGGGTGCCCCCGGCCAATCACAGGGACCAATCCAGGACCTGGAGGGTGAGGCAGTCCCACAGGTAGGCGGGGCTCAGGCCATTCAGGGCTTTAAAGGTCAACACCAACATCTTGAATTGGGCCTGAAAGACTATAGGCAGTCAGTGCAGAGAGCGAAACACTGGTGTAATATGCTCATGTCGGCCCATCCCTGTTAGGAGACGAACTGCCACATTCTGCACCAGCTGCAGTCTCTGAACCAGCACCAGGGGTAGCCCCACATAGAGTGCGTTACAGTAATCCAATCTCGAGGTAATAAAATTAGGGATGTACGAATAGAGTTTGGGGTTTTGGTGTTCATCCCGAACTCGGGGTGTTCAGGCCATTCATGAACACCCCGAACCCAAACTACTCTCCACCCGAACTGGCCAAACGAAGTTCGGGTTTTGAACCCATTCGGGTGGGGAGCGGGGAACAGGGGGGAACCTGGTTTTCCCTCACACTCCAAGCCGGAAACCGTCCTTCAGTCCTGGAAGACCTAGAAGAGGCCTGAAGTGCTCTGGAGTGCCCCTGGAGCTGGACCTGCCACCGCTACCGCGGGCGGACCCAGAACCTGAGCCCCGGCACCACCAGGTAGGTCCGTTTTTTGTTTGTTCTTTTAACACCTTGGCACGGAATAAAGTTAATGCAGGGGCAATCTGTTTTCCTCCCTGCTGGAAATAAAATCTCTGGATTGCGACTTTAGATTTCCTGGCCCTAGTCTTTACCTCGTCCAGATGTAACCTCCAGCTGGCTGCAGCAGAGAAAGTAACTCCTAGGTATTTGAAGCTTTGGACACAATCCCCCATGGGCCAGATTTGTTTAGTCTTCCTACCTCTATGCACCGCTACCAAGACTTTAGATTTAACATGATTGACGACAAGCCCCTCCCTGGAGAAATATTCACCAAAGAGGGCTAATTGCCTCTTGAGGCCAATCTCCATCTGGGATAGCAGTACAGCAGAATCGGGAGGCACCTGCACGCAACCCGAGGGGCATGAGTGTCCCTAATGTTCAGATGTTGAACCACATCATCCAGGTAGAGGTTGAAGAGGACAGGGGCAAGAAGGCACCCCTGTCTCACTCCCCTATCCTCCATAACTACTGCGGACAATTGTCCCTTGGCTCTTATCTGGAGAGAATTTCCCGAGTGTAGCCTAATGATTAAATAAAGAAGTCTAGCATCGATGGTTAAAACTCTCAGCTTTATCCATAAGTGTTCCCTACTGATGGAATCAAACGCTTTTTCAAGATCCATAAATCCTAAATAAAGCAAACCCCCATGTGCAATATATTTCTTGATCAGGGCTGAAAGAAGAAGGATGTGATCCAAAGTAGCTTTGCCCTCACAAAACTCTGCCTGCTCAGGTGAAATTAGGCCTGATAACACAATTAGCTAGCTGAGCAAGCTAATTGGTCGGTAATTTGCGGGGTTTTGGGGGGTCACCCTTTTTAAATATAGGGACCAGGATGCTCTTTAGCCAGGAGTTAGGGATTGTCCCGGTTTTATTAATTTCGGTGGAAAGCGGTGCCAGAATGTTTGCCCACCAGTCCGGAGAGGCCTTAAGTAACTCAGATGTAACCCCATCCGGGCCTGGGGCTTTCCCTATCTTAAGGCCCCTGATAAAGGCAGTAACCTCCTCATGAGTAACTGGTGCCCAATGCTCCAGACTATCCCAGGCATCCATTTGAACCCCATCCCTCCCCCCCCGATGAACCTGGAAGTGTATAAGGAGCCATAGAAGGATTCCCAGTCCTGCATCCGTGGTGAGGACACATGAAAAGAACCCTTCGCCCTATCAGATGAGCGAATTAGGGCCCAAAATTTAGCGTGCTCTTTTCTAATTGTTTCCTGCTGTAAGGCACTGGGCTCTAGAGTAGGCCTCTTTCTTCCTCCGCAACAATTATAATACGTCCTCTGACCACCCACCATCCTACGATAGGAACCCGAGGCATGGGTCCTTAATTTCTTGACCAGGCCCCTGAGCCTGGCTCTTTCGTCCCTACACTCCTTGTCTAACCAGGAAGGGGGTTTCCCTGCATTTCTAAATTCAGCTTTCATGGGGATATACTTAAAGAGCAGAGGGTCCAACGAGTGTAGAAGAGTGTCATACCCACTTGGATCCGAAGGGACCTGGCAGGAAGAAACCCAGTCAGGCTCCCTACCACCTTGTGAATTGGTAAATGCCATAAAGGCCGCCTTAACCTCCTTTGTCCATCTGCGCTTAACCTTGAGCATGGCCTGTCTAGAGTCTCCTAGAGGCTCTGCACCCTCCTGACCACAGAACTTTCTTGTTTCTAGCCAGTCTAATTCCAACAGGAGTGGTAGGTGGCAGGTTTCAGTTCGCAACATAACCTCCATCTTAGTGATGAAGTTAAACCCTACACGGAGGGATAAGAAGTAATTTATCACACTAGACCCATGAATCCCATGGAAGGTGAAGTTCCCCTCCATATCTCCCTGGACCCTACCGTTCACCACCTCCAACTCTAAGCTTTCCAGTAATAATTCCATCTCTGGCTTCTGGGGGTTAACTCCTGCATCTTGCAAGGAGCGAGGGAGTTCAAACACCCCATAGCCTGACTCGTCAGAGCTTACCTCGCTCCGACTAGGATCCCCCAACCTGGCGTTGAAATCACCACCCACATATAATAGCACCTTAGGATATTCTACCTTCGCTTTAGCAATCAGCTTAGACACTTTGGACCAAATCTCTGGAGTATAGTAATTTGAACAAAGAGGGGGGATATACACATTCCCCAGAAGGCGCACTTTCCCCCCAGGCAGCAAGCAGTGATATAATGTGAAGTAAGACCTGTACGTACTTAAAGCCTTTATTAAGACACTCTTGTCTTGTCTTCTGCAATCAAAAGGGCAAGCCCCCCACTAGGGCACCCCCCCTACCAAAGAGGGAGTGGCTCCCAGGGCAAATACTTTAAAACCTCTGAGAAGAATCTCATCACAACCGTCAAGCAACCATGTCTCCTGTAAGAAAATAACATCAAATTGACCTAAAAATAAGAAAAAATCAAACACGAGAGAGTGGGCTTTCCAACCTGCTATATTCCAGGAAAGGATTGACAGATGGTCACACACCTCTTGGGCTAGTCATCTCCCTTGGGATAAGGCTTGCGAGGAGGGTAGGTCCTTATTTGGGCTGGAATTCGTTAGCGGTAGTCCCACGAGAATACCTGCTAAGTCTGGCCTCGCCTGCAGTTCTTCCTCCTGTGAAGGGGGGTAAAGGAGGCTTCCTGGGCACAGTCACCTCCACCTACTGCTGAGGGTGGCAGCGCCCCTAGATCCACCTTGGATTCCCCTTGGCTGTCCATATTTCCTTGATCCCCCCATTGAGCTAGCTGGGCAGGGTTGGCGGGGGGGAGGTGAGCCCCGGTACTCCTTCCACCTGTGCAGTCTGGAGGAGGGAGGGAAAATTGAGTCCCCCCAAGAACGGGTTCAGTGAAACTGAACAGGTTTGGACTGAACAGCCTGAACCCAAACAGTTTTTTTGGGGGCCAAACCCTGAACGGGCCGAACACCAAACCCCCTGGTGTTCGCACATCCCTAAATAAAATCATGGACAATCATGGCTAGGTCAGAGTCCGAGACATATGGCCGAAGCCGATGCAGCAGATGTAATTGGCAAAATGCCTCTTTCGCCACAGCCACCACCTGGGCATCCAGGCAGAGTTGTGGGTCCAGGAGCACTCCCAGACTCTGAACCTGAGATACCAGAGCAGGATGGATCGATGGGAGCCACCACTCCCTCGGCCTTCCCCACGACCATCACCTCCATCTTGTCGGGATTTAACATCAGACAGCTCACCCTCATCCAATCCCCCACAGCTGCCAAGCACCGGGTAGGCACTGAGACTGCCAGTCCTGAGTCTGATGAAACAAAATTATATATTTTATGGTTATTATACATGTAACAGTATGTCAAAATATACATTAGTTTTAAGGTGGGTCTAATGCATTAGGGTCCTTATGACTGATTCAAATGAATAATTAATAATTTTTTCACAATATTTTGTACCACTACAAAGTACGGGGTATATTAGGCAATAATTAAAATTGCTCAAGGGTGACATGTTGTTACCCACCATTTTCTCAGAATGTATGCCCCAGACATCTTAAATAGCACAAATTTTGAACTATAGACACTAATTCCAACTTGTATTCTATCAGACTATGATTGTTGCTGCCTATCACCCATTGCTGCTGCCTGCTGGCCCCTCCAAGCTGTACGGATATGGAGGGTTTGCAGATCTCAACTCGCTGGGGTCATTAAGGGTGGAGGGTTTGAAGGTTCTGGACTACCCAAGAATGGTTCACAGCCTGAAAATCTACTGGATTTGGTTATCCATATGGATACATTTAATCTCTAATTTACCCCCTGTTGCTCACTCCAATTTCTGGCAGGTAGAGGTCGTAGCCATTGGGTAAAAACAGACGTGCAGCCAGCGTGGAAGCTCTCCGGCCTGGGGAGGGACAGGAACTAATGACAACCACTCTCTGGGTCCGCAGGTGGCACTGAACAAACTTGCCAACCTCTGGGAGAGTAGTCCCACTGCTTACATGACCCAGGTAGGGGTGGGGCCACAAAATATGTGGGGGCTGCTGGCACTGCCCCCCCACAGCTCCCAGCAACCTGCCCTCCGACATGATTGGCAGTCATGACAGTCCTAGGCCTGGAATGAGTGCTCAGGATCTTCTGGGGGACACGTTCCAGGCCAGTCACCTACCCAGCCCAGGGCAGTTCCGGGCCAACATCTAGTGGTGTGGGATCAGACGCGTGGTGAATCCTGGGTCATAGCAGGCCTGCGTCATGTCTGTTTTTACCCATTGATGTTATCCAGGAATTTATTCAGCCCTTTTTTGACCCCAGTTATGTTACTGGCATTTCATTAGGGATCTTCTAATCCACTTTTCAGTCATTATTTCCTTCCAAAACAAGGTACTTCATTGATTCAAGGATGCAATGGGGCTGTCTGAGGAGTGGGGGCTAAAAGAAAAACCACTTGTTATTTGAGAAAAAAAGGTGTGTGTGGAAGCACAACTGCAACTTATTAGTTGCTACTTAGACAGTGTTATGTGCAAAAGCACCCTTAGAGATCACAGAGCTGTGACTTGCATGTAAGGGTCTTCTGCTGTAGGATTTCACCCTGTGAAATGCTTTAACAACTGTCTTTTGAAAAAAAAAATTATACTGATGTTTTTATTCTTGCATCTTTTAAGTTAAGTTTAATCTTGTATTTGGCTAATGAAATGGAACACTCAAAAGCTATGTATAGTGAGCTACACATCATTGACTGTCAGTGGGCTTTCTGTCGCACGTGTGAAATTCTTATGGGATTTGTTAGTTGCTAAAGAATTTAAACTTAAAAGAGAAACGGCAGCACAGTGTTACTCTGCACCTGGACGTCAGCCCTCAAATGGCTTACTCAGGAGTCATCCCATTGACTTCAGTAGGACTACACTAGAGTGTGAGGTTTGAGAATTGTACCTTATTTGGTGGCTATGCTGGGATTTAAGCATAGTAAGGGTTAATAAGTTTAATAAGTTTTAAAGTAAAGTTAAGTTCTCACCCAATGCAAAGCTGTTGCAACAAGACAAGGATGTGAAGTGCCTTGAGCAAAAGGAATTGGAATGCAGAAGAAGAGCAGCATATCAGGATATGGCTATCTTGTAAGCATGAACTTTGCAAAACACCCTAAAATGTACCTCGGCAAGTTCTGCAGATCACCGTGAAGCTGTCAACATGATCTGAGCCAAAAATAACAATAACAAAGACAGAGTTGATGGCATTATCAAATGGAAAAGTTGGAAGAA
>QEPC01004630.1:2968836-2986196 GCA_003113815.1 Sphenodon punctatus | reverse complement strand
CCTCATCAACTGTCTCTCCGATATCTCCGCCTGGGTTCCCCAAACCCATAGCTTGGGCTTTGTCTTTGACACTCACCTTTCCTTTAAACCTTACATCGACTCTGTTGCCAAGTCCTACCACTTCACCCTCCACAACATTGTTTGGATTCGCCCCTTTCTCTCGGTCTCCACAGCCAAAACCCTGGTTCACGCCATGGTCATCTCTCGTCTTGACTACTGCAACCTTCTCCTTACTGGCCTCCCCCGCTCTCACCTGTCCCCCCTTATCTCCATCCAAAACTCCGCTGTTAGGGTCATCCACTCTGCCTGTTGCTTCGACCACATGCAGCCTCTCCTCTCCTCGCTTCACTGGCTCCCCCTTCCTAAACGCATCCTTCACAAACTCCTGGTGTTCGCTTACAAATCCCTTCACAACCTGGCTCCCCCTTACCTCTCAGCCCTAATCTCCTTACACACTCCTGCACGCACTCTCTGCTCCTCTGCCCCCTCCCTCGCTCTCCTTCATCTCCACTGCTCCCCTAACCACCTTTGTCCCTTCTTCCTTGCTGCCCCCCATGCCTGGAACTCCCTCCCTGCCCACATCTGCCTTGCCCCCTCTCTCCACACCTTCAGATCCCTCCTCAAAACTCACCTCTTCCTCACTGCCTTTCCCGATGCCTGTTAGAACTTTCCTTTCGATATTTACTGTCTGCCCTCCCCGCAGACTCCTGCCTAACTGCAAGCAAGCCAAACACGTACACCTGCGACTTCACATCCGCTTGAATGTAATTTATCCCTTGTCTCTCCCTGTGTCCCCTCTCCTTGTCTCCCCAATCTGTGTCTCTTAGATTGTAAGCCATAGGCAGGGACCACGTCTATCTTATTTGTTATGTAAAGCACCAGGTACACAGCTGGTGCTATACAAATGCTTATAATAATAATAATAATAATAATAATAATTAATTAATACTGGGAGTCCATTGTTCTGTGTTGGTTCTCCCCTCCACCCCCCGTTGTAATTTTTGTTTTAATTGAGAATTTCACTAAAATGGTATTAGGATAAATTTGACCCCAATTGTAATAACTGGGGAAATGAAAGGACTACACGCCTAAGTTACTGGGGGACGGGGTT
The DNA here is from genome assembly GCA_003113815.1 of Sphenodon punctatus. Taxonomy (NCBI): domain Eukaryota; kingdom Metazoa; phylum Chordata; class Lepidosauria; order Sphenodontia; family Sphenodontidae; genus Sphenodon; species Sphenodon punctatus. The sequence continues at coordinate 2,985,085 of QEPC01004630.1, read as the reverse complement.
CATATTCACCCCAAACATTCAATGCAACCCCTAGTCAGTTCAACCCCAGTACCATAATTTTGGGAATGTTAAGGTACTATTGACCCCAAATACCTTTTATGTTGTTGTTGATTCTGTACCAGACAATAACTTTTAATAAAATATAAATTTTTAATGTTAAACTTGTCTTGTTTTCAAATCAATAACATTTAGTTTTTTTTCAATTGTGACTTACTAATTGGGGTCTATTTTACCCCAGTTCTGGATTAGTACAGTACATTTTTCATTCATCTGAGGATTAAGTTCTTTATGTAGTAATTTCAGCTGTGCCTGACCCAGTCAAAGGAAATTAAACTATGCCTGACCCAACCACCTGTCTTTGGCACAGCACAGCCACATGCATAAACACACAGGGGTTTGCTGCATGGACAAATTCAAGGGCTGTTTGAATGCATACTTGAGCCTGAGTCTGAGAAACAGTTAGGACAAAAATCCCTAAACTGTGTGTTGGTGCCTCAATGGAGGTTGCATGGGAAAGAAAAGGGGAACAAGACAGATTTATAAACAAATGAATATAATATATAAACCACCAACATAGATACACTTAAACCTGTATGTTTATTCAAAATATACAATTCTGCAAAACAATGTGTCTGACGAAAAAATGTCAACATGATCCAAGTAGTCAGCAAAACATATGTCATCAACCATCTACGAGTTCCTGGGTTAATGTACTCGTTTCAATGCAAATCTTTATCAAGATGAAACTTCTGTAGAGTCAATAATTTATTGAGTAAATGTTGGTGTATATATGCCTATTTTGTACAAACAATGATCATAATACTTAATTGTTGGATTAGATGCAAGCAGCCCAGTGATAGATCAGATGTGAGTAGTTGCAATGAGTGAGTGCAGGTGTGGATTGATCAACTCCTCTTTAAATCTCTGAGTATCCCAGCTATTCAGAGACATCTCCATTTGACATTGCAGCAGGCTTGGAAGGTGGTCTCTTAAAGGTTAGTTTTACTTCCAGTGTGTGACAAGACACTCATTCCGTATATTCATACCTTAAGGTATATTCATACCTTAAATAGGAATGGATATGTTTCATGGAGTGGTGTTAATCACTATTAGTAGCTTCTGTGTGGTACATGTGTTATTTAGTTGTTTTGTTATGGAAGACTAGATTCTGTTAGCCCACTGTATCTTGTGAGACAGAGGGTGATTTCAGATGTGACGGGGTGGCATTCGTCCCGTCATGGAATCATGCTATTGATTCCCCACCAGGATCAAAACTGGCACGTCAACAGACTTGCCGGCTGATCCCGGCAGGGGATCTGGGAAGGGGGCGGGAGTGTGCAGCGCTACGTGCGGCAGCACAGCCCCACCCCCCAAGCTCCCCCAGCAGCTCGCCCTCCCGGAGATGGGTGGGCGCAGCGCCCAATGTGGCTGCTGCACCCGCCTGCCCCCCGGGAGATTGACCATGACCCGGAATTGGCGGCCTGCTCAACAATGGTAAATTCCACCGTGGTTGAGCGTGTCTGTTGGGGGGGGGGAAAGTGATTCCCGCCGGGGGTGAACCCCCGGCGGGAATCACTTTGACCACGCTTTCGGAGATGGTCCCCGGACCATTCTCGAAAGCGTGGTTATTTTGATTCCCTCCAGTGGTTCATTGTGGTGAACATCATTGACTGTGGTTGAGCATGGTTTCGTAACGTCTAAAAATGTGTTTCTTAAAGTTATTGACAAAGCATGGGCTATGGTATAGAATGACCAGTTTCTTTTAAGTCATTGTTAAGTAGATATATAGTATATTGTTCAGTTATTGAATAGATATAAATAGACATAATGAAGGAATACCAGTGTGGAGAAATTAGCTCCCCTTCAAATTATTTTGGTAATTCCTTTTTGATATAATAGTAAGTTGGAAAGGTGGTTTTCAGATCAGTTTCATGTAGAGACTTAGATAAGACAGATATTAATCTTTGTATATTTTAATAAGGAAAGGTTACCCTTTTAATGAATGGTATTGAGTATTAAGAGTGTCTTTTGTTTTTTAGAAGTGCTATTCTATCATGGGGAACTGATTCCATCTGTAAGTTTTCTTCAGTCTATGATATAGAACAACCAGCTTCTTTCCAGCTATTGAATTGGGTTGTTCTGGAGATACAAAGAGAGCAGCTTCTTGCAAGCCACAGATGATTTTAGAGAGTTTATTGAATAATGCACTGCATTCTATGTCTATGCCACACGTAGTTCTTAACAAGAATCTTCATCTCCTTAGGTTGGTGCAGGTAAGACATATATAAATGTGTATGTTTGTTTTATTTTATTTTGTATCTTGGCCACTATTGTAGGCAAAATAATCCTTTAGGAATTTTGGGTGAGATATGGAACACTATTTTGGGGGGTAATGGCATTGAGATGATGACTATATAATCTTTTGTGATGGCTCTAGATTGTGATATAGCCAATTGTGGGCAAATGAGATCAATACATTTAGCAACTTTGCTATGACAGCTAATTTCATTAATGATGGTGTGCCTTTAGCAATTTAGAAAAGATCTTTTGGCTTCTAAATTAGGTTACAATATGGGTAAAGCAGATAGACTATAGCCATTTTTATACGGACTGCCCCCGCCGCTCGGTGTTCGGGTAGGTGTGAGGCAGGGTGGGCAGTCCGTGTATATGGCTGCCAGTGGGTGGAGGGATGGGTGTACACCTGTGTAAACAGTAACACCATGAGCAGTGGGTGTTTGTGTGTGCGCTCTCCTGCTGCACACCCACCAACAGCCACCGCACACCAACCTCCACCCACGAAGCCCTCTGACAGAGCAGAGGATGCTCCATGGGTGTAGGTGTGTGCGTGTCCGTGTAAACAGGTACACACACACCTACGCCCAAATCGCCAAAACACCCCCCACCCCCGTCTGTGTAAAAATGACCTATGAGCTATCACTACAATAGTGATTCTTGCACAATTTTTGGTCTACATATATATAGGAGACCACTGCTTAATACTGTGATGATTTCTGTATTTGTAGTTGGGGTCCCAAAAAGTTTTTACCATTTTTTATAGTTTTGCTTTTTTTGAGAAGTTCTTAAGAGACCTTTCAATTCATATATAACTTGGGGATGAAAGCATCACGATTTACAACTTAGTGATGTATGGTATTTATGGGGGTGTCAGATTATTTATGGGGGTGTCTTTTCATTGGCATAGTCAGTTCACCACTAACTACTTATTTTGACTTTTTGGAACAACATATGATGACTGCCATGTTTAAAACGGGTTAATATAATATGTATTTTCATCCTGAATAATAATTATTTATGTGCACACTTTCTACCTAGAATATGATTGTATTTTTAGTATAGGATATTTTTGTGTCTACACTTATGCATAATTATAATTTATTATTATCTTTGTACAAAATAGGCATATATACACCATTGTTTATTCAACAAATTATTGACTCTATAGAAGTGTCATCTTGAGAAAGATTTGTATTGAAACGAGTACATTAACCCGGGAACTCATAGATGGATGATGACATTTGTTTTACTGACTAGATCATGTGGACATTTTTTAGTCAGACACATTGTTTGGAGAATTGTACATTTTGAATAAACATACAGGTTTAAGTGTATCTGTGTTGGTGGTTTATATATTATATTCATTTGTTTATAAATCTGTCTTCAGCCATATATGTATTTTGTTGCAGCCCATTGTGTCTGCCACACCTCTGTTTGTATCAATGGAGGTTGCACCATCTGTGAATGGTATCATGACACTGAGTGTCACTGGAATTCTGGAGTGCCCCTCTATTTGTCTGCCCCCAGAGTGCCACTAGGCCAGCCACGACTCCATTTCCCCTCTCGTGTGCCTACTGGATGCCACTCCTTTCCCGAGTACACCAGGTCCTTGATTGCCTGTGCCTTAGTAGCTCCCGGTGTGGTTCAGACTCATCCCAATGTTGTCCGAGAGGTCCCCAGTCAGCCACAGTGGCAGTGATCATGCAGACACAGTTTAAAGGAGAGACAGATTGCTTTCATTTTTACCTAAGCATTTTCTGTAACCACAACCTCACTTTAATACAAACTTAATCCACAAAGTCTGGCTCCACTTGTAAGTTCCTTGACTAGAACCTTACCAACAGTGTTAACAGATGTCACATGATGATGTCTGTCCTACCCTGGGGAGGGGAAGGTTTCCTCCAGCTGGGTACGCTCCAGCCACAGAAACAAATGTTCCTGTGACCTCCCCGGACTGGGGGGGGGGGCAGGGCAAGGAGTCGATCGGCCACATTCCTGGCATTGCCCACCCCCACCCCCCACCATAACAGATAGCCATGGCTGCCTATTGCAGGCAGCCATGACTTGTAGCCATGGCAACCTCTCCAATACCAGTAGAAGCTGAGCTAGGAACACACATTCCCGCCCAGTTTGCCTGCTGTGTTCTGGCTGGGCAACAGCTGGGTGTGTCAGGGCGCATGCCGCCGCAGTTCGGGTCTTGTTGCCTAGCAGCGACCCGACATGCGGAAGTTCTGGGAAGGTCAGAGGAGCCGCTGTGGGAGGGGTGGAGCTCCCCTGTGCTTCGGGGATGCTCCAGACCCCGCCCACAGCATGTGGAGGGCGGTGCAGGGCTCAGTGGCAGCTGGGGCCCCCGCCCTGAACGCACTTGTTCTCAATCAGGGCTTTTCTATAAGACTGACTGGCAGGGGTTGAAGCCTCCACCGGTAATCATTCGTGAGAGACTGGCCCCCATTGCTTGCTTGAGAACCTTCCTAGCCTGACCTTGACTGAGAGCTTGGTGTTGAGTGCCTGATCCTGTGTTTCCCTTCCCCCTCCTGCGAGAGTGAGAGATGGTGAGTGTGTGTTACTGTGTTTGTTTGCATCCTTCCTTAGCGAAAGAGAACGGTGGTGTTGTGGGTGGTAGGTTACCGGTTCCCCCCTTCCCGTACCTGCTCTTCCCTTGTTCATCTTCTCCCTGGGGCTTCACATGTGGTGTCCCACAGGGGTCTATTTTGTCCCCTCTCCTGTTCAACGTATGCAGCTGCTGGTTAAGGTCATCAGAGGGTTTGGTGTGCGGTGTCATCAGTATGCTGAATGACACCCAACTTTACCTTTCCTTTTCTACCGATCCAAACACGGAAGTCTCGGTGCTTACCTGATGTCTGGAGGCTGTGGGGGACTGGATGAGGGCAAACTGTCTGAAGCTGAATCCTGACAAGACAGAGGTTGGTGGGGAGGGCTGAGGGAGTGGTGGCACCCGTCATTGATGGGATGTGCCCTCCTTTGGTTCCTCAGATCCATAGTCTGGGGGTGCTCCTTGACCCATGACTCTGCCTGGATGCCCAGGTCCAGAGGCTGTAGTGAAGGGAGCATTTCGCCAGTTTCATCTGGTGCTTTGGCTGTATGTCTTGGATGTGGATCTGGCCACTATCATCCATGCTTTCATCACCTCAAGACTGGACTATTGCAATGCGCTCTATGTGGGACTACCTTTGGTGATGGTCTGGAGACTGCAGCTGGTGCAGAAATGTGGCGTCCTATCTCCTTACGGGGACAGGTCACCATGCGCACATTACACCAATGCTGCGGTCTCTGCACTGGCTACCTATAGTCTTACAGGCCATATTCAGAGTGTTGGTTTTGACTGATAAAGTCCTAAACAGCCTGGGCCCTGCTTACCTGTGGGATCGCCTCACCCCTTGGGTCCTGGATCAGCTCCTGTGGTTAGCGGGGGATGCCTCCCTTGGAGTCCCCTTGGTTTATTGGGTAGCGACAATGAGGGAGGCATTCTTGGTTGCTGCACCACAACTGTGGAACTCCCTCCCAATGGAGGCCCGCCTGGCCCCAGATCTCCCCTCTTTCTGAAGACAACGTAAGACCTCCACCCACAGAGCCACCTCTGGCTTGCTGGATGGCTCCGTGGGTGGGTGATGGGTGGAGGTGGGTGTTGCGTGAGAGTGCGTATGCACTCCCCACACCGCCCGTGTGAACAGCACGGGTGCACACCCATCCCCCCACCCACCACCGCCATTTGTACATGGACGGCCCCCCCACCACACACCGATCAGGGGTGGCATCTGTGTAAAAATGGCTTCAGTGATATTTGATATACCTTGCATATTGTCATTGCTGCTGGGGTCTTGAGATTATTACAAAGAGTTTGGAAACCACTGAAGTAGGACAGAGGCTGCACCAGATGCTGGAGAAGCTGTGAAGAGAGAAGCAGTTTTGAGGACTCTATTTTGTGGTTTTGTGAATATCATAGTGATTCTCTTTTGGCGAGAGCACTATCTGGGCTGATATCAGCTTCCCATCCAGTCCTCTTGGATGTGTAAATAAGTGGTGTTCTGTAAGGCACCAGTAGACTCCAACCCTCTTTCCTCAGGAGGGAACCAATCCTGATAAGACCCCTTAAAACTTGTTACATCTTGGGGAAGAGGGAGCAATAATATTCAGTTCATTTTCAAGAAATGTCACCAACTTGAGAGATTGAGGCATGTTTTGCAAAATGGTCGCTTAAGGAAAGAGGAGATTCATGAGCAGAAAAATGAAATTATCATGAGCAAAAGTACTAAAACTACATCAGAAACATAAGCCCATTCCCATATGTTTCAAGCTGAGGTCGTATCCATGTGCAGAACCCCCCCCCCCCACACCCCCTATGCATATGTACATTGGGTGTGCATGCAGACTTCCCCGGCAAAGTCTCCTGACTCTGCTGCAACCCAAAAGAGGGGGAGCTGGGGATGCAGCAGAGCGGGTGGTGGTGGGGGGACTATGCTCGGGGAAACCTGTGTGCACACATGTGCATGAACCCAGCAGTAGGTTTGGTCCGTGTATGCACCAGGACCTTGAATCAGGGCCATAGCTTGTATTTTGTGCATTGAGGTCAATCAGGCAACACTTAGATCAGCAAAATCAGTTTTCCTGTGATTCTAAAATCGGATGACTGAAACTGGACTGCATTTTATTTCTTTGGATTCAAACTGCTGACATCTCAGTGTCCTTTTTCCATTGAAAAAGATAGTGCCTACAAGTTTGGGGTTTTGAAAAAAATATTAAAAGCACATTCCTAAAATGTCAGGCATACATCACTTATAACATCTGGAAGATTACTGTGTGTTTGTCAGTATTACACCTTCGAATTCTCATCATTATTGATCTTGTAAACCTGTGACCAGGTTGTGGGAAGCCACTTCGGTTCAGCAATCCTAATTTTCAATCAAAGTCTTGTGTGTGTGATATTATCAACACATGAAGGCCCTTTTCACACAGACACTCTAACACTGATAAAATGGGTGTTACATTTTATTATACATGTTGCAGGGCACCCATAGAGCACACCTGTAGCCCTGCAACATGTATAATAAAATGTAACACCCATTTTATCAGTGTTAGAGTGTCTGTGTGGGTTCAACATTAAAAGCTTCTCTTGTCTGCCCAGTTTAGCCCAACTCTATACAGATCCGTGGTGGCTGTTAACTCCATTTGCAGGCTCTAAACCTACAAAAAAAATAAACGTTAACAGCAATAAATGTAAGTTTGTGTTGCATCTTGACCACTTTTACTTATGATTTTTTTTTCATTGTGATCAGCATTTTGATTTATTCATCTCACCTTGGTTTGTCCTAAGCTGCCATTTTGCAAACCTCTTCCAATCACTCTGCCAGTGAAATTCCTTGAATACCAGTTTTTGGTATATTTGGCCTTCATCTTCATGAACAGTTTATATAATATTGTTTTTCCTCTTTATATTCCTTGTGCTTGAAAAAAACCCATCTATAGTATGAGATGACTGGCCAACATTGTACCTTTGTCATCACTTCTTTACTGTTGGGGAGATCAAACTGAGAGATAAAGCATTTCTTTTAATAGACAAATGCACCAATCTACAATACATAAATAAAACCAACAAGTGCTTTCCCAGTAAGTGACTTAACATTTATTCTGAGTAAATATTCTTGACAACTGGCCATGTATTTATACTTTTTCTAGAAAACATAGGTTTCTGAATGTTCTATCATTGGCACATCATATGCTAAATTCAATTTTTGACTAAGGAGAGAAATTTGAATAGAATGTATGTTAGAGGACTGGCTTCCTGGCAGGTCAAAGTAAACAATTCCATGGTTTCTTAACAGCTATATGAATCTGCAAGAAAAACAATTCTACCACAAAGAAAATGTCATAGGTGGGATGAGAATTTTGCAGTTATTATAGACTTGTCTGAAACATTTTCTTCTAAGAACTCATGCTATGAGACCTTTCCACTGCATATTATTATTACTTATTTGTTATTTGTGTGTACCTAGAGCAGGGATGGGGAACCTCAGGTCCGTGGGCCAAATGTGGCCCTCAACAAGATTTTATGTGGCCCCTTTCCAGTGCCTGGATCTGGACCCTGGATCTATTCTCTACCCCCAGGTACTGAAAAACTGAGCTCAGGATAATGGAGCAGAGAGGAGGGTATGCACACAAGGGTAGGGGACAGATCCACGGCACAGATCCATGATCTGGGCCTTCCTTTTCTTCAATAAACCCGTTAAATGCCCTCACCCCCCAACCTCTATGTGGCCCTTAGAGCGTGTACTGTGGCCCAGCATGTTGCAGGGCCGCATTGGCACTCTGTGCAGCCCTGCAACATACATGATGGGTGAGTAATGGGTGAAGGGAGGTGCTTGTCTAAAAACACCCTGTGACTTGCCGAAGGCCACCCAGTGTTTCCTGTTTTCAAATCAGGCACAGAGACCATTCAAACAGATCCTATAAGGGCCAGAATCATGGGAAACAATGGGAGTTTTGTTTTCAGTTGTTTTCAGAAGTAGGGTTGGACTCCAAGACTAATTCCCAATGAGAGCAATCTGGAGGACCAGATATGTGGTTTGATGTTTGGACCTTAAATGTGTATTAGACATTCAGTATAACAACAAAATTCAGTGCACTAAATGTTTGTGCAAAACACTAAGTCACAAAATGCTGGAAAACAAGAAAAAGGCAAAGCTCCCTCTCCCTCTGCTCTCCATTCTGGATTGTAAGCCCCTTGGGGCAGAGACATGTCTCCTCCTTTCATGACTGTTCAACTCCAGGCACGTTGCAGGTGCTATAGAACTATTGATTGTACACTGCCAGGTACACTGCTTGTGCATTATTAATAATAATAAATTAATAATAATAAACCTAAAATATTGATGTTTGGAATAAAATTGGAATAAAATTGCAAAAATATTAGCTTCTATTTTTAAAAAAATACCATGTTTCTAGTCTTTGGGGATGTTTCTAGCAGGGCTGAGTATTCTAGGCCATGTCCCTGCTCTGGGTTTAGCTGCTGCTTCTGCAGCCCTGCCTTACCAGGTGCACTTACAGACCCTACCAAACAAGAGGAGGAGCAGCAGCAGTGTGAATGGTGGCAGCTGCAGCAGGACCACCAAAGAAGGTGCCACAACAAACAAACAGGTTGCTAGAGATGAGAAAGGTGGGAAAGTTTGCCCTATTCAAATCCACATTTGCTTTAGGTGAATCCAAAATAAAAATGGAAACAAAAACATTTCTTCCTGAGTGCTTACTGGAAATGGTGTTCATTTGACTGTCGCCCATGTGCGACATAATACATAATGGGAATTGCAAGTATGGCCCTATTTTGACCTGTGTGTCTTACTTCTTGGTGGATTTCAACTCCCATAATGCACAGAGGCTCCAAAGTATTATGTTTACAATGTTCACAAAGGATAGCGCGTGAGGGTTGTAGTTCTAGCAGTATTATCTCTTACAAACCGTACTCATGGGTAGACTATATCTTCCATACATATGTCCTTTATACTGGACTTCTTACACCAGTGAGACTTTCAGATAAATACATATTATGTAGGGTGTAATCTGCCTAAGGGGTAGGCAAATAAGACAGAATGAGGCCAGAATAACAAATTGCATAATGTATCAGGGTAGGTCAGCAGTACAGCGGAAAGCAAGCTTTTATATTTGACACCCAAGTTTTCCTTTTTGGTATTGGTGTTCATTTTGGATTGCTCTAAAACAGACGACGACTTGTTTTGGTATCTGTTTCCAAAACAGATTTACAGATTTCTAAAAAAAAAAAAAAAAAAAAAAAAGGGTTTTGATGAAAATCCATTTTCTGTCAGGGAAAAGTTTTATTGAAAACTAGAGTTTATTTATTGCTAACGTACTTTGTAATCCCTGAATGGAAAATGCTATGTAGCTGCAAACTATTATTTTTTGTTATGAATTATTATGCATTTAACTCCCCCCCCCCCCAAGAATCTCTAGCTTTTTGCCCCTCTAAAATAAAAATGGAAAGAATTTTACTTTTATTAACCTAGTATTATTATTATTATTATTAGACATTTATAAAGCGCCAGTCGCATGACCTGGTGCTGTACAGAACATAGAATTAGACGCAGTCCCTGCCTGTGGCTTACAATCTAAGAGACAAAAACAAAGACAAAAACATTCAGGCGGATGCGAAGTCTCAGCTGCGTGTGCTTGGCTTGGTTACAATGAAGTTGGTAGCAGCAGTCAGCAGAGGAGGGCTGACAGTAAGAGTAAGGGGAAAGGCTAGCGGGCATTGGGAAAGGCAGCATGGAAAAGGTGGGTCTTGAGGATGGATTTGAAGGAGCTGAGGGAGGAGGCAAGGCGGATGTGGGCAGGGAGGGAGTTCCAGGCATGTGGGGCAGCGAGGGAGAAGAGAGTAAGGGTACAATGCTAATAAGCAGTAGGGAGAAGAGTAAAAATTCTACTGGCCATCAAGACAATTTGAAAATAACAAAAAGTATTAAAGCCAGAATTTTATCACACAGAGTTACAGTGGAGTGTGGTAGGTAATTTCCATCAGAAAGCAGACTGTCTAATATATGGAATTGATAAGTGGCTATTTTGTTTGTCAGAAGTGTGCATAGATTTCTACCTTCCAGAAAGGAAAAATATGTTTTCTTCTTTATTAATAAAAGCTATCAATCTGATCCAAGTCCTTGAATATGATGTTATATGGCAGACCTCCCTCAGCCAGTTATTTGATGTTCCTCAAGCAGTATTCTGGTACAATGAATCATTCATTGAGTGGGCTCTGGCAGAATCAAACTGCAGGAGCCATGCTTCAGGAGTTTTGTTTTCTTCTATGTGGGGGCTTGATATCTTTTTAAAGCTTCTCTGTTTGAACACTAATGATAATGTCTCTCTTGGTAAGTGCAGGAATCCTTATTGTGATCTCGGTGTAAAAATTTTCCTCTAAAATATTTTCTGAAGTCAACTGGGAGCAGTTTAATGCACATAACATGCTGAAGGAAAAGAAAAAATCATTAAGCTGGAGTTAAGCTATAAGGCTAACCTTTCTGGACAGTGTAAAAAAACCCCAACAACCTGCAGCTTAAAAAAGCAAAATGTTGTAACAGCACCAGCAGCCGGTCTTTAGAAAGCTGGGCAATCTAAAGTTGAGAATTCCACTTGAAAATCAGCTTTCCACTTCAAAGTTCAAAATCCAAATAACAAGCCATCAGTGAGGCAAAGACCCTGTGGGAAGAATCCTCAGTCATTAAAGTCAATGAGAGTTTTGCCATTGACTTTAATGGCAGAAGATTGTGCCTGTGTGTGACAGGCACACCAAAGAGGAAGTACTGAGGTTAGCTGGGGCAGCAGAAGGCTGCACAGAGTAAACAAGGGGAAATTCCTATTGACAGGACACAGGAGCATGCTTCTTCTGGGGTTTGAGTGTCCCAACCCATTTTAACTCCCACTTATTCGGAAAGGTATTACTAGAGCTGAACAGGGTACCCACCCAAACACAGATAACCCACTTGAAACCACAGTACCCAGATGGGGACAATTTTACCTTTGAGCCCATTTTCCCTGCTTACCCTGGGGGGGGGGGGGGGGGGGGGGGGGAAGAGTGGCAGCAGCAGACTTGAGGCTGGTGGTAGGAATTGGGGTCAAGCCCAGTCTCAAGCCCTACTGCTGCTGCTTTGCCATTCTCCCTCCCCATACACCTGGGAAAAGGGGGTAGATTTCAAAAGGTAAAACCACACCATAGCACTGACCTGGCCCAGGTCAGAAATCCACTACTGTCATGACTGGGGATGACTCAGACCACCAGCCACATTTATTTATTTATTATATTAAAACTTATATGACGCCCCCTCCTGCCTCAGGCATCTCTGGGCGACTAACAACATTTTAAAAACATATTAAAATATACAGTAATAAAACTACAATTAAATCAACCCAAAAAGCCCGTACTCACCCATCCTAACCCAACCCACCCACCCCATCTCCCTCGATAAAGGCCCGGCGGGGTGGGAAGCATCTGGGTGGACCGGTAAGGCTGCTCCTGAGGACAGCTCTGCTTTTGCTGAACCACTAGGTAGGGGGGCAGAGGAGGCCACTCCCAGAACCATACTAGGAACCCGAGTCCCGGGAGAAACACAATCTTTTGTGGCAGCCGGATTTGGCTAGCATAGCTGTAAGTGGCCAAGTACTTTGAGTCCTGGTCCTCCAGTTCCTGGTTCAGCTGTGGAGGCATTGGGGCAGTGGCATTGGAGGCATGTAAGTGTCTTGGTGGGAGCCACAACAGACGTGCTGGTAGCCGGCTGGCTTCATCCCCACACTGCTCCCAGTACTGCACCTCCACTATGCTAGCCGCCAACATGACCTGGAATCAACATTAATGTCACAGGTAACATCTGGCAGTGCCTGCACACACGTGCAGCAGGCAGGGTCCATGCCAGACTCAATGGGCCAAAGCGGTCCATCATCACATCTGTTTTATTGTTTATTTATTTATTATTATTTATTATAACCATCCCCAAAGTGATTTAACACCCCCACATACCGCTCCAGTAGGGGTACCCATATACCTGGGCACACAGCCAGGGGTAAAAAACCAGATATCCATTCCATCTCAACTCTAGTAAATACCCTCTTTATCATCATTTAAGCTCCTGTGCTTGTGTGACAATAGGTGAGGCTAAAGCACGTTAAGACTCCAAACAAATACTCTGGTGAACAAGTACCAAGAGGTTGGAATATACCCCACACAGCACCCATTTCCCAGGAACTGCAGGGATCCAAGGGTACATACTCCATGCTCCGAGCGTCTATCTCAATGGAATGTGGAGGTGCAAGGGAGAGACTCTGTTATCCCTTTGCTCAGCGGGGATGTATGCACGAGGATTCGAACCGTTGCTACTAATTCAATTCAATTAAATTCAATTCAAACTTTTATTGTTTGGCCATAGGTCGTAACAAAGTCAATACATAAAATACAAAGCACAATAAAAGAGTAAAATAACTTCGAAATAAACATTGCAGGCTACAGAGGTGTACCCAAACTGGGGTACCCCAACAGTGCCCTCGTGCCCTTTAATGTCAGTATCCCTTGCCCTTCCCGAGAATTATGAGAGTGACGATTAACCCTAGTGTCTAATACAGTCACTACCGGCTGGGCATATACAGGAACAAAAACCGCAATAGAAAGTTAGATAGGCCCCTTGTTTTAAGCAGTTGAAAGGACTTACTGTCCCGCTGCATGGACTGAACATCTGGGGGGCAAGGATCTAGATTCCAAATCTGGGGCCAAACTCACCGCACTGCCACTAGTAAATTGCATTGGAATATTTGGTTGAGCTATCTAGTCGCAGAGGTTAAGCAGTGGATTCCCTTGTGCTATCCAAGCAGGGGGTTAACCGGCACTCCCCCAGCCTGACGAGTCTCAGTTATAACCCTCATCCAGGTCAATACAGGACTCCGAGGGGGTGGCAATCACCCGATATCTGACACAGATTAAAACCCCTTGTTGGCAGGCGTCCTATAGCTTGATAGTTTAAACTTTGTAGCCGCAACTTCCCCTTAGCTGCTATGTCAGTTCTGTATAATAACTTCATACCATTCCCTTCACAGATTGGAGAGGTTCAGACTGTTGCTTCCTAAAAGTTTCCAGCCTGAAGATCCCTAGAGCAGCCCGTCGCACTATTGCTTTATCCTGGTTGGCGTGAATAAATGAGATCCGTTTTTGCTGGTCCCAGTGATCCCTTCCCTCGAACCAGGGGCTAAAAAACTCATTACGAATCTCAGTCGTCTTTGGGCAATACAAGAGAGAGTGCGGCAGATCCTCTATGGCTGTTTGACCACAGTAACAAAATCTTAGCTCGGATGGGATACCCCTGCATCTACCCACAGCAACCTTAGTAGCCATCATATTGAGTCTCACCGATGTCAGTGCCCTTCTGACTTTGTAGTTCTTAATGTCAGTGAGATAATTCTCATACCCCACTCCCTGCTTAAACAGCGGATACCAGGGGGCAATTCGTTGATCACGGATTGCTGCACTGTTGTTCTGGATACTTATATCCCTGGTCCTACTTTGAATTTGTAATTTGGCCTGTGTTAAGGTGATATTCTGGAAAATAGGTCTAATCCATATACAAGGGCTGGTGCTGGAAGCTTCTGGAGACACACCTGACTGTGATTCCTCCCCCCCTTACAGGTATACAAGGGATGGGCTCTGCTGTTGGTGGTTGGTGCTGAGAGCTGCACCAACCCCCTACCTGTTGGTGCTGGGGCTCCAGTGTTGGGTCTGGCGGCGGCAGCTGGTCCGGCGGCACTCCGGAGCACTTCTGGTCTCTAGGTGTGGTGAACAGGAGAGTGCAAGTGGCGTCTAGGAGCTGGCTACCATATATGTCAAGAGTCTACCCGAGGGGCAGAGCGACCTGGCGCGGGGCTGAGCGGAACCACAAAAGACTCCTGTTGCCAGAGGCAGCGTGTGGCGAGCAGGAGAGTGCAAGTGGGGTCTAGGAGCCGGCTACCATACCCATCAAGAATCTACCTGAGGGGTGGAGCTACCTGGCACAGGGCCGAGCGGGACCACAAAAGACTCCTGTTGCCAGAGGTGACGTGTGGCGAGCAGGAGACTGCAAGTGGGGTGTAGGAGCTGACTACCATACCTGTCAAGAGTCTACCTGAGGGGTGGAGCTACCTGGCGCGGGGCTGAGCGGGACCACAAAAGACTCCTGTTGTCGGAGGCGGCGCCCTTGTGCATGTGGCCTTAGGCACAGGGGCACACTAGTGCCAAATTACAGACTATTTGGAGGACTAAGTTGTAGAGAGCACAAGGTATTTGCTGCCCTGCCCGAAGCCTCCCTCAAAGAGCTGATGGAGAAGAAACGGCTACGAGTGCCATCACCGCTTGCCCACATTTCAGGTATTCCTGCACCCAAACAGGCCAAAATAACTGATTTCCTGACTGAGGGTACGGCATGGCATTCCCAGGACCTTTTTTAACAGATTGCACCTAAGGGTCATGGTATTGAGGCTCAAGGGAGCCCAGGACAGTCACGGGCTCCAGATAAGGGGGTACCAGAGGATTTTTTGCAGTTTCTTTCCCCTCTAGATACCCCAGGGGAATATCCATCGCCATTAACCCCTGCAGAGTTCCGAGTTGGAGCGGATCAGTTTGGCCTGCCCAAAGCTTTCCCGGATTTATATGATGAGGAGCAGCTTAAAGCTCAATGTAATCTAACTGCACAAACTGTTTTTATGCTCCTTTCTCGGATAACAGATATGAATCAATACTTGATTACTATCAAAGGTCAACTGCAAGAAGCAATGTCCAAGGTTGATAGAATTAAGGGAGAAGTCCAACTGAGAAACGTTGGCAACAAGGGATACTCCCCCAATATCCAGGGAGGAGGGGAATTTCCCCCAAGGGAAATAAGGAGGCAGAGTTGGAGAGGGGGAAAGAATGGCCCCCCATATTTCAATCCCGCAAAGGTACTGATAACAGCTTATTTCCTCCCAAATGGTCGGCTACCAAACTGGTCAAGTGCCAAGTATACAGCTTGAAATCTTACTCAGCTGTTAAGAGTCAAGGTGTGTGAAAGTGAATTTAGGAGTGTAAACTGGTGGCCATATTCCAGCAACTCTGTAAAGCTGGAAATGGAGTTTTACGATGCTGGGATGGTTAAGAGAATCTTTTTGGCACGGAAGTACCTGATTAAAAGGGGAGTTTTCATTGACTGCCTCCCTTATAATAGGAATGAGAGAGCAGGACTTAATAGGGCAAGAGGGAGTATATTTAATCTTCACCCTCCTTCTCACTGGCCTTCCCCGGTCTCACCTTTCTCCCCTCATCTCTGTCCAAAACTCTGCTGCCAGGGTCATCTACCTCACCAGTCGCTTCGACCATGTGCAGCCCCTCCTCTCTTCGCTTCACTGGCTTCCCCTTCCTGAACGAATCCTGCACAAGCTCCTAGTC
>QEPC01004630.1:2913067-2935642 GCA_003113815.1 Sphenodon punctatus | reverse complement strand
AAGTTGGTAGGTCGGCACTGGTGCCGACCTACGAGAACCCGCGGCTGCGCCTGCGTGCTACAGGGCAGCCGCGGGCAAACTTGCTCTGTCCCCTGCCGCTGCCGTGCACATGCGCGGCCAGGGGAACACTGCTCTGCCTACAGAACACCGGCGTGCTCCCCGGGCTGCATCGCATGCACGCAATACACTCCTCAAGTTTAAACTTGAGTATGTGTATCGCGCGCATGCGCGGCAGCCCGGGGAGCACGTCGGCGGAGGTTGAAACTGACAGGAGGACCTTTTAAAGGTCCCGTCTCCCGGCTCTCCCAGCATGATGTGGGGGCAGGGCTGGCTGTCAGTGTGCGCGGCTTGCAGCCCCGGCCCCACATCATGCTGGGAGAGCCGGGAGACGGGACCTTTAAAAGTGACTGAGCCTGAGACAGCGCTGGGGGCTTGTAGGGCACCGCCCCCAGCGCCAAAGCAAGGAGCCGCCGCTAGTGTCAATGGAAGCACTTCTGCCTTAGGCAGGCTTATACATTATTTCATTGTGGTGCTAATCCATCTGCCCTCTTAGAAGGGAGATATAAAAGTATCCCTAGAGAATGCAGGTTATGTCCAGTATGCAATCAATTGAAAATTGAGGATCTATTTCATAACCTTTTTTGTCCTATAACAGGCTGCGGATGACTTATTTACGGATATTTAAAATCAGTCAAAATAATTTTGCCTTCTATGATAATTACTTACAAGATATTTTAAACCCCTTGAACTCACCTTACTCAAGAATTTTGGCCCATTTTTGCCTTGGGACAATTCATTGTAGACAAAATCTGTTGGGAAAATAATAGTTCCTTTTTCTGACCTTGGTTTACTTTTTATCTGGCTATGGCTGATCAATGCTTAATATTAGGAGAAGGCAACTGGTTGATTTTATATTTTGTGACCTTATTGTTTAAAGAAGTTTGCATCAGCTATTTAGCCTAGTCATTTAGCTACTTATATTTTATAATTTAATGTAATGTAATGTTTTGTTTGTCTGTTTGTCTGTATGTTTTGTTATAACCTTTGGTTAATACAAATAAAGTTTAATTGAATTGAACTGAGTGCACTGCTTATTAAGGTAAAAATAACCACTGATAATAGTGGCAATAAAAATTCTAAAGTGTAGCTCTCCTTCAAAAAAGTATTCAGAAAAAAATGACACTTCAGAAAAGTGCCTCCCCACCCATGACCCATGCATTACCCACTGGTTGCCAGTGGGTAATACATGGGTCATGGGTGGGGAGATGCTTATCTGAAAACACCCATTGTGTGGTTCTATTGCCCTTTTTACATGAGCCGGTACCACTCATGTCCGTGGGCATGGGTGGTACCATCTCATGTATATCCCACGGTCAGTGAGTGGTGGTGTTTGTGTGCTCCCGCAAAACACGCATCCCCAGTCACCCCCATCCCCATGCACAGAGCAACTGGGGAAAAAGGAGGTTGCACCCATGTGCACCGGCACCCATGTGCCACCCATGCTGCGGCGTGCACACACACGCTCCACGCAGCTCAGGCCCGTGTCAATAGGGCCAATGTTTACAGTCTAGAATTATTAATCAGAATCAAAAGCATCATTTCTGTCTGTTATCATTGTTTCTTAGCACCAAGAGAATGTGAAATAGGCAAATGATTGATATTCTGAACAGAGATTTGAGCCTAAAAGTTAATAATAAAGATCCAACATTTTATCTGTGTGAAAGAAGATGTCAAGATCCAATATTTGGCAAAAATCATAGTCATTCATAATTAAGGGTCTGGTCTTCCCATAGAGAGATGGCTGACTGCTAAATTCAGATTTAACAAATTCCTATCCTTTCTACACAGTATATGAGCTCTATTCTGTTATGAAAGGTGGTCCAAAAATTACTTTAATCTGGGGATGTGAAAGGCATGTTATTTCAAAAGTGAGTTGGAAGAGATATTGGAATATAATATTTCCCTGGAGCTAAAGCCATTAGCAATTACATGGAGACAGGAAGATATTAGGCTTATTCTAATGGCATTTAGAAAGAAATCCTCCCCCATACATCACATTCCTTGATGTTGACTCCTACTCGTGGTGAGGGGACCACTCAGCGATGCCTTTGTTAGTCTCGATGCATGCGGTATGTCCACCCATACATTTGCCATGCGTGGAGACCCATAAAGCAGAGACAGGGATCCTGCTGGTTGAAACACCCTGCTTTGCCCCCTTATTCATGTAAACAGGATTTCCCAGCGTGGCCCACCTGGGATCAATCGGCTAGTTGATGTTTGTTTGGTTTGTGTTCAGTGTGCTGTGCTGCCTGGGTATAGTGTTTGTGTATCCTAGTTTTAATGGAACTAGTAAACAGTCCCAGACCAAAGATTCATCATTTGATTCTGGACTCGGGCAGCAGGAAGTTCCTCCTCCTGTCCCTCATTTCTTGATTATGCATTCAGTCATAGATAAGAGTTTGAGATGCATGTCCCCATGTCTTGTTCAGAAGGCTATTGGCCTTCCAAAAACTGTTAAGCAGCTCTGATCGGGGGTGGGGGTGGTAATCTACTAAATGAGACTGGCTCTGATAAGCAGAGCACAGCTCTGGCTCCCTGGATTTTTGCTGGACGGCCTTTGCGGAAGTGGACCTCTATGATGTCCCTGAGGTTGAAATTGCTGCAGGACTGGCATCCCAGGTGCTACCGCCATCCAGAATATCTCCATCCACAAGGATGGTGTCCTTGTTCCAATCAATGTCCTTGTTCTGATGGTTTTTGCGCCCTCATTGCCAGCCCCCATCAATGCCAGATAATTGTGTTGCTCTGTGAAACCATACCTCCTGAATCCTTCGTGCTGTTTTAAGTGTCAGCGGTTTGGGCATGCACAGGCTTCTTGCTCAGGTTACCTGCACCCATGTTGGAGTGGTGGGTCATGAGGGCACTGGTTGTCAGGCCACTCCACAATGTGTGAACTGTGTAGATGCCCACCCAGCATACTCTCACTCTTGTCCCATGTGGAAAGCCATAAGTGGGTTCAGCAGATTACGGTTGAACAAAATCTGTCTTATCCTGAGGCTCGAAGGCTGGTTGCTTCCCCAGCTGCACCCTCCTTTTCAGCAGCGGAACGCTCTGGAATTTCCAAGAACATGGCAGCACAGACAGTCATATCTGCTCCCCCAGCTGAGTAATTTTCATCACAGGCGAAGGCTCTCCTACACCCATCTGGACACCCTTTGAGAACTTCTGACACTGCAGGTCCTTCGATATACATACCAGGTTCGTCCCAACCTCCAAGTTCTCCTACCATGCCCAGACCCCTAAGGAGGAAGACCATTGGCATCATTCCCTGGAAGGGCCAGCTCACCTTCTGGCGGTTCAGCACATGAAGTCAGGGTGGTTGGACCACCCTGTTTTCTGGCAGCATGGCCTTGCCTCCAAGGTTCCCTCTAAGCCTCCTTGATTGGCTACCTCTGTTCAGTGCACTTGTTGTGCACCTTTCAACTTCTCAGTTGTGGCTGTTGGGATGCCAAGCCTCTGGCTCTGCCATGTAACTGGCCACCTTTATTCACTGAAACTGTCATAGTCTCTGCTTTCAGCCTGAGAATATTAAGTGTCTCATAGACAGGGTGGAATGTACAACCTAGTGTAGTAGATCATATGGGACTCTTACTTTCCTGTTCTCCCAGCAGCAGGAGAAGCAGTGGCACCAAGGAGCATGCTCTGTGCCCCGCCGCACCTTCAGACTTTTGGGCCCCATGCAACTGCAGTGCATGTCCACAAGCTACTACACCCTTGGATGGATCATCTGTCTAATATAATCTATTGGAATTTTTTCTAATCTATTGGAATTTTTGAGAGTGTAAATAGGCATATGGACAGCGGTGAGCCAGTCGATGTAGTGTATCTGGATTTTCAGAAAGCATTTGATAAGGTCCCCTCATGAGAGACTTTTGAGGAAATTGAAAAGTCACAGGATAGGAGGCAGTGTCCTATTATGGATTGGTAACTGGTTAAAAGATAGGAAACAGAGTAGGACTAAATTGTCAGTTTTCACAATGGAGAGAGGTAAATAGTGGAGTGCCTCAGGGATCTGTACTAGGACTGATGTTGTCTAATGTATTATTTAATGATTTGGAAAAGGGAGTAAAGAGTGAGGTGATAAATTTTCAGATGACACAAAGTTATTCAAGATAGTTAAAACTTAAGTGGACTGTGAAGAATTGCAGGAGGATCTTGTGAGAGTGAGACTGGTTGATTGGACATCCAAATGGCAGTTGAATTTAAATGTGGACAAGTGTAAAGTGATGCACATAGGGAAAAATAATCCAAAGTATGATTGGTACACAATGCTGGGTTCTAAATTAGGATTTACCACTCAGGAAAAGGACCGTGGAGTCATTGTGGACGATACATTGAAATCCTCAGCTCAGTGTGTGGTGGCCGTCAAAAAAGCAAACAGAATTTTAGGAATTATTTGTAAAGTGAATAAAACTGAAAATATCATAACACCTGTATATAAATCTATGGTGTGACTGCACCTTGAGTATTGTGTGCAGTTCTGGTTGTTCTATTTCAAAAAGGATATAGAAAAGGTATAGAGAAGGCAACACAAATGATAAAGGGTATAGAAGCTCTCCTATAAAGAGAGGCTTGATAGGTTACGGCTCTTTACCTTGGAGAAGGAATATGATAGAAGTTATAAAATCATGAGTGGTGTGGAATGAGTAAATAGGGAATGGTTATTTACTCCCTCAAATAGTACTAGAACTAGGAGACATCCAATGAAACTAACAAGTAGCAGATTTAAAACAAACAAAAAAGGAAAGTGTTTTTTCACTCAACACACAATTAAGTTGTGGTATTTGTTGCCAGAAGATGTGGTCAAGGCCGGTAGTATAGCTGGGTTTTAAAAAGGATTGGATACGTTTCTGGAGGATAGGTCCATTAGCAGCTATTAGCCAGGTAGGTTTTGGAAAACGTAATGTCTTAGGGTGATTTCAGATGTTATGGGCCTCCCTTTTACCACAGTGGAGGAGGGCCTGTAACATCTAAAGGGGTTCCTGACAGAAGTTCACCCCAGTGAACCTCCGTCGGGAATCAGATTAACCACGGTTCCGGAGGTGAGGCCGGCCTCACCTCTGGAATCATGGTTAGCACAACCATGCTCCAGGATTGGCGGAAGGTAGTCTGCTGGCCTGGATCATGGCCCGGACCACGCTGCAGGATCAGGCTCATTGAAATCCGGAGGGCGGGTGGGCGGCCGGGGGAGTGTGTGGGGGTGGGTGGGGCTGTGTGGCCGCACGTTGCCCCACGTACTGCTGCGTGGCCCCGCCCCCTCCCTGATCCCCTGTAGGAATCAGACCGGCACGTCTAAAGGATGGCCAGCCTATCCCGGACCGTGGTTAGAAGGAGACCCGGCACCTCTAAAATCACCCTTACTCTCAGGAGCTGGGGTGAACAACAAGGAACAAAGCACTCCATTGTGACCTGTTGCGTGGTACTTCCAAGCGACTGAGATTGGCCACTGTCTGAGACAGCTGCTGTGCTCGATGGACCATTGGTCTGAACCAGTATGGCACTTCTTTTGTTCTTATGTTGTGATTCGTCCTCTTTCTGTTCCTTCCTATTTCTACATCAATTACTTCCAAGGGGGCAGGCTCTGTGTCATGCTAGGATATTTAAATCTACAGCATTGATACACCATTGTGTCCCTTCATAATAGCAGTAGCAAGTAAGTTCATGGTATAATCTGGCATGCTTTTTCATGCGCCTTTGCTCTACATGTAAACACTGAACAGACATCGTTCATTCAGATGGTAATGGTAACATTCCTGACAGTCAACCTCTGTACTACCCTATGTCCATATTATACCTTTTGCTACATAATTCTGATTAGAATTTTGCTCCTGTGTTCACCTGGTGCTGGAGGAGTGTACTATTAGATGCTGCCAGGGAAATAAGTTTAACATTTACAATGATGAAATAGGGATGTACTGTGCACATATCTAAGATCAGTGCAATTTTTCTTTCTTTCTTTCTTTCATATGGCACTTGTCATCAGTCTTCTGCAAGCAGGAAGTGTAAATGGAAACTGTCATCCATACCTGAGCATTTTCTTTACAGCCTACAGGCAGGAAATTTTAGTTCAGTTCTCTTAAGCATCAGGGCTTCGTATTTTACTTTTTGATAACCAGAAGCTTTTCTTTATCTGTACCTGTCACACAGGCCAGCATAGAGATTTGCTCATTAGATTTTCTTTACATCCAAGCTACAATTGAGAGTTACTTTAAGGAACGCCCTCATCTCACCCCAACTGCGTGCAATATCATCTAGCTGCATTGATAGTGTATGTGCTGCAGGTTACAGTAGTTGTACAGAAACCACAGAAAACTGTATTCAGAAAATAATATGGAGCTGACCTAATGTACATCACAAAGCAAAGAAACAGAGTTAAAGGAATGAAAATGTAGGGTAAGTCTTTACTGGTTCTGTAATCCTTAGTCTGTCATGGGGAATTTTGTCTCAGTAAAAAGCACAGGATGAGGCTTTCTGTCTTTATTGCCTGAGATGAGAACATGATATTAAGTACAGTACGTTCTGCAGTATCTGGGGACAGCGGGATTCATTAAGGACACTGTCAACTTTGATTTTCTGCCTTAGTTCTGAACTTTCTTGCTTCCTCCAAGTCCTCCAAACCATTAACTTTACTTCTGTGCTTCTAAAAGGCTTTTCTTCTCCAGTAATATTCATAAAAGGGCTCACATATAAATTCATAGGTTTATTTACTACACACACACACTGTCGAGTTACCAAGTGACAATGGGTTATTAAATAAATGATAAATATGTAATTTTGGAACTTTAAAACGTATGTATGTATGTGCATATCTGATCAAGACAGAAAAGGGAATTTAAACAAAATTGGATTCTTTTCATAGATTCCAACCGCTCCAGAAGACTCAAGACCTGATAAATCACAGCAGCTCTCTTTAGCTGGGATGGTCTCTTGTGTCACAACCTACTTAGAAACTCCTTAGTTCATCTATTGACTTGATAAACTGCAGTGGCTGCTCTGAAGCTGTTAACATCTGTTTGGTCAGTGCAGGTGTCACAAATGCTGGTAATGCGTTTTATCTGGCTGTTTGTTAAAATTAAATAAGGTTTAGTATAAAAGAATACAATACATTTGCAACAATAGTAACAATGGATGTGTGGATGCAGCTTTTAAAATGAGAAATATAATTCGTTCCCCCCCCCCTTTTTTAAAGCTACATGTATAATTTTGACGTATTTAGAATAGAATAAAATTTATTTATGGCCAATTTGGCCAAATAAAACAATAATTCCTATAATTACTTTATACATAAGAATTTCTCATATACCGAAAGGAAAAAAAAAAGCATGATAAGAAAACTCATGTCTTACATAAACCACATTTAACAAAATAAACAACTTCACTAGAAGTGAATAACAGCCAGTATTAAAACACAGATAAATTACAGTGGCCCAATGACCTTAACTAAACCACAATACATATCTATCATTTACTCTTGATAATCAGTCAGCATGCAGCAATCCAAATAGTTACTTAGGGGCCTCCTACAGCCTCTAGTTCTCTTAGATGGTATCATATGATATGGAAGGTTTTCAAGCACTACCCACTTTAGCGTGATTTTTCCTTTTCAACTGTGCAGCATATAAAATTTTTGCGAGGCAGAGTATTGAATTAGGGAGTAGATCCGAAAAAAACCTGGGCCATCTTTTCCTGAAGGGAAAGCCCTTCATCTCCCTTCACCCATGGGCACAGTCATTTGGACCTTTCTATTTCGTACAGAGGGCAGTCCCATAGGAACTGGGGAATATCTTCTATTGTCTTAAGGGGGCAGGGACATAACCTTTGTGCCCAGGATACACCACCTGCCCTCCTGTATACTGGAATCAAACTGCGAGAATCTCAGGCGTATAATGACTAGTCTTATATGATAGTAAGGAATCTACAAATAAAGAGTGGGCATGTTGGATGGAAATCTAAACTGATTCAAAGGGAGAATCAGTTCTGCCACCCTAGACCTGTCTTCCTGGAGGGCTATGTCTTTCAGTCGACTGGCAATCCGTTCCCTATCTGTAGATATAGGGATATGATCAATGGTTTCGCCAATAAACCCAAGACCTATCTTGGCCAGCTCCAGTCTGACTTCTTTGACCCGGGGGGTGGAGGGGGGTACCCTCTAGATTTCCTTCCATATCTACCAGAGCTCTCTTGGGGATGCGGTTAGAAGAGAGAGATCTAATTTTAATCCAATAGGCAAAAACTCTCAGCTTTGCCTTAATGGCCAAATTCTGTACCCCCAATTCCTGCCTAACCAATGCTCTTGGAGTAGAACTTTGTATACCCATAAGTATCTTCAAGAAGACTGCCTGGATGACCTCTGCCACTTTGCTAGCCCATTGGTCCAATCCCCATAGCTCAGCAACATACAAGAATGTAGAGTCCAATTTTGCCTCAGCAACTCTCAAAGCCTCAACACAGGGGTGTTTGCCATAGTTCCTGTAGAACTTCAAAATACTGCTTGCAGTCTGCTATGCCTTCAATCTAGCCCTGGAGAGTTGAGGCCTCCATGAAAGAGTTCAGTCAAAGGTAATTCCCAAATAGGTAAAAGATGAGACACTCTCAAGTTTTTCTTCACCTATCACCCATTGGTGTTGTTTGGCTTTCCCAAAAGACATCACCTTAGATTTAGGGACATTTATAACTAAGGAGTTATCCCTTGCATACTGAACCAATGTGGATAACATCCTTTGGAGACCGATAGGGGTTAGGGACATAATTGTCATGTCATCTGCGTAGAGTAGTAAATACAGATCTCCTCCAACTATCTTTGGGTGATAGTGGGCAGAATTGTGTAAGCTGATAGCCAAATCATTGGTAAAAAGACTAAATAGGATAGGTGTGATTACGCACCCCTGCTTCACTCCCCTAATGGTAGGAAAAAGTTCCGTGAGTTCCCCCTGCGCCCCATACCTGACCAATGTCCTGGTATTAGTATAATAATTATGGAACAATCTCAGCAGTGGGGGATCCATTCCCATATGCTCTAGTTTCTGCCAAAATTTGGTCCTGTCTACAGTGTCAAAGGCTCCCTGGAGATCAATAAAAGCTACATACACTGGCTGTCTTAAGACCGCATACTTTTTCAAAAGCTGGAACAGCAAAAAACACTGGTCTATACAAGAATATCCATGATTGAATCCAGCCTGTTCCTCACCCAGAATATTCTTTGCCTCTACCCAATCGGTAATATGGCCCAAAAGGTGTTTCCCATACATTTTAGCGGGTAAATCGATCAGGCTTATTGGTCTGTATGAGCCTGGGTTGGCCCTATCTCCCTTCTTAAATATTGGGACCAATATGTTAGTCTTCCAAGAGAGTGGGAAACTATTCTCCCTTATGACACTGTTCATAACCTTGGCCAAAACTACGACCCAGAAGGTCGGATTTAACCAAAACAATTCAGGGGGTAAATAATCAGATCCTGGTGCCTTTCCTACTTTGAGTTCTTGGATATACCGTATAATATCATCGTTGGTGACCATATAAGACTTCAGCTCTTCATCTTCTATGGCCTCACCCAAGTCAGTTTGGTCCTGTGTGATTGATTGTTCAGGATTGTTTCCCCCAAATTTCTCCTCATAGTAACTTACCAAAAGGGAAGGGGTAATATAAGCATCTGGCACAAAATTCCTACATCTATTATTCCCACTTACAATTTTCCAAAAATGCCGCAAGTCCCTGCATTCCACTGCCTGCCTCAGACTCTCCCACATGGTTTTCTGAAACACTTTTTTCTTTGGGGCTAATAGCCTCTTATAGTTACATTTTGCATTTTTCCAGGTCTCCATAAATTCACACTTGTCAAGAAATTTATTCTGTCCCAGGAGTTCAAGCAGTTTCTTTTTCTCAGATAAACATTCCTTATCAAACCACCCCCTATGACCACTGGGGGTAGAATGTTTTCCCCCAGGTGCTAATAATACTGAGTGCAAGTCACTGAGAAGGGTCTGATATCCTTCAATAATCTGATCTGGAGCCCATTCTGATGAGTCCGCCCCCTGCCATCCAACAGAATGGGCAGTACAGATGTCCTTTACCCTTGATTCTAACTCCTCACTCCACTTCACTTTCTTCCATTCTACTTTCTGCAAAAGTAAAATGGGGGGGGGGGTTATCCTCGTGAGGAGAGAATCGTACCATTATGGGATGATGGTCACTCTCAGGTCTGAACTTCACTTGGAAGTCCAAACAGAACTTCCGGTGTGGCTCCTCGATCAGAATGTAGTCCACAGTGCTAAAACCACCCACAGCAGAGAAGGTAAATTGAGCCGGGATATCTGGAGCAATTTTGCCATTTAACTTCCTCCAGTTGTTTTCTTCCATGAATTCCCATAGACACCTCCCATCAGGGTTAGTCCTCAAATCCAACATTTTCGATTCCACCTTCCTGGGTGCTGTTCTTGCCTCAGTTGGACCCCGATAGTTCCCAACTCGGGCGTTAAAATCACCGACCAGAAGCAACAAAGCATGTGGGACTAATAACCTGATGTATTCTAACTTATTTTCTAATAGAGGAACCCACCATCCGGGTTTAAAACCCTTCTTCCTGGGCGGGAAATAGACATTGATTATCATCAATGTTCTGCTCTGAGGACAGTCCAGCTGTACAGCCTGAATATATGGGGATTCTAAGTCTATTTGTTTAGAAGAGCAAATACTCACAATGGAGACCCACACAGCTAGGCCACCACTAAACCTGCCCTTTCTATGGATTTTAAGGGCAGGCACTGTGTATGAGACAAACCCATTAAGGTGTATGTCTCCTTCTAGCCATGTTTCCTGTAAATCTATAATATTTATTTCTGAGATGAAAGCTACCCAGTCCCTGTCCTGCAGTTTCTCCCTTATTCCCGCAATATTCCAGGAGACCAGGCAAAATACTAACTTATTTTCCATCTCCCCTCCCAGTTCTAGTCAATCTAATTGAGTCTAAACAGTGGAGCTTCTCCATTCCCTAGACCTTGGCCTTTGATATTTGGTTAGAATCATTGAATTTTCCTGCATTCTGCAGAGATCACTGCAGTAGTAGTTATCAGTAGTATTGAGAAAGCAATCCGAGTCTGAGTACATATATGCAAATGATTAGATCTCTGAGAAATGAAATAAATGGGTTTCTTTAGAACTCCAAAACTGTCCAGAAGGGCCATGGAGGATAACTACTCATGAGTCAAATGATTTAGCTATTAATGATTCTTTGCTGTTCATGATTCATGATTTAAAATGATGTTTGAGTAAAGTTCAAGTCACTTATTAGAAACTATTTTAGCTTTCATCAGTACTGCTCGTACTGGGGGGGGGGGGGGGGGCCTCTCTTCTTCCTCTCTGACAATGAGACACAAACCCAAGAGGTTTCTGCTTTGTTCTCATTTCCTTCCCTCTCTAACCTTTTCCACACTCAGAGCAGTCTCTGTGATGAAACTCAAGTAGAATGTTGGCCTCTGCTTTTGCAGCTATACAGATGTTTCAAGTGGTAGCCCTTTGTGAGACAGCTTACATCTTCCTGCTTTTTGGCACAATTATTCAAACCATCAGAGATCCTCTCTCTCTGTCATCACAGTATCATTCTAGTCCTGTACATCTTTCAAGCTATTATTTCTGTTTCGTTCCAGAGCAACAATACAGTGGATCAACAGGGTACACAACAAACATCTGAATTGAATTGATCGGAGCTTGAAATGCCTGCCTTTTGTATATAGATTTAACTATTGCTTCTAAAAAAACAGGAAACCATGTATTTTCACAATGGCGGTTAATGGTGATGAATGGTTAGTAAATGGCTGATGATGCATGTGATAACAGCCTGAATTACTTTACAGTACTTTACAAAATGGACAATAGCTCCATTAACAACTGATTCGCATGAGCTGGCAGTGTTTAATCACATTTACAACACAATGGAGCTCAGCTTCTCTTCAGATAAGAACTTTAACTCCCTTGCAAGGCACTGGTGTGTTCTTTTTAGTTTCTATTTTTGTGGTGGTGCAGCATGCCCTGTCAATACCATAAAATTAATCCCTTGTTGCAGGGGTGTAGCCACTGCCAGGCTATGCAGGGCTGGACTCAGGTCTCAGTTATGACCCCCTGAGAGCAAGGGGACAAGGGTCTCCAGGAGGATGGGGACAGGGCTTACTTTGGTGGGGTGACACCCCCTCTTCAGGGTGTTTCTGCTGCTGTAGCCTACTCCATCCCTGCCCAATTAGAGTGAGTGGGGGTGGAGTAGAGTGTTAGCCCCACTCTGAACATTTATTAGCAGCACTCAGGTTGCTTGCAAAGGATTCCCTACCCCCACCCCCTCAAGAGTAAAGAGCCCAGGATCAACTGAGCACCCTTGCCCCATGGTAGTTACCCCACTGACTTGCTGATGGCAGGTGCCAGCTACAATTACAGCTGACTGCTTCTGAATGTTTTCACTGCAGGTGTGGACAAGGACCACAGACCAAGGTAAGCAGTGTACCATTCCAGAAATCTTTTAACTGTAGTTTTTAAAATGGAGTGGAAAACAATCTGTCCTTGTCCAATCCTAAACTTCTACATTTTTAGAGCATTCTTTCCAACATGCAGTGCTGTTTACACTAACAAATATGTATAAATAACTACACACAACAAGTAAAAAGAGTATTTAAAGTTGTAGATTTAAATTTAAAGAGTATTAAAGTAGGAAAAACTTGGCTGCAAATATGCAGTTTGCCATTGTGTCTGGGAGCAACTGCTTTGTGTCTGCTCCCCGTTTTTCACCTCTGTGTGAAACACGAGCAGACAATTGCGTACACCCTGTGTTATATGTGCTGACAACTGGCTTCACGTAGTGCTCATCTGGACCAGCCATTGCTGTGTCTCCCAAAAGAAGGCCCACCTCACGAAACAAGGGCAGCCTGTTCACTCTGTCCCTGATTAAGCTCCACTGGAAGTGCCCCAGGTGCCATATCCTGAGGAACAGAAGCCCCAGGGCCAGCAAGGCCCTGGTTGCTGCCTCCAGGAAGGCCCAAGGACCAGTCCCGAGCAGAATTATTATTATTCTGTAGTAATTATGTTGCAGGAAGTTCTGTTACTGTCTGACTGGAGGTTTGTACTCAGTTCTGTACCTAGCTGTACAGTGGCAGCAGCTCTCTGAAATTTTAAACCAGTGGTGGGGAACTTGTTTCAGCCTGAGTTATGCTTCTTGTGGTGTGTGCTGCCTTCCTTTCTCTGTTTGCACGGTCACCTGTGTCCCCATATGCTCCCGACTGAGTATCCTGCATCCCACCCCAAAGCTTTTCTGTACTCTGTGGTTCCCCTGTTGAGTGTCTTGTTCCTACTTATTCCCCAGCCCAATATGCCGTGTTAGTGTTCTAGTTCCTTATCACTTCCCCCAGCCCTTCCTCTTTCTAGCATCACTGCTACTATGTGTGTGTGTTTCCTCTTTTGCCCCTGTCTTGCCCTGCTAGCCCTGTGATTTACTTTCCATTCTGTTTGGTTCCTTGTAGGGTGGCCATACCTCCCCTTTAAAGAGAATGCTTAGAAAAAATGTTGCAGGGATGTTTTAGTTCCAATGCAGTCCTGTAACATGTATTTTTCATAAGCATCCTCTTTTAAAGAGGAGGTATGGCCACCCTAGATCCTTCTCTCCCTGCCTCACCTAGTTAAGTCCTTGTTCTGCTACTGTCTGGTCTCTAGTTGTCCCCCCCATACCTTGCTAAGCCTTACTTTCCCATCTACCTAATTTCCCAATCTCTCCTTGTCTCCCCTAGCCCTCACTTTGTACTGTTACCCCTTGTTGGCTCCTGTATTTTCTTGCTCACAGCTCCATTCTCCTGTTTCTTTTCTGACCTTGGTGATGAGCCGTTTAGCTCTCTGAGGCTGATGTACCAGGCTTTGTGCTTAGCATCAAGTCTCCTGGGCATCAGAGAATGGTGGAGAGGTTTCCCTTAACTTCTGCTGCACTCTTCCATGGTTTCTTAGCCTTTCCATTTTCCCTGATTGCCCTGACCTTCACCCCTTCCTGGGCTCCTGTCCCCAGAGCATGGCATTATCTCTAGACCAGCTCCTGTGGTCAGTCGAGGACACCCTCCTTGAGGTCCCCTGAGTTTCTTAGGTGGTGACCATGGGGAGAGCATCCTCTGTGGCTGCCCTGAGGCTGTGGAACTCCCTTTTGGTAGCAGTCCATTTGGCCCTGGACCGACCCTCCTTTAGAAGACTATGTAAGACCTGACTGTTCCGCCAGGCTTTTGGCGGCAAAGATAAGTAGTGGGAGGGGGTTGGATTTGGGAATTTTAGCTCCACTCTGTTGTATTGTATATTAGGCTTCTGATTTTATACTGTATTATTATTTTTGTCACTATTTTTATATATTGCTTTAATACATTTGTATGCCACCCTGGACTGCTTTTGGCAGGAGGGTGCAGGTTATAATCTTTGTATAAATAAATAAAATAAATCTCAGCTTCTTCTCCTGAAGTGTGAACTTTCTGTGCTTGAGGGTAGGAACTGGATCCAGGGGGGAAATCCAGGAACTGGAAAGAGGTCAAATAAAGATTAGTCATGGGCTGCATTTATCCCCCAGCCTCAAGTTTTCCCCATCCATTTTAAGCTTTTCATACTGGGCTCCTATAGAATCAGTTTCCATGCCAAAAAACTGTATTTCACTTTGACAGACGCTGGAGAAAAAGTAGAGTTTGGGGATCTGTTAAGTATAAAATTAACACTTATCTAAGTGTCTGAAAGAATCTGTTAGAGGAATGATGTATGTCTGCACACTGATATGACCAAGACATCAAAACAAACTAGTTCAAATGAAATGTTTTATTGTTCCAACTTCTGTTGAAGAAAGTATACAATCTTTTGGGCCAAACACCAGGCATGGTGCCACCCACAGGGCGCCTGGCTACCATGCCCAGGAAAACATACCTGAATTGTCCCAATTTCCCTCCCACCCCCAGGGTCCTGGCAGTGCAGTGGACACTGGTGCGGCTGTGTCAAGCCGCTCTGGTGTGCCAAACTTCTTGCTTTAATACTGCACATACATGAGTGTGTTTCTTTACTTACCCACACGCAAACTGCATAACGCTGCTACTGATGCCTCCCTTGGGACCGGCAGGTCGTGAGGGGGAGGGGACTCAGCTCAACTTGCAGGAGGAAGAGTGGAGCCTTGGAGAGGGAGACAGAGACCTGTAAGTGGCAAAACTTCAAAGAATGCACGTTGGGTGGCTAGGGAGTGCCGTCCAGTGCATGTTCATAGAAATGAGCAACGCGTTGCCAGGATCATTGGGGCAGTCTTTCATGCAAGTCTATGAAGAGGCAACTGTAATAACAGTAATGTTATATGGGCTGTAGCCCTTGGTGCCCTGTGGGCAGGAGAGGGGACACTGGGGTGGGAGGGGGAGCAATGCATGGATGTGTGTGTGTGTGTCTGTGACTGTTGACGTGTGTGTGATATTGGCTGGTGGAACAGCAACTGCGGGGGGGGGACTGGAGAGTGATTGTGTTAACTTTATTTAGTGTCTCTGAGCATGAGCTTTTTCTCTCTCACGTGATGTGAGGGTGGGGGCTGCCTGCTTCAGAGACCAGAGCATATATAAAGGTGACTCCACCAGGTGCCATTTTATCTTTCTTTCAGACTCCATTCTTGAGAGAGAGAGACTGACACCGCTTTTAAACGAGGTGCTGAAAAGCGTCTCCTGTGTTTATTTATTTATTTTATTTATTTTATGGATTTTTATCCCGCCCCATCCTGCAATGCAGCTCGGGGCGGCTAACAGCAGTAAAACCATTAAAACAATTTAAAATACAAATATAAAATATACCAATAAAAACAGGGCAGAGTAGAATAATAAATAAATACAACGGTGGGGGATTAAAAATCACCCCCCCCACCCTCCCTCCCAAAGGCCTGGGCAAACAGCCAGGTCTTACAGTTACGCCGAAATGTCAAAAGGCTTGGGGCCAGGCGAGCTTCCTCCGGAAGGGAGTTCCACAGCCGCGGCCCTACCACCGAGAATGCCCGCTCCATCGTGGCCCCCCGCTTAACACGGGGGACCTCCAGGAGGGCACCCCCGGCAGACCGCAGGAGTCGTTCCGGGGCGCGAAGGGCGAGGCGGTCCCTAAGGTAAGAGGGGCCAAGGCCGTATAGGGCTTTATAGATCATTACTAGGACCTTGAACTTGGCCCGGCACACTATCGGCAGCCAGTGCAGCGCTCGGAGCACCGGTGTAATGTGCTCCCGGCGACCCGTCCCCGTAAGAAGACGGGCCGCCGCATTCTGCACCAGCTGCAGCCTCCGGGCCAAGAACAAGGGAAGCCCCACGTAGAGCGCGTTACAGTAGTCGAGCCGCGAGGTGACGAAGGCATGGATGAGGGAGGCCAGGTCCGGGCCAGAGACATACGGACGCAGCCTACGTACCAGATAAAGCTGGCGGAAGGCAGCCTTAGCGACTGCCTCCACCTGCCGCTCCAGCCGCAGGTCTGCGTCCAATATGACCCCCAGACTCCGGACCTGCTGAGCTACAGGGGGGCAAACCCCCCCAATCAGGGGGGCCACCACCCCCTTCGCCCTCCCCACCACCATCACCTCCGTCTTATCTGGGTTGAGCTTCAGTCTGCTCCGCCGCATCCAATCCGCCACGGCCTCCAAACATTGGGATAGCACCGAGACAGCAGGGTCTGGGTCGGTAGAAAACGAGAGGTACAGCTGAGTATCATCAGCATACTGGTGACATCGCACCCCGAACCCTCTCACGACCTCCCCCAAGGGCTGCATATAGATGTTAAATAATAATGGAGACAAGATCGATCCCTGCGGAACGCCACACGGTAAGGCGCGGGGGCTCGATGTTTCCTCCCCCAACACCACCCGCTGGCTCCTCCCCGAGAGGAATGAACGGAACCATTCAAGAACAGTCCCGTCCAGACCCCCCCGGTCACGCAGTCGTCTCAACAGCAGCCCATGGTCCACGGTGTCAAAAGCGGCCGAGAGATCGAGCAGGATGAGAAATGTCGAACATCCCGCATCCATCTCCCGGCGGAGGTCGTCCACCAAGGCCACCAACGCCGTCTCGGTGCCATAGCCGGGGCGGAACCCAGATTGAAACGGGTCAAGGAGCCCGATATTATCTAGATGACCCTGGAGCTGGAGCGCCACTGCCCGCTCAATAACCTTCCCTAAAAAGGGAAGGTTAGAGACAGGTCGGTAGCTGGCGAGCGCGTCTACGTCCAACGATGGTTTTTTCAGCAGGGGGCGCACCACAGCCTCTTTTAAGCAAGGCGACAACCTCCCCTGCCGAAGGGACGCATTCACCACCCTCGCCAGCACCGTCCCCAACGTCTCCCCGGAAGCTTTTATTAACCAGGACGGGCATGGATCTAGTTGACAACACGTGGCCCTCACAGACCCCAGGACATCCACCACATCGGCTGGCGTCACTTCCTGAAACTCACCCCATAAAGATGGACCAGACGGACCCTCCGCCCCCCCGCGCTCTTCCCCTACTGCTATCAACCCAGCGTCGAAATCGGCCTGAATCCGAGCGATCTTGTCTGCGAAGTAGATGACAAACTCCTCACAGCGGGCCCGGGACAAGTCCCCATCCAGGCGGAGGGAGGCCGGACTAACCAGCCCCCGCACCACCCGAAACAGCTCCGCTGGACGCGACTTCGCAGACGCTATGAGGACGGCGAGGAATTCCTTCCTCGCCGTCCTCACAGCCTCCACATAGGACCGCAAATGGGCCCTATGGAGAAGACGATCGGAGACAGACCGAGTCCGACGCCAGCGTCGCTCTAGCCTCCTGCCCACACGCTTCATACACCGCAGCCCCTCAGTAAACCAAGGGGTCCTGCGGTGACGAGACCGAGGCAGAAGGCGCCTCGGAGCCACCCTGTCAATGGCCTCCTCCAGCAAGATGTTCCAATGCCGGACCAGCTCATCCACAGAGTGACCGTCCACATCCAGGGTAAGCTCCCTCAGGACCTCCTGGAACCGCTGGGGTTCCATCAGCCTCCGAGGGCGGACCATCCTAACTGGTCCCTTCCCCTTCTGGAGGGGGCGCGCTAAAAGACCGGCCTGAAGGAGGTAATGGTCCGTCCACGACAAGGGCACCGCTGTCACCTCCCCCACAACCGGACCCCCCGCCTCAAGGCCAGAGCCGAAGATCAGGTCGAGGATATGTCCCCCCACGTGGGTCGGGCAGATCACCTCCTGGGACAAGTTCATAGTTGCCATGGCGGCCATGAACTCCCGCTCCGCCCCAACAAGGCCGGCATCGGCGTGGACGTTGAAGTCCCCCAGAACCAAAGTCCTGGGGGAGCCCAACACCACCTCCGAGGCCAGCTCCGCTAGAGCGGTAAGGGATGCCGCCGGGCATGAAGGGGCCCGGTACACCAGCAGCACCCCTAGCTTGCCCCCAGCCAAATCGATCACCACGTGCAGAGCCTCTACACCCACAATCTCCGGCACTGGATACCTCCTAACAGGCCAGTCTTCCCTAAAAACAATAGCTACGCCTCCTCCCCGGCCGCTCATGCGGGGCTGATGCTGCACGGCATACCCAGCTGGAACCAGATCCGCCAAAGTTGGACCGGCCAGATCATCCAGCCAGGTCTCCGTGATGCATGCGAGGTCCACGGCCCCATCCAAGATCAAATCGTGGATAATCGGGGCCTTGTTCACCACGGACCTCGCATTCATCTCGCATTGAGAGAAAAGCTGTGCGGAGAGTGTTTACATGCTCCCCGTGCTGACGGAAGTGACGTACTCCCTGTTGGTGGCAGTGGTGGTGGCTGGAGTTGCAGTGCTTTGAAGAGGTGCATTCTGAAAGCCTGAAAGGTGAGGCTTTCAGAATGTGTCTCTTCAAAGCACCACATCTCCAGCCGCCACTGCTGCTGGCAACAGGGAGTATGTCACTTCCAGCAGTGCAGGGAGCATGTAAACACTCCCCACATGGCTTTTATCTCAGCACGGGGCTCAGGAGGTGCTTTTCAATGCCTTGTTTAAAAGCGGTGTGAGTGAGTTTGCAGTTGGCCAGCCGGCTGGTGGTCAGATGGAATCTTTTTCATTCAGGATCAATTCACTGTTAGATTATATTTATTCATAGATAATATTTTATTAATAATAATCATCTCAAGGAAGCAAGTCAGGGTACTGCTAAGTCAGACCAAGGATCCATCATCAAGCCCAGTATCCTGTCCTCCAGTGGGGGAGGAAATGCTGCCGAGCTCAGCCTGCCCTGTCTGGGTGAGTACATTGGGGATCCGACTGGGGCTTGGCCTTGGCTTTTTGGGGGGGCCCTGGGAGCTGGGGGACTTGTCTTGGGAGGAGGGAGGACATTTAAATAGTGATTATTATGGGATGATATCACATATGGTTATTACAGATTGGTTCTGCCCTTTTAGTATATTTTTTGTATTTTTAGGATATTTTAAATTAATTTTTAAATTGTGAGTAATAGTACAGTTTAATTATGAATTGTAATTGTTGATTGTGTGTGTTGTAAGCCACCCCAAGCTGCTCTGTGAGCAGGAGGGTGCTGGATAAAATTGAAATAAATAAATATGATTGTGCTGCCAGCTGCCTGGGGGGGGGCAGGGGGTTGCACTGGGAGACATGGGGGAGGGGGTTGCACTGGGAGACATGGGGGTGGTGGGGAGGTGGGGACTTGGGCAGTCTTGCTGGGCAATGTGGTAGGAGGGAGTGCACTGGGAGACACATGGGAGGGGGGTGGTGTGGAGTGGGGTGCACTGGAGGAGTGGGGGGACTTGGGGAGTCTGGCTGGGCAATGGAGTATGGGTAGGGTTGCCATAAGTGCAATATTTTAGATGACACTTATGAGATATGCAGGTTGCAGGACTGTACTGGAACCAATGCAGCCCTGCAACCTGTATATCTCATAAGTACCCTCTAAAAATGTGCATCTCTGGTAATTCTAAGTGGGGGGGGGAGTGGGTGCACTGAGAGACATGGGGGACACGGGGAGTCTGGCTGGGCAATGGGACTGGGGGTGGACTGGGATACTGTGACACATGGGGAGGGGGTGCAACAGATATGAAGTGAACCATGTTTTGGGGGACAAGTGGAACTCCTCGCTGCCTCTTTTGTGGTGTGTTGTGGATAAGGTGGTTGACTTAAGAAGATATGGTTTCAGTGGGTTGCTTTTGTTTATTGTGTGTTTGCCGGTGCGGTGCACTGCTGGTTTCCCCCCTCCTCCTCCAAGCATGCGCAAAGGCCGTGGCCATTTTCTGGGGCCTCACTGGTCATGACTACTCTTTCTTAGTTAAAATTGGTCCCTTTCCTCTTTTACACATCAGTTGCCTGCTTTCTGTTTTCTGGGTGGGGTACCTAGGAACTTGGATGGAGGAAAGGTTTCCAATCCAATTTTTACTGGAATGTTCCTTGCATTTTAAAATGGCCCCGCCCTTTGCAGTTTGATGTGATGTTATGAGTAGAGACAAAATACCCTCTGCCTCTATAGTAAAGAGGCCATTTTGTGAATTTGTAGGTCTACTGGTCGTGGCTACTCTTTTTAAAAAACTCCCTTCACTGTTTCACTGCTGCTGGAAAGTAGTTTGCCTGCAATGCAGGCCAGCAACAGGCAAACTTTAAAAAAAAGGCCTGTGTGCTTGGACAGGAATTTGGTGGTGTAGCTACTAGGGATGCTGGTCTGGATGGACCTGGTTGTATGCTCTCACCAACAGAAGCTGGAATAAAACATATGATTTATTTTGCCTTCATCAAGTACATTTGGATGAACACAGCAGCTACCTACTCTCCCGTCATTTGACTGAGGCACTGAGTCTGTATGGAGCAGGCATTGCAGACTGCAGAGATTACACTAAATCATTACAGTGCTCCAGGCATCACCTCCATCCTTTTCTGTCACATTGGAAAGAAACGTTAAATTTCCCGACTGCACTCAGTCCACAAAATATTCAAACTAAACTAAAAACTATTAATAAATTTCCCTTTAACAGGTACCCCACACAGACTGAGTGAGCAAGGAGGCCCCACAGGAAGAAAAAAGGGCTTGGACAAGTAACAAGAATTTTTCAGTTACAATGTACAAATGCAAAAGAGAAGAGAGAAACATTCCAGTGAGTGGGGGAGAGAACAACTCAAACGAAAGCAAGTCTTGTGGAAAACATGAGTGCCCCCAAAACAGATGCAGACCCAGAGGACAAGCAGGGCAAAAAGAAAATATGAAAAGGGGAGAAGCAAAGGAGCCATTTCAAAGATACAGCAATGCCCAATTTACATGGGGGACCAGAGCACAAGCAGCAGAATCAAAGCAAACTTCCATAAATCCCTTGTTAGAAAATGTTTAAAGGCTGTGGGGAGTCCACATTGGCCTTTTAAAATAATGCAGTGATTGCTCAGCTCACGAGATAGATGCATCTCCTTTCCTTCTTATGTGGGCCAAGGCACAAGCAGCAGAATCAGGGAAAACTTCCATAAACCACTTGCTTGCAAGAAAATGTTTAAAAGAGGGCAACGCCCAAGGTGGCTTTTTAAACAATGCAGCAATTGCACAGCTCACAAGATGGATACAACCCCTTTCCTCTTACTTGGGCCAAGGCACAAGCAGCAGAATCAAAGCATATTGATGGTGAGGTTGCAGTTCATCTGTATACTCTCCCAGCTGCCTCGGCTGTCAACACCTGAGGATGCCACGACCCTCCTGGAGCTTGGCCTTTCTGCTGCCTGAGTTCCAGCGAGCCAGGAACTGATGAGGTTGTAGTTCATGTGCATACTCTCCCAGCTGCCTTGGCTGTCAACACCTGAGGACGCCGCAACCCTCCTGGAGCTTGGCCTTTCTGTTGCTTGAGTTCCAGCGACCAGTGAGCCAGGAACTGGTGAGGTTGCAGTTCATCTGCATAGTCTCCTAGCTGCCTTGGCTGTCAACACCTGAGGACACCATGACCCTCCTGGAGCTTGGCCTTTCTGCCGCCTGAGTTCCAGCGACCAGCGAGCCAGGAACTGGTGAGGTTGCAGTTCATCTGCATACTCTCCCAGCTGCCCTGGCTGTCAACACCTGAGGATGCCATGACCCTCCTGGAGCTTGGCCTTTCTGCTGCCTGAGTTCTAGCAACCAACGAGCCAAAAGGTGCATGCCGTAAGATCACTCGCCAGCAGAATACTACAATGGCAGCAGCTAAGGGTAAGCTTAAGGGTACTTCTACCACCTGGTGGCTCCTCAGTGGCCAGGTCAGCCCCTATCCACCTCATTCTTCTCTGTCTCTTCTCTATTACCTATCCTCCCAACCAGGGGCGGCTGGTGGGTCTTGAGGTTGGAGGGGCAGTAAGGCCGGTGGGCAATGGTGGGCGGAGCCAGGGCCGCGGTGGGTGGAGTAACCCAACAGCAGGGAGTTCCAAGGGTTAATGTTGGATGGACATTACATTACTTAATCAAGCAATTTCAGTTAGGTTAGGCAGGTTATAATCACCTCCTCTGCCAGGTTTAAAAGCAGGCAGACAACTTTAAACCTCACTTACAAGCAGTTTTAGCAAAGACACACACA
>QEPC01004630.1:2888437-2901631 GCA_003113815.1 Sphenodon punctatus | reverse complement strand
TCCAGGAGACCATGGCCCTATGTGACTTGTGGCATTCCCCAGCCATGTAACTGCTCCTGTGCTGCCCGGATACCCTCTCTGGTGCCTATGCGAGTCTGAGCTCCGGTTTTCACTACTTTGACTATGAGGTAAGCGGTAGTGCGTGCTGGCTCCATGCGGAGGCGCTGATGGGCGCATACCTTTCCTGATGGGAGCATTCCAGAGATGAGGTGCTTGCATGTGGCGTAGTCCTCGGCGGAGACCGTTTCTGCCCTCTCAGTCTGTGGCGTGGCTGGGTTCACTACTTGTCTGGAGGAGGGGTTCCTGCCCTGGCTGTTTCCTTCGTCGGCTCCATCCAGGAGACCATGGCCCTATGTGACTTGTGGCATTCCCCAGCCATGTAACTGCTCCTGTGCTGCCCTGATACCCTCTCTGGTGCCTATGCGAGTCTGAGCTCCGGTTTTCACTACTTTGACTATGAGGTATGCGGTAGCGCGTGCTGGCTCCATGCGGAGGCGCTGATGGGCGCATACCTTTCCTGATGAGAGCATTCCAGAGATGAGGTGCTTGCATGTGATGTAGTCTGCGGCGGAGACCGTTTCTGCCCTCTCGGTCTGTGGCGTGGCTGGGTTCACTACTTGTCTGGAGGAGGGGGTCCTGCCCTGGCTGTTTCCTTCGTCGGCTCCATCCACGGGGTCCGTGGCTACCAGCGGTCACATGGGGTGGTATATTACCACCTGTTGGAGCTCGGGCACCTGCCTTGGCCCCCTGCTGCAGACTATTCCTTGTCAGAGCTGGCAGTGCTGGCAGCTGTGTGGACCCGTGATGATGTCCAGGTGAGGCTGACTGGCCCGGATCTGTTTGAGGCCTACTACCTCATTTCCCACCACATGGCATGCATGGGCTACCACTGGGGCATGCTTCGGTGGCCCCACTATGTGCATCTGGCAGGCCAACCCATCCCAGCCCCCTTCGTGACCCCATGCAGCTGGATTTGAGGCCCCCTGTGTCTTTGGTGTCATGAATGACAGCCCCACCATGTGCTCCCTGCACCTCCCTGCCGGCTCAGGGCACTGCCGCTCACTCCTTGCCGTTCCAGTCTCGCAGCTGGGTCAGTTGCCTCTGTTCAGCTCGCCTGTGTCGTTTTGCCCCCTTCATGGGCACCCCCTGTCCTTTTCTGCCTGTGGTGTTCCTCTCTGTGGCCGCCCTCCCCCCTTTAGCTGGTTCCTGCTGCCTGTGACCTCTCCTGGCTCTCCCCATGGTGTAGTCCTCCCTTGCACAGCCGCCCGGTCACCTGTGTCCGTGCCTGGGCCCCCTCTGCCCCCTAGGTGCCTCCATGACTGTACAGGTCTTGGGACCCCTGGACAGTGCCTCCCGGCTTCCTCCAGGGTGTAGGAGCTGCGTGTGCTGCCTGCAGGATCCAGCTGGCATCCATCCCCACCCATGCTTCTGCATCAGCGAGGGGGGTCCTTGCTGAATGGACCTGCCTGGGACTGCTCCAGTGCCTTCCTCTGCTTGGTTATCCTCCCCCTGTGACCCTTCTCTGTCCCTGTGGGGACCTCCATGACTTGGACTGGCTGTGTTGCTGTTGGGTGGCCTGTGCTGCCTGTGCTGTCAGTGGGGTTCTGGGTTCCATTCCTCGTGTCCCAGCCTGTTCCTGGCCCGGTCCCCTCCCCTCCTGTGGCCGATGCCTCCCACCCACCCCATGTCCATGGTGCTGTGTGTGTGTTAGTCTTCCCGGGGTGCTGTCCCACTCCCCCCCCATGCCACTGTGCGTGGTGCCCGGTGTACGTGTCCCTTCCTGGGTGTCTGTCCATTCCCTGTCCTGTGTTGTTGTTTCCCTGTGTGCCCCGGTGTGCTCCCTGCTTTCTTCTGTTCCTGTTTGGGTGTGTTTGCGCCCGGCCATGTGTGTGTGTTTGTGGCCTGCTGTGTCCTTGGCTTCCCTATCCCTGTTGCATGTGCCGCCTCAGCTGCTCTTCTCCCTCCTCCCCCTCCCTTCCCATTTCCATTGTGTGGGCGTTGCCTTTTGGCACTTTTGGCTTCTTTTGCCCTCAGTCGGCCATGGCTGCCTCCCGCCCTACCCCGGTAGCTTCTGGGTGTTATAACCATGGTCCAGAATCAGCGTAACGTCTGTTGCACTGCCCTGGGTCATGATCAGTCTGTCCATTTCCTTGCCATGGTTCCACTCCCATCAAATCTGTTAGGGTCTGTCCTGGACCATGGGAGGGGGTTTGCTGGCTCGCCATGGTTGGGAATCCACTGTGGTGACCCGGGAGCATGTGACTCTGAAATTACCCTATGCTATTGGGAGGCTGGGAGAAGAGAAGAACAACTGAAATAAATTTGTTGTCCATTAGGAGGTTAGTTCTCTTCTGCGCCCAGCATTTGGTATGGAGATGACAGTTTTTTTCCTCCTCACAAGGGCACCACTGCATTGAAGAAGCATCCTGCCCCTGAATCTGTTTATACTGTGAGTGCTTCGGTATGTGGGGGAAAGAAAGGGGCTGCCTGTGTGTGTATGGGGAGGAAGTCACGCAGGGGTAGTGCTGTTATATGTATGGGGAGAAGGCTGTCTCTTGATGAAAACCTATGACCCGGCCCAGGGCAAATTCCATGGGGTACACAGTCCGGCCTGTGTCAGGGCACCAACCATACATGTCCATGGTCAGGCCGCCACCCTGCCACCCATGTATTTTTACCCCTTGAAGATTTAAAGGAGGTAGCCTGGGGGCAGTTTATTTTATGTATAAGGTGCTTGGTAGTTAAAGAGAAAGGCTCTCGGGGACAGTGCATCAGGGTATTTTGGGAGCTGGGGTTGTGTGTGTGTGTGTGTGTGTGTGTGTGTGTGTTTTGTGTTGTTTTAACTGCATGCCAGGAAGCCACATTTTATAAGTAAAATTAGCATAAATATGCAAATAAATTATGCACATTCTGCTTGCAGTGAATTTGCACAATTTAGTTTTCTCATCTGCTAAATTTGATTATTGTTTTTTTGGCACAGTGGACATTGGTCCCTTTATAAATGCAACCTATGGCTAGTTTTGTGGAATTTTCTTTAGAGGAGGCTGCACTGAGATTGAGTCAGTTTTCCTTAGCTAGGTACTTCTTTACCTCAGAGATGAGTAATCCAGGTAGGTGAATAATGGATTTGTTTAATGTAAACAAATTATATCATGAGTCTCATTTAAATTGCATGAATATCAGAGTCCATGTAAGTGAGAGATGACTGGGAGTTAAGTCTATGAGCATAAAATGAGCTAAATCTACAAGAAAGGTGAATAAAATAATGTAAATTTTGCTTCAATATGAAACATTGTGAGATTATCTCAACCAGTTTGATGGAGAAATTGGTCTGCAAATTTAACATCATTGGGGTTTTTAAAAAAAGATTCAGAATACTTTCAGGTTCCAGCATGGGCAGAAATACCTTATTTCTACCTCCACACTCCTACAAATACAGGAAAGTTCAAGAACTCAGAAATTAGGAAGGCAAAATGAGCTGAAATTTCTCAGGTCTCCAAAGATAGTCTTCAGGATTCAGTTTTGTTCTTGTTTTGATTCAATCTTATGTCCAAACTGGTTCTCTTGTTGCTATATAGTTCATCACCCATAACTCCCTATGGTCGCGCCTTATGTGGTATCCCCTGTTTTTGCAAGAAAATACCACAGTCCCACTTAAGGTGAGAAATGCCTCATTTTTAGAGACAGTGATTATTAGAGTGTGTGTACCACTAGAGTATTTGGGTGCTGTTGGGGTTCCTACTCATTCACAAGCTCATTCACAAGCCGGAACCCAACCCCATGCCCCTGCATGGCCAGGCCATTATCCCAGTGAAGGCAACCCACAATTCCACACCACTGAAACCAGTCCCTCCCCCATCTCCTGCACAACATGGCTGCTTCCATTGCTGGAGGTGTCTTCATTGCACCACCACTGACGTTGACCCTACCTTCTGTGCAGCCAGGCCTTCTCCCATGTGGCTGGTCCTCTGTTATTGCCTGCAATAGGACCCATCTCAATTTCCCACACCACTTATGTATGAATGTGTGTGTGCTCATGTGTCTTTGTGTGAGTGCATGATGGAGCAGGGCTTATTTGTCAATGGAACATTTGTCAATGGCCCTCTTTGGCAGATTGGAATGTTGGGAGGATGCTGAACTGGGCATGATTGCTTTGGCCTTACAGTGATGGTCAGTTTCTCAGTCTGTAAACATTTATAGTTTTAGGATTGTTTATGTATCAGTGGGATTTGTGTTTTTGTTTTTTGTACCAACCCCCCGCCAAAAAACCTAAAACTCACCAAACTTCCCACAATCCCTCACAAAACATGCCCACTACCGCTGTCCCATTCCCCATATCCAACCCCCTCACACCTCTACCCCAAAACCACCCCAATCCTCTATCCCCACCCTCAAAATCCCATTTCAAATGAAAAGGTCTTACACCACCTCCAGAAGATGCTCCTGCCTATGCTGAAGCAAACCTCCAGGGAAA
The DNA here is from genome assembly GCA_003113815.1 of Sphenodon punctatus. Taxonomy (NCBI): domain Eukaryota; kingdom Metazoa; phylum Chordata; class Lepidosauria; order Sphenodontia; family Sphenodontidae; genus Sphenodon; species Sphenodon punctatus. Next base: position 2,897,157 of record QEPC01004630.1, on the reverse strand, counting down.
GGGTGTTCCATAGCATCGGGGCAGCAACCCCAAACACCTCCCTATGAGCCCTTATTGCATGAACAAGGCTAATGGATAGTACCAACAGGGAGGTGCTCCCAGCCAATCGCAGGGACTGCAATGGGGCAATAGAAGGACCAGTTTTTCAGGTATGTGGGTCCCAGACTTTTTAGGACTTTAAAGGTCAAAGCCAGCACCTTGAATTATATTTGGAAAGCTATAAGAAGCCAGTACAGACTTTGGAGCACCAGTGTAATGTGCTCCCGGTACCTCATCCCCGAAAGAAGGCAAGCCGCCACATTCTGCACCAGCTGCAGCTTCTGAACAGTTATCAAAGGTAGCCCCGTATAGAGTGCGCTGCAATAATCTAGCTTTAAGGTGATGAAAGCATGGATGATGATGCCCAGATCCAAATCAGAAATAAAAAGCTTCAGCCTCCTCAGCAGATGGAGTTGGTGAAAAGTGCTCCAGGTCACCGCCACAACCTGACAATACATGCTTATGAAGGGATCCAGAAACATGCCAAGGCCGGGAACCTGATTAACCAGAGGGGTCCCAGACTCCATCAATAACAGGAGTCCCAATCCCCTTTAGGTCACAAGGCTGGCCAACCATCATCACCTGAGACTTCTCTGGATTCAGCTTCAATCAGCTCATCCTCATCCAGTCCCCGACAACAGCCAGGCATCAGGTAAACATCGAGACTGCAGGGCTTGGGTCAGATGAAAAAGAGAGGAAGAACTGGGTATCATCAACATACTGATGGCACTTCACCCCAAACCTCTGAATGACCTCACCTGGTGGCCTCATATACAAGTTGAACAAGAGGTGAGACAAAACAGAACCCTGTTGGGACCCCACAGGGGAGGTCCCAGGAGGACAATGAGCAATCACCCATCTCCCCAACAGGAAGGAACGTAACCACTCAAGAGCAGTCCCACAGGTTCTGCAGTCGTGTCAACATCTCATGATCAACTGCATCAAAGGCCTCTAAAAGTTCTAACAAGATCAACAGGGTAGAATTAGTATGTATACGTTTACTGTTGCTGTATGTACTAAATCATACCGTGTGTGCTCCTGTTTTAGTTAAGTTGAAAGGAAGATCTCTGCAACTTTAGGAACAATAGGGGTTGTGGAATGATCTTAGAGTCTCTGGTCCCCTGGAATTAGTATGGGAGGCGGGGAAGGGAGAATAATAAAGGAGTTTCCTCTGAGGAGGTATACTGTTTTTGACCTAAAATGGCTACTGTTTCTTTCTTTCTCTCTCTCGCACACAGACACACACACCACAGGGTTGGGCCCACTCTATATGGCAAAAATAGCAGACGTGCAGGTGTTTAATTCAGAGAATTCCAACTGAAAAAATTATTAGTTATACAAACAGTGTGTTAAATCTGAGCCAGCCTAAAGCCAAATTAATTGGAAACAGAAAAAAAAATAAATAGAATAATAATACTGGAAGTAGGATTTCTCCTTTCTGACTAACATAGTTATTTGAAAAGAACTTGCAACTAGGAACATCAAAGCAAATTCATAACCTTGAACTTTAATTGTAAATCTTTAGAATAATTAAAGTGTCCTGATTTTTAATATCAGCGATAACCCTGCTAGTTCAAGACTACGGATGAGAGCCACATACACGGCACATAAATCCAAAGGTTCATATAAAGAATGAAAAGTATTTTACTTTCTACCTTGCAATTCATCATGATTTTCCTAGTCAGAGTTGAATAATAGTTCAAATGCTGGCGGTCTACATTTATATGGTTAGGTATATGAGAAAAATCCCTGACACTTTTATTTCAGCCTGTTTAAGAGTCCCTTCTGCCCTGCATAATTTATTTTTACCTTTTTAAAACTCATGTAGGTCTCTAATCAGTGTAACAGAAAAGTTCACCTTTTTTGTGTACATGTTTCAGTATGTGTGCATGTGTGTCTTTTACAATAATGTACTTGTTTGGAATTTTTTGGTTGGCAAGTATATAGAATGAATAATGCATAGTTCAAAATTAGCTTGTTGTGGTTCCAACAAGGGTTCCGATATCATATATCATGTTGTCTTCTCTCTCCCTCTTGAAATTATTGCTGGAGTAGCTTACTGCAAAGCGCCATGGCAGCAGCTGGTCCTTGAAGTGCCACCTCCACAGCTGGATCCTGAAGTGGTGCTGGAACGACTCTTCTCACTTGTGGAATTTGAATTAACAAGTTTGTATTGCTTTTATTTTTTACACTGGATGCTAACTGGCCTTGGAGTTTTAACACCACTTCCCAGGCCTCATGGGAGAGGGGATGGGGACCTTGGACCTTCAAGCTTGTGATTGAGATGGGGGTGGGAGGAAACTCTGATAAAAAAAATATTCTGATGTAAAATTTGGTATATACTGGGTGGTTGGGAGAGGTCTGCAGTTAATGTCTGTAGAATAAAGTACCAGTATTTTTTAAAATAGGCCAGATCCTAGACAATGGCAAGGTTGGGTATGGGGGTAGGGGAGACATTCACACACTCCTGAGCACTGGTAGTAGGTTCTGTCTGAATTTTTTTCTATGGGTACAGACAGACAGACAGACAGACGCCCCACATTTGCCCAAACAAGCCCCATTAATAAAGTCTGTCTTTTGTTCCTGGACATCAGTGTTGTGTGGGTGTCACAGGGTCCCTGGGGCTGGCTGGGGGCTGGTGTTTGTCCACTCTGTTCTGCCACCTTGGGGGTGTACAGCTTGGCAGACCCTGGCCCGACTCTGAGGGCTGTGAATGGTAACGGGTTAATGGCTGCTGCTGCTGTGTTCTGTTGCCATGGTTTCCAGAGCTGTGGCTCCTGGCAAGAGGCAGGCTCCTGGAAGGGGTGTGGGGTAGTTAGTGGTGCGGCCCAGGACGGGGAGTTGGCCTGCCTTTCTGTGTGTTCTTGACCCGGGGCTTTCCTGGGGCAGGGGGAATGTGTTTGCTGCCCTCGCATATGATTCACCCATGCGCCAGGCTGTCTGTGCAAAGGTCTCTAAATCCGTGGGGACATGCTGCTCCTCCTTGGGGCACCCACGCGGCTGCTCTGGGATACTCCCTGTCTGTCTATCTACTTGACGGTACAGTCAGTATGACACTGCAATGCAATGTTGACCCTATTTCCTTTATCATTTTTTTATTGCCATCCTGGGAAAATAAAATTGCCAAAACGGATAGTAATACCTTTATATACTCCTTGATCCCTCGCAGTCTGGCTTTCGTCCAGGGTATGGCACCAAGACTGCGCCTGTGGCTTGATCGACAATCTGTGCCAAGAGTTGGATCAGGGTTGATCCGTTCTTCTGATTTTGTTAGATATTTCAGCAGCGTTTGACACGGGTGACCACGAGATGTAGGTGACGTGCCTGTGGGACTGTGCGGGGTGGGCAGAACTGTTCTTGAATGGGTCCACTCATTCCTGGCTGGGAGATCTCAGCATGTGGTACTGGGGGACTGTACATCTGCCCCCCCCCCCCGAACCCTCACGTGTGGAGTCCCACAGGTATCTATTTCATCCTCTCTCCTTTTCAACGTGTATATGCAGCGCTGGCAAGATTGTGAGAGGATTTGAGGGTTGGTGTTATCAGTATACTGATGACACCCAGCTGTACCTCTCGTTTTCATCCAACCCAGGCCTGGCAGTCTCCGTGTTTACCCTGGCTGTAGTGGGGGACTGGATGAGGACAAGCTGTCTGAAGCTGAATACTGACAAGACGGAGGTGATGTTGGTGGGTAGGAGCAAGGGAGTGGAGGCCCCCATCGTTGATGGGGTGCATCCCTCCTTGGTTTGGAGTCTTGGAGTTCTTCTCAATTCCCAGCTCCACCTGGATGACCAGGTGGAGGCTGTGGTGAGGAGTGTGTTTAGTAAATTACATCTGGTCTGACGTCTTCAACCATATATTTTGAGCTCTGATCTTGCCACCATCATCCATGCATTCATCACCTCACAACGGGATTACTGCAGTGCGCTCTACGTGGGGCTACCCTTGGTGATGACTCGGAGGCTGGTGCAGAATGCGGCAGCCCATCTCCTTATGGGGATGTGTCATCAGGAGCACATAACACCGGTGCTCCGATCTCTGCACTGGCTGCCTATAGTCTTCCGGTCCCAATTCAAGGTGTTGGTAAAGGTAATAACCTTTAAAGCCCTATACAGTCTAGGCCCCACTTACCTGCGGAACTGCTTCACCACTCATGTCCAGGATCAGCCTCTGTGGTTGGCTGGGGATGCCCACTAGGAGGTCCTCTGGGTTTCCCTGGTAGCTACATCCGAGTGGGTTTTCTCGGTGGCTGCACCATGGCTATGGAACTTCTTCCCGGTGGAGATTCACCTCTCTCCAGATCTCCTTTCTTTCCATAAGAAATGTAGGTGCTTGGTGAAGGGAACAGTTGTGGGTGGGTTTTTAAGGGGTTTCTTGTTTTATGGGTTTTTTCCTGGGCCTCTTTTTGAAGGGTTTTAATGTGATTTTATGGTATGGGTATTTGTTTTATATATATTATTATTATATGTTGTACACTGCCCCAGACTGCTATTGGGCAGGGGAGGGGGGCAGTATAAAAATGCGAAAATTCACCTGTGTGTAAGTATCCTGTTATATTGTTTAATCTTGCAAAATGTCAGTGTGAGTTGTTAAAATACTTTTTTCTAACATTGACACTACAGTAATTAATCATATTATTTTTAATTATAACACTATATGCTTGGTGATAATATTAATCTTACTAGGGTTAAAATTTGTCCTTCATTTTTAATTAACTGACAGTCTCAATTTCTGCTTATCAGATTCAGTTTAAGTAAGATGGGCATTAACAGAATTATTAAGTATTGTATAGAATCTATAAATAAGGTGATAAAAACAGCCAGATGTCTCTCCATGGACCTTATAGTGACACAGTATAAAATAGGTTGGATTGAAGGTTAGTTTTATGTACCAGGAATGTAATGAAGGGCAGTGTCAGATCCAGGCAAACTGAGACGCTGTGTGAAATGGTGGGTGTGGTGGGGCCCTCTCTTGGCATGGGAATGTTTTACCGACAGACACACACTGACTTGCCCATTAGAAAAAGGAAAATGTTACCATATTCATTTTTGATGTCCAGTTAATAACTTTCCCTGCAGGGTCCTGGACTCCCTGTATTGCAGCCCTGTGTGTTACTCCCTGTATCAGTGTTTCTAGTTTACTTAGGGTCCTGTATATTGGAGGGCCCTCCTGAATCCACAGGCCTTCCACACACCATGGGCGCCCCAAATGATGAGATTTTATGCAAGTACTTCTCACATTCATGTTGTCATTTCAAAATTATTTCCTGGCCAGGGACAAGCTCCTGGGTGAGGTGCAGGGTAGTGCTCCCAACATGGTTTGGGTGGGGGGCTCCCAACATATGGGGCCCTGTGTGGTCATGAAGTCTGCACTAGCCTGAATCCCGTCCTGATGAAAAAGAGATCTCCCTGTTGCCTGGATTCTCCACAGAGGCAGCCTCCCTCTTCCCACCTCCAGCCCTTCCCATAAAAAAATAAAAAAATCAGTCTCTGGGAGATTTTCTGTTGTTACCCTTGCTGTCTCTGTTTCTGCTCCCTAGTAGAGGTGGAATGGTGGACAGCTCTATGTAGTGACATCTGCAGCAAGCTGATGGGTGGGGATGGGGACTCAGAGCCAGGGAACAAAACCGTAATCATATAACTGGAAGCACCTGACTACAATGGATGGAGTGGGGAAGAAGGCAGAGGAAAGACCTAATGGGAGAGAGAGAGAATGAAAGATGCTAGGGCAGCAGTCAGGGCTCTGGTTGGGATTACAAGCAGGGTCAAGTGCCAGAATGTAGTTAGAGGAGCCACGTCGGAGTTAGAGAAAATGTTGAAGGTCAAACAGAGGTTATACTCACGGAACAGTGCCAGGTCAGAGGGCAAAAGGCAAATTAGGAACCATAGGCCAGGAGCTGGAAAAGCAAAGCTGCATCAGGAACTAGGTAGCCAAGTCGAGTCAGAGTGGTGTCCAGCTATCCTGGGGCAGGAGTCATGCTGGGGGCCAGCAGAAGGTGTATCTTGAGTTGAGTGAAATTCTCTGGCCAGTTTTATACAAGCGCTCAGACTGGAATATCATAATGCCTACTTCTGGCCTTGGAATCCAGGAACAATAGTAGTGCACTTCAAGAGGCAAGCCTAAAGCTGAAATCATCAGTGACTTTAATATCCAAATTTTCGGGTAGCTCTTTGAATACCCGACCTGCACTCATAATGGGAAATGAGTACTCATCTACCCATTTTGTGTTTAAAAGTAAATGTGTATGTAAATGCCCACTAATTTTATCAGCCAGCTGCTAGAAAGGAGCTTGGGAAAGCAGAGAACCTAGGAACTCTTGGCATGGCTGTGCCAAAACAGAGCAGCTGAGCCTCACCCAAAGCTGGTGGATTTGCTGATGTTTTCATGTAGTTTCTTTGCCTATCGGAGACTTGAACCTCCAACCTTTCCACTTCCTTTCCAAAGTGCTATTAGGAGAGCTACCAGAGCAACTGTTAGCTGCTCCTACCTACTTTGGTCATGAGGATGGACTTTGTATATTGGTCATATAAAGAGTTTACAGTTGGTGCTCTGAAAGGGCCTTTTTGGTGTGACTCAGCAGCTCTGTTTTGCTTTGCCAGAGGTTCTAGGTTCTCTGTTGTTCTCTGCTTGCCCAAACCACTTTCGAGCAGCTGGTTTATAAAATTAGTGAGCGCACGTACACAACTTGTCAGATCCTACGTGAGTAGTGTCTATTTCTTGATCTGCAAATGGTGAATTGGGTACTGCATTTTTGACAGGCATACCCATTTTGTAGGGTACTAATTTCAGCACTAATTTCAGGCTGTGAACACAGCATTACAATTTAGGTAACAATAAAGTCAGGTAGACATCACAATTCTCAGGCAATTTTCATTTGAGTCTCCTGTCTAGATTTGGGTGGTCAATGAGGAAGCAAGAGGTATCGTCCAGTCAGAACCAGGGACCTGGTATTGTGGTCAGAAAAGAGCAAAATGCTACTAAGCATAAGTTGGAGACAGCTGTTGGAGAACAACCAATCTGTGCTGTTATTTTGAACTCTTGTCCACCCAGGTTTGGGGCTGGCACATCTTCAAACCAACATGGCTGCATGGCATTGAGCCATGAGGTCATAAAAGGGAGCTTTCAGTGGTCAAGACCTTCCCTGACCCAGAATTCTTGTTATGCCTCCGGAAGCAAGAGAGAAAATCCAAGTTTGAACTGTTAAGCCTCTATACTAAACAAAAGCATTATAAGAAAACCCTCCCTACTAGCCTAATACAGCTATCCTGGGGCAGGAGTCATGCTGGGGGCTAGCAGAAGGTGTACCTTGAGTTGAGTGAAATTCTCTGGCCAGTTTTATACAAGAGCTCAGACTGGAATATCATAATGCCTACTTCTGGCCTTGGAATCCAGGAACAATAGTAGTGCACTTAATTTCTTATGCTTTCCATTCAGCAAGATTGTGAAAGACAACCCTGCTTGCATTCCAATATTAAAGGCTTTTCAAAAATATTCTTTTGCGTTCTTTGCCATTTTCTACTGCAGCCACTATTGAAACACCCGTTAGAAAATCGTACATGCTGGCCACACGTCACAAGGAAATAAGTTGACTGCAAGGATGCGGGAGTAGGGTACTTCAGAATGAAGATTCTTCTCAGGAGAGGTTACAAGGTATGTGCTGAGTGATCAGCCACTATCTCCGATTAAATAGCATAAGCGGGCATGCAAAGGGTATGAGGAAGGGTTTGATTGATATCCTGCCATTCTTCATTGTGCTTAGTCAGGGCCTGAACTTGCTTGTAACTCCCATGCCACCCTCTGGTGTATTTGCTTGAAATGGCAGTGAATTTGAAACACATGGCATTTTCCTTGCTATGATTACTCCCCATTGCACAAGCCCCTGTATGGGGAGTGTGCTGAGCACAACGAGCATGGGGAATACCACTTGCCGAGTCTTTAACAATAGCAACTGTATGTTGGAGGAGAACGATGAGGCTTAGTTCATTGTTTGTAAAGCACTTGGGGGGATCATCAGATGAAACGTGCTTTAGAAAGCATTAATTATAGTTTAGTGTGATTCACAAGGTGCTTAAAATGATTTTAGTTGAAGATGAAGTGCAGTCACAATAAGTTTGTAAATTTTATTATGTTTTATTGTATTTTAATTATGCAGCAGAATGTTCCAGCATCTTAATAAGGAATGTTCTGTAATTAAAATTTGTATTAATGAAGATTATAAAGAAGCAGTATAATACCCCAAGCACCGAGGAAGAAAATATGCTAAATGGTGAATGAAATGCTGATCACCTGTGTGTGGGCAGAATTTGACCTAACATATTAAATGGACTGTAATTAGAGTGAAGGTTAACAGCTCTTTGCAAATGAGCCGGTCTCCATGGCCACCCCACCCCTAGAAGCTTCTCAGCAGCCTCGCAGGGCCTTGTGGGATGAGGGGAGAAGCTTGCAGGGGAACACCGTTACCACCTACCTGCTCTGTTGCTGCTGCGGGGGGGCTCTGGAGGCTCCGCTCGCCTTGCCGCCACCGCTGCTGCTGCCGCCGCTGAGTCCCATTGCTGGGGCTGCCGCCGCCGCTCCTCATCCCCGCTGGGCACCTGTGGGGAGAAGACATCGAACTGTGAGGTTGGGGGTTAGGGGGGGGAACGCAGAGGGCAGCCACTTGGGCTGTCCTGTCCCCTCCCCCC
>QEPC01004630.1:2859015-2884991 GCA_003113815.1 Sphenodon punctatus | reverse complement strand
GATGGAGCGAGCATTCTCGGTGGTAGGACCGCGGCTGTGGAACTCCCTTCCGGAGGAAGCTCGCCTGGCCCCAAGCCTTTTAACATTTCGGCGGAACTGTAAGACCTGGCTGTTTGCCCAGGCCTTTGGGAGGGAGGGTGGGGAGGGATGATTTTAGTCCCCCAGCCATTTATTTATTATTTTTCTAGCCCTGTTTTATATGGTATATTTTATATTTAATATTTTAAAATGAATTTTAATGTTTTTATTGTTGATTGCTGGAAGCCGCCCCGAGCTGCGTTGCAGGAGGGGGTGGGGTATAAATTTGGAAAATAAATAAATATAAATAAATAAAACTTGTTGAGAGGAAACACTATAAGGCAGATTATGGGTATAGTCACAAGAGACTCCGTGGGAAGGCTACCATGCCTTGAGTAGCCTTAACCCACTCTGGGCAGCCAGGCCACATGATGCAGTGCATTGTGTGGCTGATGGCTGCCAGTTGCCCCTCAGGCAGGACGAACAGCTGGCTGCTACGTGATGCATCCTTGGAAAAAGTCAGAGGATAAGGCTGCCCAAGGCGGGTTAACTCAAGTGGCCGGGCTGCATTTGCCCCGCTATGCAGTGAGCTCCATTGTGGGTCTTTGCGCCCATTGCATGCAGCCACATCACGGCCCAGGGCGGCAACTTGATTGGGTTGGGGGAGGCGGGGCAGGGCCAGACACCCACTCATGTGGGTCCTGGTTAGTAACGATCCATGGATCATTAGTAATGATCCATGCCCATCCTGGTTAGTATGTAAGAGCTACCAGGGAGACATTGGTGCTGGTGGGAGTTATCAATGCCTCCCTCAGGGAGGGGAGGGTGCCAGTTTGCCTAAAGGAGGCTGTGGTCTGGCCCCTCCTCAAAAAACCATTGCTTGGTGTTGGTATCCCAGCTAGTTATCGGCCTGTCTCTAAAAAGGGAAGGTTATTGAATGGGTAGTGGCTCGTCAGCTCCAGGCGCATTTGGATGGCATCACTTCTCTCAATCCCATGCAGTCTGGCTTTCACCTGGGTTACAGTGCTTGTGTTACGGAGACAGCACTTGTGGCCTTGGTCAATGACCTCCTCGTACGATTGTACAAGGGTTGTATGACCCTCTTTGTCCTATTAGATTTATCGGCAGCTTTCGATACTGTTAACCATGAGTTGTTGGTGATACGCTGTCAGGCCCCTGCCTGGAGGATGGAAGGGCCGGGATCATAGGAGCACACAAGACCCGCCACTCACCCAGGAGGAACATGCCCCGCAGCGGGAACAGCCCTCCCTCGCTCCGCAGCCCAAGTCTGTAACACAGCTGCTGTAATCAGCAGTATCCCCACCGGCTTCTGCAGACAGCTCAGTGGCTGCTCAGGACACGCCCCGCGTTTGACAACAATGCAGGGGATGCAACAGCAGGTGTGCTGACATCCCCGGCCGACACCATGCCCTCCGTTTCGGCCCCACAGTGCTCAGCATGCTTGTGGGACTGTCTGGCCACAGGGTATAAAAGCAGCTCAGTTCCTCCCTAGCACTGCTGGTGATCAGTGCCTCGTGCCTCGGATACTGGCCCCTTGTGTGAATTATCTTGTGAACCCTTTCCTGAAACCTTAAGTGTGTGGTGAGTGTGATTGTACAGTGTGACTCAGGTAAGCAAGAGCCTTAATTATTTCTCACTGGTCTGCGCTCCTGGAACCCTTCTAGGTCCTACCCCAACCTGTTACTCTCCTGGGACATCGCACCCCCTCCCCCAACTCACACGCCCTACCCTATCCTTTTACCCTGTGTGTCAGGTTGAGGAAGCCGCCCAGAGGTGTTCACTTGATCCAGATACCCGATGATTATCCAAGCTGTGGATATTTAATCCTAGATGCCATAAATGATCCTGATGATTTGTTTTCCCCAGGCATACCTTCCCAGGGTCAGGCTTCTGCGAAGCTGGGAATCTTATACCATTCCCTGTCAGTGCCCCTTTTTGCCCCTAACCTCACGCATGTCTGCGGGACCTGTCAGGGGTGGATGGAACTGTTTTGCAATGGTTCTGTTTTTACCTCACAGATAGATCTCAGCAGGTGGTGCTAGGGGACTGTACTTTGTCCCCTGATGGTCTTCTGTGTGGGGTCCCATAGGGATTCTATCCCCTCTCTTGTTTAACGTGTATATGAAGCTGCTCGGGGTGGTCGTGTGCAGCTGGGGGGGTCTGTTGCCATCAATATGCTGATGACACCCTGATATATTTGTCATTTTCATCCAACCCAGGTCCTGCTGTCTCACTGCTGTCTCGGTGCTTGGCCGCTGTGGGGAATTGGATGAGGTTGAGCCGATAGAAGGTCAATCCCAATAAGATAGAGGTGATGTTAGTAGGTAGGACCGGTGATCTGGGTGAGGAGGTGTCCTGCATTATTGGAGGGATCCGTCCTCCCTTGGCTCCATCTGTGTGGAGCCTGGGGGTGCTCCTTGATTCACAGCTGTGGACTCTGAATTCTCTACTATCATCCATTCGTTCATCACCCCAAGGCTAGATTATTGCAGTGCGCTCTACGTGGGGCTGCCCATGGTGACAGTTCAGAAGCTGCAGCTAGTGCAGAATGTGGAGACCCGCTTCCTAACTGGGATGGCTGCAGGGAGCATATAACACCTGTGCTCCAAGCACTGTACTGCCTATATTCTTCCTAGCCCAATTTAATGTGCTGGTGTTGACCTTTTAAAATCCTTCATGGCCTAGGCCCTGCTTATCTGGGTGATTGCCTCATCCCCCAGTGCCCCATGGCAGCCTCTTTGGTCATCTGGGGGCATGCTCCTGGAAGTCCTCAGTTATTGGTGAGTTTGGACGTACAGGAGGGCATTCTCGGTGGCTGCGCTGTCATTCTGGAATATCCTCCTGGTGGAGGATCGCCTCAGCCCGAATCTTCTTGCCTTCCAATGAAACTGTAAGATTTGGTTCTTCCACAAGGAATTTGGTAGGGGAGGGTGGGATGGGTTAGCTGGGTTGAGGGGGAGGGTATTTTTATTTTTATGCACAGCTAGAGTTTTTTTGAGCAGTTTTTTATTATGTTTTGCATTTATATTTTGATTGTGTTTGTTTTATTTTTAAATTTGTAAGCTGCCCTGAGTCACTTTTGTAAGAGGGGTGGGGGTAAAAATGGAAAAATAAATAAATGAATGTGGCCAGTGCCTCACCCCGGCCATGGCGGAATCTCTGGCAGTGACTCAGCTGCCCCATGGGGTGCTGCTCATCTGCCCAGATCCTTGTGCTGGCCCTGCAATGTGGTGACTGCACTTGCTCACCATGGGGCTGTGCAGGGACAGGACACTGGCCCTTTAAGGCTGAGGAGAAGAAGCCTGGCCACGCCTACTCTTATGGGATATAAGGAGAGGCAAGGCAGTGAGGAGAGCAGTCTCTGCCTGGGAGCTTGAAGGGACCACATCTCCTTGACAAATCTGTCCCACTCTATGCTCTCCATGGTGCTGAAGAGGAGAACCAGGTACTGAGGAGAGGCTGTGCCTTGGAGAGAGCCTTGTGCCTGGGGAAGGTTTGGCCAGAGCCTGGGGCTTTGAGGTCTGGTGAGATAGACAAGGGAGGTTGGTGTTGTGTTGCTCCTGAGCTTGTGAGAGACTGACCTGGACCTGCAGGGTGGAGGTGACTGAGTCGGCAGCCCCAGAGACACTGAGTCTAATAAAGACTGTGAACTGGATACCCTCTGAGCGAGACTGTGTTGGGTCCTATAGGAGGGTACCCCCTTCCTCAGAGGGGGATTCAGCCAAGACTGAATAGGTGTGGCGGGGGGGGTTTGTTAATTCCCACAGAGAGACCCCAGTGCCTCGCGTGGCCCTAGAAGATCCCCTGCTACCGGGATATTTTAGACTCTAATTCTGAAAACAGTTACACAAATGCTTTACCAATACAGTCAGCTGGTCAAACTTCAGTCACATTATAATCAATTACAATTATGCCATTCCTTTAATTGAGAATGGAATCTGTCACTGTGATTTAAAGTCACTTGTTTAAAGTTAGGCATGTGTTTGGTCTAGTAGATATTGGCAGCATGGAACACCTTCATTTTAATGGCATTATTGGTGAGGTATGAAACTAAAATGGCGAAGAGGTTCAGTGTCCTAATGGAGTCAACCAGAGAAAATGAGGACTGAAAAGCATGAAACAGTTCTACCCAGAGAGTCAAATAAGTTTCCCTCTTTTTAAATGAAATTTAAATTTAAAAAGAGGGAAATGGGTTAGGTACTACTTGGACAGTCATGAAAAGGCGATGTGTATTGCACAAATTCATGAATGTTATGACATGCCAAGAGATAAATAGATGGCAAGAAAAATAGGTTTCTTTCTAGAAAGAGAGAATAAAAGTAGGGCTGAAATGAGTATTCAGAATAAATACTAAATTCATTGAATTCAGCATATTAGTTTCCATTTAAAATAAGTGACTAGGAAGAGAGTTTTGTGTCCTGCTTTATTTACAGAACCGAATATTTGTTTTGGCATAATCACTTCTTCTTCTTAGTTTATTCTTAGTAATTTTTTGTTCAGTACTTCATTAACTTTAGTAGTACTGTTTAGAACCAAATAGTAGTACTAAAATTAACGAAGTACCCAATAAACGAATTAGTTGAAGCAAAATTACCAAACCAAATGAATATGCAAACTTTGCATAAATGAGGAAAATTTGGATATTTGTGTGGCCAAATATGTTAATTATTGTCACAAATATGAAATTGCATATTTGTTTCACCCTTTGTAAAAAGAAGTGGAAGTAAGACGGAAAAGGGCACATACTAACAGAAAATGCCATATACCGACTGCAGTAGGAATTCCATATACCAACTGGAGAGAAATCCCTGTATTCTCGGTGGCAGAAAGAAGCATATGAAACATCATTCTGGAATGTATTGAAAAGTGATTGCCAGCCCAGAAAGGAACAAGGAGGATTTAGAATGTATCCTTGTCTCTCCTGATGTTCGCCTCTCCCTTCTCTCCCCTTTCTTTTTCTCTCTTAGATTGTAAGCCCCTTGGGATATGTACCTGCCTATAACTACTTGATTGTACAGTAGGGATGTCACATACTGGTACGGATTAATCTGTAACTGCCCGTAACGGGCTGTTACGGATTAATCAGTACTAGCCCATAACAATGGTCTGCAAATTGCAGGTCCACTGTTATGGACCCGGGTTTCCCACCCCCAACCTCTGGTGCCCTAGTATGGTACTTACTGGCCTCGGGGGGTTTGATTGAAGGTCCAGGGGCCTCTTCCTGTGTGGAGGTTGCTCCTCGGCAGGCTCCCTCACCGTGGCATGTTGTGGAGGTCCCTGCTCCACAGTGCAAATGCGCAAAATGACCACTGGTGCCGTTTTGCACACGAGCAGCCCTTTTCTAACATGGTGCCAGCAGCACCAATGCCACTTTGGAAAAGGGCAGCCATTTTTTTTCATGTGTGAACTGCGCCATTTGCACACGTGCAGAACATGCTGCCAGCACCATTTTTGAAGTAATTTTCATGAAATTACACGAAGGACCCCAAAACAATGATCAGAATAGATGGAAAAACAATGGAGGACAGTCATTTTACCTGTTACGGACTGAACTGTGCAGTGATTGCATTCTTATATATAAAGCAATGAATACCAAATACAGAAAATAATATTTATAAACTTGTAAATATTTTGATAAGTAGCACTAAAAAATCCCATGAATTTTCACCACCAGCATCATCCTGTTCATTTACCTATATGGAGCAGAATCATGGAAACCCACACCAGAAATGGACCAGAAGATCGATTTCATTCCAAATCGAATACCTACAGGAAATCCTCAGATTCCATGATGGGAAAGAACTGCTTACAATCTCAGGAACTCAGCCTTTCTGTCTAGTAAACTAGCCCAAAGCACCAAACAAAAGGAGACGGCAATGGAAATATTTAGCACATGCTTTAAGAAGACCATCAGCATGACTTTCACATCAAGTGATAATAACATGAACACACTACTCAGAAAGAGAAAAAGGAGGTGACCTATAGAAAACATTACACAGAGCAATAGAGAAATAAGCCAAATATGTCACTTTGAAGCCTGAATGTATCAGCAAATCTGGAATAAGAGGTGAAAATTGGTGGACACCTAGGGAGTGCAGGAAAAAAATAAAAATAAAATAGTAGAAGTGGGGAATACTGTATTTTCCTTCCTATCCATGCATACAGCTTTTCTTTGTCTTGTATGTCACCTTTTAAAGGTATTGTCATTGTAGAGTTATTTTGACTTGATGTGTGATCACTGTGTGGGTATTCTCTCTCTCTTTCTCTTCCTTTTTTCTTTTGTAGCCTGCATGTCCATGTCACCAATTCTGGAGTGTGTGCTCAGGGATGGTGGAAGATATAGTGTTGCAGTTCTTTTTGTTCTTGCTATGAGCCAGGGTGGTATTTGTGAATCCCATCTTTTGAACATTGTTCCTTCATCCTATATTGTTCATAGACTGTAGAGGGCTTACTCAAACGATTGGTGCCAATGGAATATCAAGATTAGGGGTGCGTACCAGGGACCCATGTTAATTTTCCAAACCGTAATTTTCAGAATGCAAGTTTGAGATTTGTTCATAGGCCATCCTGTTCTACTGTTTGAATGTCAATTTACTGTAAGTAAAAAAGAATAAAAACTGCCATCAGTTACACCCACCTCCTGAATCAGAAAACAATAAATTATTATTATTTATTAATAATAACAACAATCATTTTTATAGTGCCAGCAATGTACCATGCGCTTTACAAAATAATTGACTAGATACGGTCCCTGCCCTAGGGCTTACAATCATTAGAGAGGATGCATTATCATTCATGGAGTGATTTCAGTTAGAATTGGATTGTCCTTGTGGGTCCACCAGGATCTTCATACTCCAGTCATATAATGAAATGGGCTCTTGTTATTTTGCCCATTACATTAGGTTTACAAGAGCTTCACATCATCACCCTCATCAATCTTTCACCTGTCACATAATGTTTCTTTGCCTTTCTTTTGTTAACTTGTCAGTCAAATTGACTCAACCTGTTTGCAACTATAGAGCTTCTATTTCCCTTAAGAATGAGGTAGCTATGAGTGAAAACTATGTAGTGCAGCATAATCCAATAAAAAGAAATAACTTATCTTTCAAAACCTCACAGTTAAGAAAAAATAAATATTAGACTATTCTTAGCCTTGGGTAAGCTGAAATACCAGCTACCCACAGATACTTCTCCAACATCTTTTTGTCACTTAGTAATAAGACAAGAAGTGACTCAAAGTTTGGGTTAAGTGTTTACTAATTTCCCACCTACCGAAGCAATTCCAGAGGGAAGTGTTTCTCATTTCAGATGAAAGAGGTATATATATGGCAATGAGGAAAACACAATGAACACAGGTCCCTATAATATTTAAATCCCAAAATGGAGTCATGACACAGGCAAAAATTTTGAGAAACACTGCCCTATACCCTTCTGAGGTATATTCCAGTAACAGGCCGAAAATAACTATATATATATATATATATATATATATATATATATATATATATATATATATATAGCTTTTCTTTGTCTTGTATGTCACCTTTTAAAGGTATTGTCATTGTAGAGTTATTTTGACTCTATAGTTATTTTCGGCCTGTTACTGGAATATACCTCAGAAGGGTATAGGGCAGTGTTCCTCAAAATCTTTGCCTGTGTCATGACTCCATTTTGGGATTTAAATATTATAGGGACCTGTGTTCATTGTGTTTTCCTCATTGCCATAAATGGGAAAAATGCAGTGTACATGGGTACCTGAATATAATCCCATGGTGCCAGACAGCAATAAAGACATACAAAATATATCCAGTATCAGTGAAGATCACAATCCCAACATGGCATGACCTCACAGTTTCCAAAGCGCTGGTAAGCACTCTAAGTGTTGTTTTAAAATTATTTTTCTAGGGGTGGTAGTGGTCGGAGAGAACCCACCTGTCCCCAAGTGCTCAGTCTCTTTTTCATCTACGGGGAGGTGTGCTGGCCACACTTAGCAGGCTCCATTCAGTTTGTGGTAGCAGTTGAAGAGCAGTGTGGACAGAGGCCATACTTTTTATTCTCAGAATAACATACATGGCCTATAGCAGATAAAATACTCAAGTGATGTATATTGACATTCTAGCAGTGCCATTCACTAAGTTTTATTGGGGGGGAGGGGGGAAATAGAGAGCATTTCTTCAGCTAAAACTTCCCAGTCCCAGAAAATTTGCCTTTTTATTTTACCAGATCTTTGTGCTAACCATCTGCTAAAGCATCTCTGCAGAACTAGCCATCTGTTTAATACATAATCTCTTCTAGTACTGTTGTGTATATATTATTGAGAACATTTAAGGGTTCTGTTTCAGCTGGTATTGTACCAACAAACATGATGAAGCTACGTCTTGACGACTTATTCTTACTTGGATAACTATCTTGCAGTGTACATGCTACTGACACAGGCTGTTTTCAGATGAACATAATACCAACATTATTCCCTCTAAATCCAGAATCTAGATGTTATTCTGAACAGCCATACTGGCATAAATAGTTCTACTTCTGGGATGAATCCAGGGTGATTACCTCACCCTCCGGGTCCTGGAGTGGCCCCTGTGGTCCGCTGGGAGCTCCCTCCTCAAAGTCCTCTGGGAATCCTGGGTGGTGGTGATGAGGGGGTTGTTCTCAGTGGCTGCACCTCGACTGTGGAACTCCCTCCTGACGGAGGTCTGCCTGGCCCCAGACCTCCCCTCTTTCCAAAGACAGTGTAAGACCTGGCTGTTCTGCTGGGCTTTTGACGGGGGTGGGGTGGGTGTTTAAAGCTCTGCCTTGGGGTTACATTGTTGTTTGTATATTTTTATTTATTGTTATTTATATTGGATATATTTTTACTATATATTTTTATAGTTTTTTAAATGTTGTAAGCTGCCCTGAGCTGTTGTGGCAGGAGGGGGGGTGACAAATAAATAAATAAATAAACATGGATTTAAAGATCTTAACTATATCCGATTCAAATAATGTCGGAATACTGTTCGTCTGAACGCCTATACTGATATTATACCCCCAAATGTTCTGACTTAATGAGTTGTATAATGTTTTGTATGTTTTTAACTATTGAATTGATTTTGTTGATGCTTTGTGAGCTGCTCCAAGCTGCCGTTGTGTGCAGGAGGATGCGGGCTAGAAGTATGATGAAATATAAATAAATAAATAAATAAGCCATAGAGCTCTGCAGATAGACATACCTCGCCCCTCTACCCATCCATTCCCAGGACCAATGACAATAAGTAACAGGCAGCAAGGATTATTATTATTATTATTATTATTATTAGCAAGCATTTATATAGCACCAGTAAGTAAGTAGTAAGTAAGTAAATAGTTTATTCACATAGCCGCAACCATAGTATTACAAACAAACATTAAACAAAAACACAACAAATAAATATACACTACTAAAATATAAGATATGTTAAAATAATGATATAAATAAAAAAAATTTGAAACATAAAATAACTTAACTAAAAATCAATCCTATGGGGAACAAACCAGATAGCAAATTTAAATCATTCCTTCCTCCTGATCATTATATACTCTTCTTGTGTGCCATGTCAACTCAGTTTCTTGCCTTATTCCAATGCCTTTGATTGCATAAATCTAGTTCTTATAATAATGGCTTGGATTAGATAGTTTGCTGCAGCCAGAATAAATTCCCTCGTATTTATAGAGTACCATAGTAAATTTATTTCTGTCCTTCCCGGAAACGTTTCAAGTAATTCAGACAAGTATTTTCCCCTAATTCCCCTGTACATCTGACATTCAAAGAAAACATGCTGTCCCGCCTCTACACTGTCCTGCTCAAATGGGCATACTCTAGCACTGAAGTTCTCTCCCTGGATCCGTCCTTGTAGTAGTCTCGTAGGAAGTGCATTCAATCTTGCGCACATTATGAGGTATCTCCCCCTTGCTGTTAATTTGTCTCCTAAATAAGGTGCAATCTCTCCCATACTTGGCACATATTTTAAATACTCTTTAAGATGTTGGGTGTGATTAACTACTGCTATATCTTCCTGGCGAGCTATGTCTTTTAATCTTGTTTTTATCATGTTCCTTACTCTCCCTATTTCCTTCCCACTCAGGTAATCCCCAGAGAACCCCATTTCCTTCAGGTAGCTCAAAATCGACACTTCCCATGAGTTCTGAAACTCATCGGCAAGATAATAGGCTGTAAGGCCCTTCTAAGTACTATTGTGGATTTTTAACCACATCCTTAGTGCCCTAGACCAACCCACCTGTTCCCAGCCTAACTGGCCTGTTTCCAATCGAGTCACTGCTGCTGGAGTACCTGGGGGAATCCTGAGTAGCTTTTGTAAGAATTGAAATTGCAAACTTCCCCACTTAATTGACGTCAAGGGGGCCCATAGCTCTGCCCCATACAGGATCTTAGATCTAGCCATTGCACTGCATACTAGGATTGCCGATTTTACCTCTAATCTGTCAGAATTATAAAAGTATTTAGCTATAGCCCTAATCACCTGTTTAGCACCCTCTATAATACCCTTTGAACATGAACTTTCCAACTTCCTGACTGCTGAAAATACATCCCAAAATACTTAAATATGGGTACCTGCTGTATCGTATTCCCTTGTATATCCCATTTATATATTTTCCTGGAGTTGGTAAATATCATTACTTTAGATTTTTGTTAATTAATTTTCAAATCATTGAACTCACAATACAGTGCAAACTCATTTAGCTGTCTCTTCAGACCTATCCTAGTTTGCGAGACCAAAGCCAGGTCATCAGCAAACAAGAAACATCCCAACACTCTCGATGCCAATTTCGGGGGATGAAATTTGGCTTCTGACATCTTTGGTATCAAATCATTAATGAATAGGTTAAACAATGTGGGAGCCAAGACACATCCTTGTCTGACTCCCACATTAGTTCCCGCTATTCTAGAAAAATGGTCAGCTCTATCCACCCTTATTTTCAACGCTGTATTCTGATGTATTCTTTGCAAGAGGTAAAGGAGCCTATGATCCATGGAAGACTGTCTTAATTTCCACCACAATAAACACCGATTTACTGCATCAAAAGCAGTACGCAGGTCCAAAAAGGCTACGTAAAACTGCTTGGTTTTAGTCTTATATTTTTCTATTAGGTGAAACAACATAATACAGTGTTCTACTGTTGATCTTTGCCATTGGAATCCTGCTTGTTCTGGGTATAGAATTTGGTTCTCCTCTATCCATTTAGTAAGTTTTCCCAAGAGGATTTTAGAATAAAGTTTGCTAACTACGCTAATTAAGCTTATTGGCCTGTAATTTGAAGGGTCCGAACGCGACCCTTTTTAAAATACAGGTATCACAACTGCAGTAGCACCAGTAATGTACCTGGCGCTTTACAAAGTAATGGAATAGACACGGTCCCTGCCGTAGGGCTTACAATCTGAGAGACGGGGGGAGGGGGGAGACGAAGCAAGGGGAACACAGGGAGAGAGACAGAGTGCAATATTCAAGAAGATGCGAGGTCCAAGGTGCACGTGCTTGGCTTGGTTGCATCAAGAATGATAGCTAGTTAGTCCCTGAGATCCTCACCTCAGGGATATGAGTACAAATCTTTTGAGGAGGGATTCCCAGCTGCCCACACAACAACCAGGAAAGGCACCCAGCAGACCAGTCTGTTTCCTGATTCCTTTTCCTTCTATTTTAGATTACAGATTTTTGTATCTGTTTGTAAACTGACTGGGCTGCATCGGACAACCATCTACTGCACAGGCTCTGCCTCCTCCCCACTCTCTGAGCCTTGACAAGGCAGGAGCCCTGTGAGACGTGCTCTCCCTCCCCGCTCATGGAGTCTCAGGAATGGCATCCGTGCTGCCTCAGTGTTTCCTCTCCTGACCAGCTTGGAGACTAGGAATGGCACTCTTCCCCATCCCGAAGGGACTTGGGAGATCAGCACCAGCTGCCGCGTTTCAACCAGGACCCACAAGCCACTTATAAAAAGACCAAGTCAAAAGCAGGTAAATGGGATGATAATCCTGTACGCCTTGCCTCCGACCCCTCGGCTCTCCCTCTGAGTCTGCAAAGGGAGCAGCATCTCCCATCTCCGTAACAGGAACGGCAGGAGGGGAACTGAAATTCAGCTTCAGTGAGCCATGGGATTGATGAAGTTCTCCTTGCAACTCTTATACCGGCATAAGGGTTCCAATGGCCATACTGGTTTAATGATTTATATTGGCGTGAACACGATTGTCTGAACACTTAATCCTGAATAAAACCTCGTGACTGTAATGCCGGTTTTATAAATAATTCCAGAATTAGAGCATTCATCTGAAAACAGCCAGAGTAACCTAAGCACAACAGTCAAAATACATAGGCAAACATCATGTCAGATATCCTCTGACAGATGAAACAACTGAAACATAATGTTATACTATCTATCACCTCCATAATTCAGTCACCTTTTTTAATCCTGTTTTCTCCAAAGTGAAATTTACAGCTATTCATTTTCATATACTCTTTCTCTGTTCAGTTCACATTAAAGATTATAAAGATGCAGTTTCCTTGCATTCATAATGTACAGAAAATTGGAAAATTGTACAGTAAAATTGACTTATACATCAAACTTGAGCAATATTTTTTTCTGTGGAATTAAAAAAATGAGTGCTATGTAATTTCATTTGTGCCTTTAGCACGTATAGTATATTGTCCATACTGAACTTGTTAAAGGATATGAAAAAAGCTGTTACTATAAGGGAACTACTTTACTGGCATGCTAGGAGTAGAATTGCATAGTTATTGGTTGTTGATTTATGAACTGCAAGTTTTAATGGGTTTTATTCAAATATAATTATCATTTGTAGTTATCAAAAACAATAATCATAATTATTTTGTGCCCGGTAAAAATTTTAAAAACCAGTTTAGTTGCAGTAACATTTTATTACATTGCACCATAATACCACTCTGTTGTAAAATACATTATTTTCCAAAACTAGGAATAGTTACTGAATGAAGATAAAAGTACTGAAAAATAGGCCATTTCAGAAAACGCTAGCTTTGTATATAACAAAAACAATATTACAGAAAGTAAAAATCTTTAAAACTTTTAAATTTAATTTTCTAATTTATATAAGAATATTATAATAGGATTTTCTTTACATTTAATTAATTTACTGACCAAATTAATTTCATAATCACTGGATTTCCCTGGTCCAAACGATATTCAGCAAACACACATTTTTCATTATTTCTTTGGAATAGCTTTCATGCAACTTCAGCCCATTGTTCCTTGTTCTACTATGTCTAAAAAAACAATTGATCTCTGTCTTCCTTTATGTATTTAACACATTTGAAAACTTATGTCCTCCCTCCTGAAGTCTCCTCATGACTGAACATGCCCAGTTCTTTAGGAGTTCAGATTTGATCCAGTTTTATTTTTAACTAGTCCAAAATAATCTGGATCACCTCTAAGTGGAAAACACCATTGTTCTCACAATTTACATCAGACTTTTAAAAAAATAATAATAATACAAAAGCACACAAAGAAGAATGAAAACAATCTTCAAGACGGAGAGGGGACATGAGAGAGGTTTATACATTTTGAGTGGTGTGGAACTTGTAGATAGGGAATTGTTATTTACTCTCTCAAATAGTACTAGAACTAGGGGACACTCCATGAAACTAGCTGCCGGCAGATTTAAAACAAATAAAAGGAAGTATTTTTTCACTCAATGCTTAAATAACTTATGAAATTTGTTGTCAAGGCCAGTAGTATAGCTGGGTTTAAAAAAGAACTGGATAAGCTCTTTGAGAGTAGGTCCATTAATGGCTAAGATTAACTTCTTACTGCCGGGAGCTGGGAGTGAACAATGGGTTCTTGTCCCATGCGATCTTGTCCCATTGGTTCTTGTCCCATGCGATCGAGATTGGTCTGACTCAGTGTGGCACTACTTACATTTTTATGTCCTTATAATAATCTCTTAAAACCAGAGACTATCTGTATTTTGTATCTTGTGTAAAGCCAAAGGCACTGATGGGACTTGAGTAATTGAAAGTGGTGAATCCCTCTAGCAAAAAATCCAGAGTGTCCTGTGCGGGTCAGGGTGACTGCCTTCGTGGGTGGGGAGCCTCTGTCCTAGTAGGACAGAGGCTCAGCAAGGAGATCAGATGGTAGCCCAGGATGGTCTGAAAGGCAAAGGTTAATAACGTGGTTCAGAAGTTTGGAGTTCGGCCTGAACTCGGCCTGTTCGGATGACCGAAACCAAACTCACTGAACTGCACCTGATTCCGAACTCCAAAAAGACTGAACAGTTCAGTCAGTTTGGATCGCATTCGGATGATTTCAGGTGGCAAAAACGTGTCACTAGAAGGCAAAAAGTGACAGGGAGGGGGAGTCAACTGAGGAACAGACTTCCAGGCACCAGGGGTGGAGAGGCTTGGAGTAGCAGTCAGCCTGCCCAAACACCATCCCTTTTCTCTTCAGACCACTGGCTTTGCAGTCTGCGATTGGCCATGGGCTAGAGTGCATGGAGCCAATGGGGCTTGCGGGGAGGCGGGCGCAGCAAGTAACAAAACTCATTGCCCTCCCCCCTGCCAACACCTTCCGATCTAGTCACTGTTCCTGAACAGCAGGCGTTTCAGAAGGCTCCCTCTCCCAGCAGTTTTGTTCTCCTCAGTCCATAGCAATTCTCCTCCTATTTCACCCATCCAACCCATCTACCTCCATATTATCATTTATTTAGCTTAGATTAGATAGATTTAGGTGTTATATTTTGTTTTTATGTCTCCTTGTGTTCAATCTTCCTTCCTCCCTCCATTGAATCCTTTCCCTCTCCCTCTATATATAGTCCATCCCTGATTCCCTTCCCCTGTTTTTTATTCATTTTGAGTAGCATTAGATTGATTTAGGATTCATTTCACTTTTGTACTCCTCTTTGTGTTCCCCCATCCCATAGATTGATAGATTAGATTAGATTAGATTAGATTAGATTAGATTAGATTAGAAATAGAAGATAGTGGATAATGGTAGGAGTTAGCTGAGATAGAGATAGTGTTTAGAGATCTAGTGTTTGTAGGAGTAGGCCTTTGTAATTATTAGATAATCCATTTAGTTCATAGCATTTAGAATAGTTATAGCAGTTAGATTTAGTGTAGACAGATATATATAATATTAGATAAAAAAATTAAATAAAAAAAATAAAAAAATATATAAAAACATTATTTTGGAGGGAGAAATGGAGAAGGGAAGGAGAGGCCGGTCTGCTGCCCATAGGAGAAGCAATGGGGCACGTTCCAGAGGCGGAAGGGGCCGTGCCAGGGGAGTGGCAGCAGGCAGCAGCAGTAACCCGAGCACATCACCATGCCCCAAACTCAGCAGGCCTGCTTTAGGGCAACAGGTTTCAGCAGCTCAGCGTTGCCTCCTGGCAGTGCCCTCCTCCGCTGTCACACAGGGCACTGGAAGGCCTGCAGGACTTGAGGCTGTGTCTGTCTCTGCTGCTGCTGGAGCAGGTGCTGCTGCTTCCGATGTTCCTACAGGGCCACCAATGTCCCCCACTGTCAAGGCGATCCCCAGCAGTCCAGAGCTGGTGGATCCCACCCCAGGTGCTAGAGGCAGGGCCTGATCCCCAGGCAATGACAGTAGGGAGAGGAGTAGCAGCAGCAGTAGCATTACTAGCAGCTATAGAGGGGGGCACAGGGAGAATGCCAGCAGCAGGGCGGGCACGGGCAGTCTGGCCTCAAGGTCCCAGTACTCCCCTTCACGGTACATCATCGTGATTGCAGACACAGAGTCAGAGGCAGACACTAGTGCTGCAGAGGAGATGTCTGTAGCTGAGGTGATGGCTGAGCATCCTCCCAGAGCTGTGTCGCCAGTGCCACCAAGTTCTCCCCCTCACAGCAGCGCTGGCAGCAGTGCGTCACCCAGGGCGGGCCAGAAAGCAGGGGGTGGGGTGGGGAAATCCTCTGTCTGGGAACATTTTAAGCTGGTGTGAGCAGATGATCCCAGAGAGGTGCGGTGCACTTTGTGCAATAAGCTGGTGAAGCGTGGGTAGGTGCTCACTAACCTTGGGACAACTGCAATGGCAAGGCACCTGAAGCCATGCCACAGTGTTCTGATGCTAAGCAGAAAGGCAGGTGAAGTGGATGCCAGCGGGTTCCTGACTGCAGTGGCCATTCACCCACCTCCTTCAGCGGACAAGCATCTCATACCAACTGCTGCTGCCTCTAGTTGCAGGATCAGTATGGGGGCAGAACAGCAGCAGGAGCCTCGCCAGAAGCTTCAGTCCACTATGGAGGAGTTGGGGTGGCAGCAGCTGCCAAGGTCATCGGGTGCTGGAGGGTGGCGTGGCTTCTTTCAAGAGAAAGCCAAGCGCCTGTTGACCGAGATGATTGTGCTGGACAGGCAGCCCTTCTCAAATATAAAGGACAAGGGCTTCCAGTGGCAGATTGGATTCCTGGCCCCCCAGTTTAAGCTGCCTTCCCACTCCACCCTGAGTTGAACTGTGGTGCCACAGCTGTACAGGGCTTTGAAGGTAAGGGAGCTGCTGGCAGGGGCTGGGGGAGCCACTGTCCACTTCACCACTGACCTGTGGTCCTCCAGGAACACCCAGCATGCCTACCTAGCAGTGACTGTACACTAGTGGCAGGACCCAGAGGCAGTGCTTGGCAGTGGCAGGAGGGGTTTGAAGCAGGGTATAGGTGGGCCCTGCTTCAGGCGCAAGTAATGGACAGCTCCCACATCTCAAGGAACCTCGAGGCAGCCCTGGCCGCCATGGTGAGAAAGTGGGTCATGCCAGGTGCGGCCTTCACCAAGGGATGTGTGGTCACGGACAACGCGGCCAATATATTGAAAACAGTCTGTGACAGGGGCTTCACAAGCATCCCTTGCACCACACACACCCTCCATCTTGTGGTCAAGGATGCTCTGGGATTGGAGGATAAGGGGATTGGGCCAGGCACCCTTAGCTCCCTGGTTGACGGGGGAAGGAAGCTGGTGGGGTTCTTCAACCAGAGTGTGAAGGGCAGCAAGCTTCTCCGGGAGAAGCAGGCCGAACAAGGGTCCCTGGTGCACCAGCTGGTCCAAGATGTCTTCACCAGGTGGAATTTCACCTTCCTGATGCTCAAGCAGCATCTTGAGCAGAAAGCTGCCTTGCATTAGGTGGAACTGGAAACAGACATCCAGGGTACAACAAGGAGGAATGGGAGATTCTTGCTCACACGGTCTGCGTCCTGAGACCGTTCCTGGCCATGACGGAGACCATGAGCAACTCCGCTGCCACCCTCAGCCATGTGATCCCGCTGGTCCATAGTCTCCACAGGAGTCTGGATGAGATTCTTTGAGGGCAGGATTATGGTCTCACTGGCAGGAAGATGTCCGATGAGGTGCTTGACCTGGCACGGAAACTGAAGGTGGGAATGAGTGCGTGCTTTGATGAGCTCCTGCACCGGGAGGAATATGTCCTGGCAACCATGCTGGACCCCAGGATCAAGGGCAGGATGGCACATGACACAGCGGTCTATGACCTCCGGAAGGGTGTGCTGGTGCAGAAGGTCCGGCAGGCAGAGCGGACTATGGAGCAGGATGCCCCTGTGGATGGTGGGAGTAGGAGCAGTGACCCCTTTCAGCCATCTGGGTCTATCCCTGCCCCCAGCCCTAGCAGTAGCAGCAGCACCAGGAGCAGGATGAACAGCAGCAGCATGACCACTATTGCCAGCAGCACCTCCTGTGTGCAGGCCACTCTTGGGAGCATGGGGCCCAGCACAAAAGGGCAAGCAGCGTGTCTGAGGGCAGTGGGGCAGGTGGTGCCCACCCAGAGCTACCAGAGGGAGTATGATGGTGCCTCAGCAGCAGTGGAGACCTACCTGGAGGAGGAGCCATGCATTGATTGGCCAGCAAGGCCAACATGTGGTTGGCCCTGTTGAAAGTGGCCAAGGGTATCCTGTCCTGCCCACCAACCAGTGTCCCCAGCGAGTGGGTGTTCTCTGTGGCGGGGGACATTTGCTCCCCGCACCGCCTGAGACTGGGGGCTAAGTTGGTGGAGCAGTTGCTCTTCTTGAAGGTCAACCTTCCGCTGCTGGGATTCCCCGAGCTGCCCCTGGACAAGGAGTGATGGTGCAGTGGCACACACCATCCCATTACAGGGGCAGTCTTGGGACGGGGCTCCTCCTCCTCCTCCTCAGTTTGGGCTAGGGCTCTTGCTCCTGTGATGCTGTCCCTCCCTCCAAGTGCCTGGCACCCACCCTGCACCTGCCCCCCCCTCTCTCTCTCTCTCTCTCACATACTAGATGGCCTCGGCCACCTTATCTGACTGACCTCATGATGCAGGGTGGCATTGGGAAACAAACTGTAAGCCTGCCAACTGACCTATGACTACACGATCTCGGCTCGTCTATGTGACACTGACTGGCTATTGCTCTCTCGCACTGTACAGTCTTTGCTAGCCTATCTGAGTGCCCTGCTGCCAATGTCCCAACTGGCCTGCCCTACTGCCTCTCATGCCATGCTTCCTGCCTGCCTGCCTGCCTGCCCGCCCAGGTTGCAGCTTGAACCCTGCCTCAGTTTGCCTGACTGTCGCTCATGCCACGCCGCCTGCCTGCCTGCCCTGGCAACCAATGTCTGCTGCTGCTGCCGCTGCCTATATGCTGTCTGTGCCAAGGGTTCTGTACCCTGGCAACCCACTGTCTGCTGCTGCCAATGGCCCCAGTGCCTATATGCCATCTGTACCAAGGGTTCTGTACCCTGGCCACCAATGTCTGCTGCTGATGTCAATGACCCCCATGTCTATATGCTGTCTGTGCCAAGGGTTCTGTACCCTGGCAACCCTCTGTCTGCTGCTGCCAATGGCCCCCAGGCCTATATGCCATCTGTGCCAAGGGTTCTGTACCCTGGCCACCAATGTCTGGTGATGCTAGTGCCAATGGCCCCCAGACCTATATGCTGTCTATGCCAAGGGTTCTGTACCCTGGCCACCAATGTCTGGTGATGTTAGTACCAATGGCCCCCAGGCCTATATGCAGTATGTGCCAAGGGTTCTGTACCATGGCAACCAATGTCTGGTGATGCTAGTGCCAATGGTCCCCAGGCCAGGCCTATATGCTGTCTGTGCCATGGCATCAAGGAACAGCCACTCTAGCCCCAGGACCCACCATCAGGCTTCTGGGGCCTACGTTACTGGCAGAGAGGGCTGTGTCCAATATCTAGAAGCTGCCACTATAGCCCCAGCCCAGGACCCACCCTCAGGGTTCTTGTGCCCTGTCATTCCACTCACGGGGCGCTGTCATTCCACCTTTTCTTTATGCAACCTGCTGTTCATGGCCAGAGAGAGAGAGACAGAGGGAGAAAGAGAAATGAGAGAGAGAGAGAGAGAGAGAGAGAGAGAGTCTCCCTAATGCTAGAAGGAGATACAGACACGATCCCACCCATCCTGTCACATGCACTATATGGCCAGAGAGAGAGGGGGGGCTCCCTGCTAGAATGAGAGAGATAGGGGGTGGAGGGGGAGAGGTAGGTGTATCCAGCTCAAGCTGCCACCTGCCAGAACCAGGAAGAACTCCCATCTGTGCTCATGTGCCCGATGGATGCCCATTGCCCACATCCAGCAGCAAACCTACCAGAATGAGATGGAATATATCAATATAACACAAAGTATTATATGTGCCTGCCTGCCTGTGTGCGTTCCTGTATCTGCTGCTACCACCTATCACTTGATTGAATGAAGTGTGCCCAACCATGCACTAATTCTAGGGACATAATTATTATTAAATTCACTTAGGCTGTCATTCCATTGTACCTGAATCAGTCATGCCCACCCATCCCAGGAACCATCAATGAAATTCTGGGACCATCATTCCAGTCACTGGGAGCTGCATTCCATTCCACTGCATCCAGAAGCCCGGTGCCCGCACGCCAGCCTGCCACCCCCAACAGTCTACTCCTCCGCACCCACCCACGGATGCCCGCTGAAGCTGCTGGAAATAAAAGCCCCTTCAACCACCAGCTCCCACAGCCTGCTGCTGGCTGCCAAAGAGCCTGTCTCTCTTTCTCTCTGACACACCCACACAGACACAAGCCCTGCCCCTCCTGGGGGGCTGTCTGCAAGTTGAGACCCTGCTGCTGCCTGGCACATCTTTGGGTTAATACTTTAACTACGCTACATGTGGAGCCAGTCAGATGCTGCTGGTAGGGATCGACAAGCTGTATGACATTCTGCCACCTGCCAGCCAGAACTTCAGCACATAGGGATAAAAGACTGGACAGGACAAATGAAGCTGGTAACAACAAATATAACAACTTTTATTAAAACTATTTAAACAACAACAACAAAACAACAACAACATTATAAAACCAAAACCAAACATTGAAAGGAAATTTAAGTGGTACGACTATTAGTCTTTGGGCCTGTCCCTCAGAACTTGGGGGAAAGGCAAAAGGCAGCGGGGTGCAGCACAGGACTGAGGGGCAGCCACCCTGTGCTCTGCCATTTCAAAGCCATGGGCCAAGGCGAACTCCACGGCCCCTTCCACGTCTTGATGCCACCTGGAGACCGCCTGGTGGTAGAGTTTCAGCCTCCCCATCTCGGCAGAGATGTACTAGGAGTACGCCTCCACCTGCTTCTTTTCCACCTCGACAGCTTGAAACTTTTCCACCAGGCAATTCTCCATGCAACGTATGCCCATCATCATCTGGTGGCCAGGCCTCTCCACTTTGGCCCGAAAGGTCTTGGCCGCAGCAGTCTCCCGGGGTCCAGGGGAACTCCACATCGGGACTGGAGGAGGGGGAAGGGCTTGCATGGCATCGCTTTTGGGTTGCCTTCCCCCCCTTCTTCTGGCGCTGATGCTCCAGCTCCACGGCCACGCCAGAGTCCTCCTGCCACCTCACCGTCTGGCCATGGAGCCTTTCAATATGGGCGATTAGCCCTGATGTGATCCCCTCTCTCTGCCTCCTGAATCTTTTCTTGTAGATCTAAAGAGCATAAAAATATAGGAACATAAGAAGTGCCATACTGTGTCACACCAATGGTCTGTGTCAAGCCCTCCCTGCATTCTGTCTCCACAAGTGGGTGGGTGGCCAATCTCTCTCTGCAGGGGATTTCCATTCCTAACAGGTCATAGAGGGCAATGCATATTGCATACCCTGTTGTTCCATCCCCCGTGCCTTACCGTGCAGACGGCGAACCCGTTCTCCTTATCATACCACCTCCAGACATTGGACCTTGTCCGCTGACTGTCTGGGGGTGGCACTGGTGACTTCCGCCTCATTGTCCTGTGCGGCGTGGTACCACCACCGGCATCTGATTCTGCTCTGGAACAGGAACACATAAACAACACCTAAGTAATATCATGCATTTATGATGAATGAATGAATGAATGTGAATGAATGAATGAATGAATGAATAAGACTTTATTTGCCATAACTAAAAAGTTATTGGCAACATTAACAAAGCAACAATAAAAGCGACAAATACGAATACCAGGCATAAATCAACAAACAACATTACTAAAAATAATATAATTAAATACTCCTTATTCAAAATTTCCTATTTAGCCTTAGTTTATCTAAAACTGCAACATTCGGTCATATTCCAGAATCCTCTACTGGTCATCCCAAGAAGACCTGCCAGACCCCCTCTATACCTTTCCAGGGTCTTTTGGGTACCTCACGTTTGTGACCAAATTACCAAAAACTGCCATTGCCAAGGTTAGTTCTGAGGGCATTTATGATGATGCCTCTAGTCCTCCCTCCTTGGGGTGCTAGGGATGGCAACGGGAGATGGTGACCCTGGCTGGCACGTGCAAATCCTGCCCTCCTTGGGGTGCTGCTAGGGATGGTAACTAGAAAGACCCTGACTGGGACATGCAAATCCTGCCCTCCTTGGGGTGCTGCTAGGGAAGGATAGCAATGGAGAGACCCTGGCTGGCACGTGCAAATCCTGCCCTTATTTGGAGATGCTAGGTAGGGATGGTAATTAGAGAGTGGAGACTCTGCTAGGGATGATTGGTAGGCACATGTTTGGGTGGGGGTGCTGCTCGTGCTCGTGCCTGACTGCTGGAAGAACCCCCCACACTACGGTACCCTCTCTCTCTGTCGCAGACATCCGTTGCTACCCACTGATGCCCACTGTTTGTGCCTGACTGATGCCCACCACCCACACACCCACCCACACGCCAGTGAGCTCACTCTAACAGATAGAGCCTTTCTTGTCCTCAAAGTAAAAATTTTTTTACAAACCTGGCAGTACCTCCTGTGCCCGCTGCTTGCTCCTCATCAGAGGAGCTGGCCACCACCACCAAAGGTCCAGGGGCTGGGGTAGAGTCCTCTTCCTCCTCCTCCTCCTCCTCCACCACCACCACCGGTTCTGGGAGCACCACGTTGGCCCCCAGGCATGGAATCAAGACAACAGCCCCTCAGTCCAACACACAGACCAACAACAGTCACCCACCACCACTCACCAACCAGCCAAAACAACACAGCCAAACCAAACACAAACAGCCAAAACACATTAACCGAACAGCCAGTCAGCCAAACACACTGTCTCGCCACACAGCTCCACACGCACTCGAATTTCCGGTTTCCAGCGCGATCACGGGATCTCGCAATACATTTTTCCGAACGCTCAAATTGAACCAAACGGCCGAACCCAAACTCAGCAACCAACCCGAACCCCTGAACCGAATGCCTGAACCGGACCGAACCAAACAGCTGAACCCTAACTGCAATCTGTTTGCACATCCCTAAAGGTTAATGGGAGTTCTTGTAGGAAAGAATTCCCGATTTACGCTGGAAGTTTATGCATTGTATCTGGTCACTTGGTAATTACATCACATGTTCCACACATACATGTTTCACAGCACTTGTTCTCACACATTACAGACAGAGGTGTCCTCCTTCTGCATAAACACAATAATTTCATTCCATAGTCTTTGGAAGGAAGGACCTTGTGTCTAGCTGGAAAGTGCTAACCTTATCTGGAATTGTAACATGATCAGTCTGTGGTAACCATTTTGCACATGCCAGAGCATTTTTTGAAAATCTTGTGAGGTTCTCGAAAATCGTAGCGAGATCTTGTGAGATCTCACTGGGGTTGCGAGAATCTCATGTGATTCTCACAAGAATTATTTTCATTCTTGTTTCACCCCTATGTGTTCCACATACCTGCTTCTTTCTATTCTTACAACTATTAGTTGGTTTGCTTCTATAATCCTACTCTTGATGCTCCTGCCTTGATATGTCGATTGTGGATTACCGCAGTTTATAACTGCTTTTCCCATCTTAATGGCATGTCAGCATAGTGACATTTTGCAACTCTCATTGTTTGCATCACCTCCAAATCTGGTCCTTAAAATAGATTTGTTTTTTCTAAGGAAATCTGGACAGAAACATTTCTTTTCTTCAAAAATATTATCTTGGGAAATGGAGCAATGTGATTTCCCAGAGTCACTTCTGTGAAAATAACATGCTTAAATCATGTTTTTCAAGTGCCTGTTGTGGAACGCTTTGTATGGGTGGTGCCTCTGACCTTCTACATTAAACCCATGCTGAGTGTTTAATGAACTACTATTTATAGAGAGTCTTACAAAAATCAGATAAATGACTTATCTAGTTCCCTACAGTCCAGTGATAACTACCCTTATCTTCATGGTGCCACATAATGAATCACTACAGTGAGCATCTGCTTATTGAAACGGCTTGGCTGAAAGTAAAAGACCACCATATCAGCTTGGCTGCAACTTGGCTGAAAGTAAAAGACCACCATATCAGCTTGCCTGCAACTTTGTATTGTCTTCGTTCCTTGGAAGGATAAATGAATATAGTTCATGTGTCACATATTCGCCATTTGGGTTTCCAAATTCCATAATTATAAGATCACAGTTTCCATTACTGCAGTGGTCTGGCCCCTCCTTAAGAAACCATCTTTGGATGATAATTCCCCAGCCAGCTTTTGGTCTATCTCTAACGTTCCTTTTTAGGGAAGGTTATTGAATGGGTGCTTGCCCAATAGCTCCAGGCTCATCTTGATGCTATTGGATTCCTGGACCCATTTCATTCAGGTTTTCGTCCTAGATATGGCACAGAGACTGCGCTTGTGGCCTTGGTCAATGATCTGTGCCTTGAGATGGGCATGAGAAATTCTACCATGTTGATCTTGTTAGATCTTTCAACTGCATTTCATACAGTTGATCATAAGGTGTTGTTGACATGACTGTGGGACTTGCTGGAGGTGTGTGTAACTACCCTTGTGTGGGACCGTTCTTTCCTGTCAGGGAGGTCCCAGTGGGTGGTGATGGGCAATTGCTCGTCATCTCCTCAGGATCTCCTCAGTGGAGTCCTGCAGGGTTCTATTTTGTCTCCTCTCTTGTTCATTGTGTTTCTGAGGCCATTAGACAAGGTCATTTGGAGGTTTGGGGTGAGCTGTCATCAATATGCTGATGACACTCAGGTCTCCTTTTCTTTTTTATCTGACCCAGATCTGGTAGCCTTGGTGCTTACCCAGTGCCTAGCAGCTGTCGAGAACTGGATGAGGGCGAACCAGTTGAAGCTAAATACTGACTGAAGTGATGATGGTTGACTGGCCGTGTGACTTGGAGGGGATTGGCACTTCTGTTACTGATGGAGTCCATCCCCCTCTGGTCATTTAGGTTTGCAGACTTGGGAGTGCTTGTGGGTCCCTCGCCACACCTCAAATATCAGGTTGTGGCCATGGCCAGGAGTGTTTTTCACCAACTTCATCTGGTTAGGAGGCTGCTGCCTTTTTTCTCTGAGTCAGTTCTGGCCACTGTTATCCATGCTTTCATCACCTCAAGGCTAGATCAATGCAATGCACTCTACATGGCACTGCCCTTAAAGTCTGTTTGGAAGTTGCAACTGGTGCAGAATGCGGCAGCTCGGCTCCTTTTGGGGACAAGTTGCCAGGAGCACATTACACCTGTGCCCCAATGTATGCACTGGCTGCCAGTGCATATAGCTTCCAGGCACAATTCAAGGGACGGGTTTTGAACTGTAAAGCCCTAAAGAGTCTGGGCCCCAGATATCTGAAAGACCGCCTGTCCTACCTTGTTCCATTGCAGCCCCTACGGCTGGCCAGGAGTGCCCTCTTGAAGGTTTCATCTGCTACCCTGGGCCCATAGGACAGGGGTACACAGGAGAATGTTCTTGTTGCTGCCCCAGTTTTATTAATTAATTATTAATTATTATTATTATTATTATTATTTTATTAGCATTTATATAGCACCAGTGATGTACCTGGTGCTTTACAAAAAATAAGATAGACACGGTCCTTGCCCGAGAGCTTACAATCTAAAGACAGGGGAAGGGAGACAGGGAAGGGGAACAGAGGGAGAGACAAAGGATGCAACATTCATGAGGATGCGAGAGGTCAGGTACACGTTCTTGGCTTGGTTACAGTGTAAGGACTCTAGGGGCTAGGACACGCTGCAGCCCCCTCCCGACTGCAGCGGCCCCCGTGCAACAGCCCCCCACACTCCCCGTCGCACCGGACCTACCCCCCTCAGCGGCGTGCCCGCTTCAGCTCCGAGCCAAGGCCACGCCTCGCAACAGCCCGACACCCCCGCTGCATGCCGAGACGCCCGGGGGCGGGGGCTGCAACAACGCCCTGGGGGGGGAACCAGATAAAAGGCTGCACTGGGGATACCTACGCTGCTGGTGATCGGAGCCTGACGTGCCCGTGAGACTAGCCCCTTGTGTGCTGTATTCTATAGCGTGTGACCTTCTCTTTCGTGTGTGTGTGTGGCTGCCTTCAGTGTGACCGGTGGGTGAGTGAGCGTGTGTACGTGTTTGACCTCAGCAGCGTGAATCCGGTGAGTGAGTCTTCCTGTGGGCGTGGGGGGGATCACGGGTGCCTGGGCGTATTCCCTGAGTCTCAGACCTACCCCTCCCGCCTTCCCTTCCTGGGTCCCGTCGCACCCCCGCACCCCACACGTACCTCACCCCTCTGGCCCCCTCCGGGGCCC
>QEPC01004630.1:2824437-2846742 GCA_003113815.1 Sphenodon punctatus | reverse complement strand
ATCTTCATGAATGTTAGACCCCTTGTCTCTCCCTCTGTTCCCCTTCCTAAGTCTCTCCCCCAGCTCCTGTCTCTCATATTGTAAGCCCTAGGGGCAGGGACCATGTCTATTTTATTACTTTGTAAAGAGCCAGGTACACTGCTGGCGCTATATAAATGTTTGTTAATAATAATAATAATAATAATAATAATAATAATAAAAGTAAGACAGTTGTGAGAATGTGGCCCTTTTTACACAGGCCTCTCCTATCCATGAAAACACAGATTTCTGCGTGTTCATGGGTAGGGGAGCCTCGTGTGAACGATGCAGTGTGCATGCCCATGGTGAATGGGTGTGTGTGTGCGTGCCTGTCTAACATGCATCCCCATTTACCCCCCACTTGTCCCCAAGCATGGAGCAACTGGGGGAAACAGCGGTTGCTCCATGGGTGCGGATGAGTGGGGGGTGGGTGGGAATGTGTGCGCTGCTGTGTGCATGCCCCGCCCACATACCGGTGTGCCCACGGACTCCCCAACCAGCTGAACCATGTAAAAACAGCCTGTGAGGAGCCACTTGAAGAAGAACAGAAGGTTGCTGCTTGTAAACAAGGTTCTTTGTGATGACTCCTAACATTCTCACAACACCCACTCTTTCAGCCCTGCATGGAATTTTCTTATATTCCTAGAAAGGGTTGGAAGGAAATGTCATTCTAAGGGGGGCGAGTACTTTTTATACTAGAGGGGCTCAAGACCATCACGTGGCCTATTATTTGAATATGGTGAGCATGCACAACCCAGTTTTGAGAATGTTAGGAGCCATCTCGAAGAACCTACTCATGTGGGGTGTAGTTGTTTGTTTACAAACAGCTTTTTCTCCCAGTCCGATCAGCTGCTGCTGCTTCTGCAGCACTAGCAGGAAGAGGCAGGTGAGGGATGGGGACCCCCCCCTCCAGGATGTGGTGGTGCCCTGCACCCAGGCCTCCTCCAGGCCAGCCCAGGTGTGGGGCTGCCCCTGTGGGGCCAGGCAGTGGCTTTATGCCAGGTTCGCTCAATGGACGCTATACCCCTGCTTAGTTGGGCACTACATGGCATGAGGCCAATGGTGTAGCAAGGCTATGATGGGCCTGGGCTCATCTCCCAATTGTGGGCCCCTATAATGACAAGGGGGCAGAGTCTCCATCAGTGGCAACCCTCCCTATGGGCCCCTTGTCAGTCTCAGACTCCCCCTGAAAAGGTGATGCTGATGCCCTGGCTCTCAGTGAGACCCCAAGAGTGGCAACAACCTTGCCAGGAAGGAAGCTTTAAGTTTTAAGAGTGGTCAGGGACTGGAATAGCACTTCACCCCCTACCCACTCCTAAAATCTTCTTTTGCAAGCAGCCTGAGCACCGCTAGAAAATTTCAGTGGACAAGGGGCAGCACTGGCCTTTCTTCCTCCCCTGCCCACTCTGAAAATTTCCTAGCATCTCTCAAAGGGCTCCCCTAGAGTCCAGGGCCCTTGCTCCCCTTGCTTCCTGGTAACTAAGCCCCTGCGTGAGGCCCACACAATGTCCTTGGATTAAGAAAAATGGAAGAATCTGGTTGTTTCCTCATGTTCTGATTGAAATGAAGAGAGCTGACTGTACTAGAAACCAAATTAGAGCTAACCTTGTCATGGCATTTGGCTCTGTAAACAGAGGGTAATCTCAGATGTTACGCGATCATGGTCAACCACAGTGAATCCCCTGTGGTGGCCGTGATTCCTGTAACATCCTCCAGATGTTCACCCCAGTGAATCTCTGGTGGGAATCACAATTGGTGATTTCAGATGTAATGGGGCCTGTTGACCCCGTACTGAAATCACCCTAGTCATTCCCCGCCGGGGTCACCCCGTAACACTGCAACAGACGTGCCGGGGGGATCCTGGCCGGGAATCTGGGAGGGGGCGGGGCCGTGTGGCGCAACGTGCGGCTGCACAGCCCCACCCCCTCCACGCTCCCGCCACCCGCCCTCCGGGGAGATGGGCGGGCGGTGGGGCCAATGAAGCCGCCGCATTGGGCCAGATTCGCCATGGCCCGGGATCCCGCCGGTGATCCCGGGCCGTGGCGCCCGACCAGACGTGATGCTGGGGTTCACCCCGGCATGGGATTGCATTCGACACGCGGCGGCCTCCAGTCCCCCTGCTTCGGCTGCTCACGTGTCGAATGCAATCCCCAGCCGTGGTAACATCTGGGGGGAAACATCCGTTTCCCCCAACAGACGTGATGCTATCACAGCCACCACGCGGAATTGAGCGTGGTTCACTGTGATATCGTCACGTCTGAAATCACCCAATGACCATGATTCTGGGGGTGATTTCAGACATGACGGGGCACCTATTGCCCCATCACGGAATCACCTTTTGATTCCCCACCAGAATCAAAACGTCACATCCAACAGACATACTGCCTGATTCCGGTGGGGAATCGGGGGGGAGTGGGCTGCACGGTGCAATGTGCGGCCGCACAGCCCCACCCCCCATACTCCCCCAGCTGCCGCCCTCCTGGAGACGGGCGGGTGCAGTGGCCAATCCAGTCACTGCGCCCAATTCCGTCCTGGGGTCTGGACCATGGCCTGGAATCGGTGGTGGTAACAGACGTTAATGTCTGCCGATTCCAGGCCGTGGTTCAATTAACCACGCTTTCGGAGATGGTGCCCGGACCATGCTCGAAAGCATGGTTATTTTTCTCACCGCCGGTGGTTCACCGTGGTGAACATCTGGTGGCACGCAAACAGACGTTACACGACCATCCACCACCATGGGGGAATTCACCATGGCTGAGTGTGGTAACGTAACATCTGAAAATACCCTGGGCCTCCGGCCGCCCGGAGGTCCAGAATCGTGGTTGGATCGGACCCAAACCATGATCACGGTGGCCACGAACTGGAAAGGGCTGAAGGTAACACCTGTTACCTTCCGCCCGCCCGGATAGTGGTCCCAATCATGGCACAGGATCGGGCACAGCAGTTGAATTGGCCGCTGTGCCTGCATTGGCCGCTGTGCCCGCCTGTCTTCCAGAGGGCAGCCTGCCAGGGAAGCGTGGGGGGGGGGGAGCTGGTTGTGTGGTCCTACATCGCACCGCACATCCCCGACCCCTCCCCGATCCCGAGTAGGAATCAGGCCGGCACGTCTGATGGACAGCCGGCCTGATTCCTGACTAGGATCCGAAATAGATCCTGGTTCATGGTTGAGCGTAGCAGGCCTGTGGGCCCATCACGTCTAAAATTACCCTAAGTGTTGTAGCTCTCTGTTACCCAGGCTCAAAGGCTGAGTGCAGATGCACCAACTGAACGTATGAAAGCAACATCCCTGCTTCCATGCCATCACCCCCAAAGAAATTCCAGCTCTTTAACTCATGGCCAAGACAACCCCTACCATCTCATCCTTCCCCAAACTGGGACAATGCTTATCTTAAAGAGTCCATAGACAAAGTAGTTGAAATGATGCTTTTTATTGGACCAATTTCTGTTGGTGTTCATGTGCCAGTTCTTGAGCTTATCAAAAGACATTTTTAACAGTTGCATATACTCACCAGCAGAAGCTGGTCAATCACAAGCTCTTCTCTTAACTACTATGTTTCCTGTTGTCTTTCACCTACTTGGCACCAGCATGGCAGCCACACGCTAAATTGCTATTGGAAAGTGTAGAACACAAAAAGCCTCTGGCCTCCTTATTCTGTTGTAGAATAAAAACGTTATTATTTAAATGCTCACGATAAACAAGTATTATTTATTTAACTTGAGCCATGGCGCGTGCGAAATATAGTTCTCCTTTGATTACGCCATTCCCCGGCAGTTCCCTAGAGTTTTATTTGAGCCTCCTCTTGGGGGACAGCTCCACTGTAATAACGTCTAAGGTTGCCCTTTTTTTGGGTATAGCTAACCGTATGAAACAGAAAATAAAGGCGGTATGTGAATAACCTAATATTTAGATATTCTGTTTCGCCACCTATACGGAGGTGGGTGTAGGTTTTACCCATTTTTTACCCATTTTAAAAAAAGTTTATGATTTTATAAAGTGTATTGTATAGTTTGTTTTGCATATTGACTCGGTAATGATTTGCAATAGCCATATGTGCTATACAATAAAGTTATTAATTATTATTATTATTTTATTTAACTTGAGCTCCTGTGTACAATAAGGAGCTCACTTGTCGCTCAAAAGGCAGGAGTTCAATACCCTGTATTTTTGTTTAGAGTCAGTGTCCGCCACCAATAAAATCCCAGTTTTACACCACTTACTAGGCCTTTCTGCCACTCAGGCTTTCTTGTTTAACCCCCTCCCGCCCCCCCCCCGCATGGTTGTTCACCAGCCTGTACTGGGGCACTGACTCACAGGGGGCAATGGGGAGGGGATAGTCCAAGGCAGCGCCATCCATCTCTATGATGTTGTGGAAGACGTAGGTGGCTGTGACCATAAGGGGGTCCATCTCCACCCTGAATTCAATCCTCCATGTGATTGATTGTCGGGGGGGGGGGCTCATAGGCACCCCCTCGATGTTGATTTTGTTGGGCCCGAAGTCTCCTTTCTACATCCTTGTGAAGAAGGGGAATTGCTGCAGAATGTGATCATCATGGCTCCTGCCCAAGCAGCCAGCAAAGACATTCATGAACCAGGCATGGTCATCCAAAATGGCCTGCAGGACCATGGAGTGGTAGCCCAGCTGGTTGATGTACTCGTCACAACTGGGGGGGAGGCTACATGATAGTGATGTGGGTGTCAACGATCACCTCAATGCAATTGGGGAATGCCCTCCCCCCCCCACTGGAAGTCTTCCATCACCTGCTCTGGGTCAATGAGTTGCACCACCCTGTTAAGTAGCAGGGCCTTGATGGCCTTGCAGAACTCCAACAGGATGGCTCCTATGGTGGATGTTCTGACACTGAACTGGTAGACAACAGAGTGGCAGGAATCTGGAGTGGAGAGGGTCAAGATTGCCATGGCCACACACTGCTCTATGGGGATGGGGATCCTCATGGGCGTCTGCTCCCTCTCCAGCCAAGGATGGAGAACGTCAGCTATCTGAAGTACGGGGACATCCTGAAATGGGTCTCCTCCTTCACGTCTTCCCAGGTGGTCAGGACCATCTTCCATCAGTCTGTTGTCCTGGTCAGGACCCATGCAAACTGGCTGATGGACATTGCCTGGCTAAGAGGAAGGATCACTGTAGCGATGTCCCTGGACAGGTTACTCGGGGAGTGTGGATGGTGGGATGACTGTCTGGCTGCCAGGGGTCACAGTTTCGCTTATTGTGTGCCCCAACCTAGGGAGTGGCAGGCATCCTTTTTTGCCCCAGGCCGGGGAAGCACCTCACCACCATCATGTACCCCTGGTCTTTGTTTCACATCTACTGCAATAGGACCTGGCCATTTCCAACTGGTTGAGTCTTCAGATGTAGCTGCTCTGCTCCCAGCAATTCATTAAGCAGGCTTCGCTAGGCCACGGGGTTAACAGTTTATCCAGTGGTGCCAGGCTCACTTCATCATATAATACCCATTCAAAATAAAATAATTCTCTTTCCATATTTAAAGGTCGTTGGATTTCCAGTCTTTCAAGAGTTTGGTTATGAAGAATTCCTTAGTGTGCATGTTGAATAGATCATTGTTCTTTGCTTCCTTGATTGTACAGTGGTGTCTAGAAGGCAATTTTTGTGAAGCTACACTCATCCTTTTAAAATGTAATTTGATCCTTTTTAAGATCCCAGGATAGACAAAACTTTGGGATACTTTAGTTCCGTCACATATCCCCTAAAGGCAAAGAGATTATGACCATATTGATCACTCCTTCAAATACAGTTCCAATAGTACCACCTTACAGCTGATATCTCTGTGATTTTACTTGGCCATTTATTGCTAATCTTTGTTTCCCGTCTTCTAATAAATCTTCAATCCAGGAATCGGCTTTGTGTTTCAATTGGCACTTACCAAAATTTCCTTAATAGCTTCATGTAAGAGACGTTATCAAAAGCCTTTATCAAAAGCTTCATTAATTAGCTATTGTTAATGGAACACTCTTGAAGATGAAAAGCACTATGTAAAGTTAAGTGGCAGTACTATTTTAAAATGTTCTCCTTTATCTACTACCTTGTTAACTGCTTTCGTTTCTTAAATGCTTGTGTTTTTTTCTTGGCTATTTTTAGAGAAAAGATTCTTGCATTCAATGTTTTAAGCTTATGCCCCTTTCATCAAGATAGACAAACCAAGGCACGAAAATCTTATTATAAAATGCAGTTAATTGAATAAGAATTGAAATACAGAGTTTTTATTTTTTACTATTTCCTAAAGGGATACTACTTTGACCATCATTTTCTTCTCCTCTCTCTCCAAGCTTTTGGGTCCATCTCTAGCTCAACAACCGTGTTGCTCTGCTATACAAATATGAAAAGGTTCAGTGTTCTTTTAAAAATATTTGGGTGGTGTTGTCACTGGGTTCAAAACTGGATGAAATTTGGTCCATAAATGGCTATTAGTCACATTGGTCAGAAGTTAAGCCCTCTGAATGTTGGGGAGCAGGGAGCAAATGGAAGTGGATCACTTATAGCCTGCTATGCACTTCTCTGAAGGAGCTGAAGCTGTGCACTGGAGACAGGATACATGGCTAGATGTCTAACCCAGTCTGGCTTTTCTTTGGTGTCTTTAGACAGAACATCAACTGGTGTCGGAATGTGTGTTTTGACCTTGATATGAGCACTGGTTTGATCCTGTGTTCACCATGTGGTGATGCTTAGGCACACAGCCCATCTTGAGGCAAATAGGTGTTTTGTTCACCACCTGATCTCAACATGCAAGCACTGCTGTCTCATTCCCTGTGTTGTATCTGCTAACATGCCACGCGATATCATTAGACACAACACTGGCCATGTACTCAGCTAGAACACGCAAATTGTCCTTGTGATGCAATGGTGTTCACATTGTGTGTTCAACGGGTGGACAAACTGGTGTTGGGATTGTTATGGTGCTTACACATAATGGTCAAACACGTGCTTAGAGGTTTTGACACTCAATTTTTGTTATGTCTAAAGACGCCCCTTATGTTCTCAATTCTTATCCATTCATTTTCTAAT
Organism: Sphenodon punctatus; assembly: GCA_003113815.1. Classification (NCBI taxonomy): domain Eukaryota; kingdom Metazoa; phylum Chordata; class Lepidosauria; order Sphenodontia; family Sphenodontidae; genus Sphenodon; species Sphenodon punctatus. Next base: position 2,839,684 of record QEPC01004630.1, on the reverse strand, counting down.
GGGGCTTGTACCTTTTCCTGTAGCTTTAATAATTTGACACTGTGAAAAGTTTGCATCCCTACTCCTCCTCAACAGAACACGCAGTTCCTAACTTTGAACTTATTCAATATATTTCAATCTTATTTGATATATTTGTTAATGACTTGGGTGATGGAAGTAAGAGCATGCCAGCGAATTTGCTGATGACACCACGTTGAGAGGAATTGCCAAAACAGAAGAGGATTGTAAAATCACATAGGATGAATTGGATGACCTCATGGATAGGACTGCTGGAAATGGGATAAAATTTAATAATGTAAATTGCAATATTATGCACTTGGGGATTAATCATAACCATCTTGGCTGCTCTCTAGGAACTTACCAGTTGGAAACAACAGAGAAGGAGAGAGACTTGGGTAAAATGACTATGAGCCATCAATGTGATTCAGCTGTGAGAGACAAAATGCTATCCTGAGATGTATTAATCATGCTATTGCCAGGAGGGACAGGTAAGCATTGATGTGTCTGCTAGCCTAAGAATATAAGAACATAAGTAGTGCCATACTGGGTCAGACCAATGGTCCATCAAGCCAAGCATCCTGTCTCCAACAGTGGCCAATCACGGTGGCTTGGGAGAAGCACCCAACAGGTTACAATGGGGGATCCATTCCCTGTTGTTTTCCCCCAGCTCCCATCATGTTCCCCGATCCTGTCTGGCCAATAGCTGCTAATGGACCTATCTTCCAGAAACTTGTCCAAACCTCTTTTAAACTCAGCTATAGTACTGGCCCTTACCACAGCCTCTGGCAGTAGATTCTACAACCCAATTATATGCTGAGTGAAAAAATATTTCCTTTAATTTGTTTTAAACTTACCACCCATGAGTTTCATAGAGTGTCCCCTAGTTCTAGTACTAGCTGAGAGGGTAAATAACTGCTCCTTCTTTATTAGTTCCACCCTACTCATGATTTTATAGACCTCTATCATATCTCCTCTTGGTCGTCTCTTCTCCAAACTGAAGATGATCCCCAACCTACCAAGCCTCTCCTCATATAAGGGAGCCCTTCCATACCCTTGATCATTTTTGTTGCCCTTCTCTGTACCTTTTTAAGTTCAGCTATATCTTTTTTGAGATGGGACGAGCAGAACTTTGCTTTTTTGACTGCTGCTGCGCACTGCGCTGTGGATTTAATTGTATTGTCCAGAACCACCCCCAGATCCTTTTCCTGAGTGGTAACTCCTAGCTTAGTACCCAGCATTGTGTATGCATAGTTTGGATTATTTTCCCCTATGTGCATCACTTTGCACTTGTCCGCATTAAATCTCATTTGCCATTTAGATACCCAGGCACCCAGTGTCGTAAGATCCTGTTGCAGTTCCTCACAATCTGCTCATGTTTTAACTACCTTGAATAACTTGGTATCGTCTGCAATTTGATCACCTCGCTCTTAACACCCTTTTCCAAATCATTAATGAATACATTAACCAGCACCGGTCCCAATATCCCTGAGGCACACCACTTTTTACATCTCTCCATTGTGAAAACTGACCATTTAGTCCTACCCTTTGAGTTCTATCTTTCAATCGGTTTCTGATCCATAGTAAGACACCACCTCCTATTCCATGACTTTTTAATTTTCTCAAGAGTCTCTCATAAGGGACCTTATCAAATGCTTTCTGGAAATCCATGTACACTATATCTACTGGGTCTCCCTTGTCCATATGCTTATTTACACCCTCAAAGAATTCCAACAGGTTAGTGAGGCATGACTTACCTTTACTAAATCCGTGTTGACTCTTCCCCATTAAGCCATGTTTGTCAACATGCCCTGTAATTCTGTCCTTAATGATGGTTTCCACCATTTTGCCCGGCACAGACGTCAAGCTTACTGGTCTGTAGTTTCCAGGATCGCCTCTGGATCCCTTTTTAAATATCGGGGTTACATTTGCCACCCTCCAGTCCTCGGGTACAGTGGCAGATTTTAGTGACAGGTTACAAATTACTAACAGTAGGTCTGCGATTTCATATTTGAGTTCCTTCAGAACTCTGGGGTGAATGCCATCTGGCCCTGGTGACTTGTTAGTATTCAGTTTGTCAATTTGCCCTAGAACATCCTCCAACGTCACATTGATTTGTAACAGCTCTTCCAATTCCTCGCCCACAAAGCAAGGATCCGGCGTGGGTACCTCCCCAAAATCCTCCGCAGTGAAGACCGACGCAAAGAACTCATTCAGCTTCTCTGCAATGTCCTTATCCTCCCTGAGCGCCCCTTTTACTCCCTTGTCATCTAATGGCCCAACTGACTCCCTAGCAGGCTTCTTGCTTCTGATGTATTTGAAAAAGTTTTTGTTGCTTGTTTTTGCCTCTTTAGCAAGCCTCCCTTCAAAATCTCTCTTGGCCTGCCTTATTAACACTTTACATTTACGTTGCCAGTGTTTATGCTCTTTCGTATTATTTTCATTGGGACTAGCCTTCCATTTCTTAAAGGATGCCTTTTTGGCTCTAATAGCCTCCTTCACCTCCCCATTTAACCACAGTGGAAGACGTTTGGTCTTCCTGCTTCCTTTTTTAACTTGCGGGATGCATTTAATCTGGGCTTCCAGAAGGGTGCTTTTAAACAGCCTCCACGCCTCTTGCAAACTTGTAGCCCTTGCAACTGGGCTTTTTAGTTTCTTTTTAACTAGTTTCCTCATTTTGTCATAGTCTCCCTTTTTAAAGTTAAATGCTACTGCTGTACTTTTGTTTATCTTTCTCCCTACAGAAATTATGTCAAATGTGATCATATTATGATCGCTATTGCCTAGTGGCTCCGCCACAGTTACTCCTTGCACCAGGTCCTGCGTGCCACTCAGGACTAGATCTAGAATAGCTCCTCCTCTTGTTGGTTCCAGAACCAGCTGTTCTAGGAAGCAGTCATTTAGGGCATCCAGAAAATTGACCTCCACCTCCCGCCCTGAGGAAACATTCCCCCAATCAATATTAGGGTAATTGAAGTCACCCTTATTATTATGTTGCCGACTTTAGTAGTCTGTCTAATCTCTTTTAGCATTGCATTATCAGTCTCTCCATCCTGGTCAGGGGGATGATAGTATAGCCCTACTGTGATACTCTTCCCTGTATACCTGGAATTTCTATCCACAGAGGTGCTAGGGAACAGTTTGCATCCTTTAAAATTTTAATTGTACTTGGCTCAATGTTGTCTTTTACATATAGAGCCACCCCACCACCAACTCTATCTACTCTGTCATTCCGATATATTTTGTACCCTGGCATTACAGTGTCCCATTGGTTATCCTCATTCCACCATGTCTCTGTGATGCCTATAATGTCTAGATCTTCATTTAGCGCCACACACTCTAATTCTCCCATCTTACTTTTGAGGCTTCTAGCATTTGCATATAGACATTTATGTGTATTGTTTTTATTCTTCTTGCTGTGCACATTATAGGGGACTGTATCAGACACCCTGGAATTGTTATTTATCTGTTCTCCAGTGAATTCCACCTGAAGTCCCTTAATTTGTATCCCTTTCTCAGTCTTAAGCAACTCTAAATCCCCTAAGTTAACATCATCCTGCATAGGTGCCACAGTCTGAACTGTGCACCCCCACAGTGCCCATCTGCTTTCCCCCAGGTTCTAGTTTAAAAACTGCTCTATCACATTTTTAATTTTTAGTGCCAGCAGCCGGGTTCCATTCTCGTTAAGGTGGAGCCCATTCAATCTGTATAGGCTCCCTCCTCCACAGAAGACTGCCCAGTTCTTGATAAATCTAAAGCCTTCTTCCTTGCACCATTGTCTCATCCACCCATTGAGACGTTGGAGCTCTACCTGCCTCTGGGGTTCTGCGTGTGCAACAGGCAGCACTTCTGAGAAGGCTACCCTGGAGGTTCTGGACTTGAGTCTACTACCTAGAAGTCTAAATTTGGCCTCCAGAACCTCCGTCCTACATCTACCTATGTCATTGGTACCAACATGGACCACAACAACAGATTCCTCCCCAGCACTCTCTAGGATTCTACCTATGTGTTGTGTAAGGTCCACTACCTTCGTGTCATGTATTTCCTATAATAAGCATATATTTTGGGCTGTTTGTGTTCCAATGTATTGATTTTGTGTTTCAACATATTGACTTTGTGTTTCAATGTATTGATAATCAGCCTCTGTCGTGAACTTTCAGTGAACTTTTGACTGTATGCTGGGAGAGAGATTTAATTGTTAGTTTGTGGCAGGACTGGGCTCTTATCAGTCTCAGTGTCTTAGTGAATAATGTCTCCATGCACAGACATCTCTGGGGTAGAAGTTTTAGCTTTTTCTTAGCTTGCAGCTGCTTCACCTAATTGGTCGGCAATTAATTTTGAAGAGAACCTGTTAAAGTCTGTGTGTCTGCCTAGTAACTGATGTCATCTACATCAGCTACTGTCACCGGGGAGGGGGGAGAACACAAAGGGGCTTCCACTCGTAACTCTCATGCACTGGGTATATTTAGCAGCGGCTCTCTCAGCGTGGCAACAACGAGGGTATCTTGTGCCCGTCAGGATAGTGTGTTGGCCGTTACCTCTAATGAAAGAGAACAGGCCACTATCATCATAGGGCGCCTGGATTGCGAGAGGCCGCACAATACCCCCACACTCCCTATAGCACACTCTCAGGAGAAGGAAGGAAGGGTTGAGACAAGGTGGAGGGGGGAAACCGTGCAGGGGGAGGGCCCTTACCCAGGCTTGCAAGGGAGGAGGCAGGGTCACTCGTTCACGGTGCTCCCCAGGGAGAGGGGCTAACCCTGACCCGGGGCGGACGGGAAGGGGGCTCTCGCACACCTCGCACTCACCACTCACTCTGGCACTCGCTCCAGTCACACCAAGGGGAAGTCCAGTTGTAGGAAGTTCACGCAGTCTCAAAGGTCAGGAAAAACGCTAGCAGGCAGTCTCAGCAAGTCTCAGCAACAAGCACAAGGGGGCCGGTCTCGAACAATCACCAGCGTCGCTCTAACTGCGGCGCTGGTGTTTATGCAACAGGCCCCGCCCCCGTGCGTGCCCGCAGACGCTCCGAGCGTCGCAGCAACGTCGGGGGCGTGGCCAAGGGCGTGCCCTGCTCTGAAGGGGGAATCCTCTGGGAGGGGCAGGGCCACGGGCCCCGCATCGGCGGCTGACGCGGCGCTCGGGGAAGGGGGCTCCCGTGGCCCCTGCTGCCTATCTGCGTCCTGGGGGCCCTGAGGAGCTGGGGGGCTTCGGGGCAGGCGGCGGCGGCTGACAATACCCCCCCGTCGAAGCCGCCGCCCCCCCGGGCCAGGCTTCGAGGGGTGGCGAAGGTGGAATAGTCTAATGAGGCGAGGGGCCGAAATGTTGCCGGCGGGTTCCCAGGAGCGGTCCGATGGTCCGAACCCCACCCAATCGATTAAATAATGCAGACGACCCCGTCGGATCTTAGAGTCCAAAATTGCCTTTATCTCGTAGTCGGGGTCACTACCTGGTTGGACAAGGGGGTCTGGGGTTTCCACTGCGGTCACCCCAGGCCGTATGTTGGCCTTTTTTAAAAGGGACACATGAAAGGTGGGGTGGATACGTGAGCGGGGGGGCAACTTCACCGTGTAGGTTACGTCGTTTAGCTGCCGTAGTATGGGGAAAGGTCCAATGTACCGATGATCGAGCTTGGGGGATGGTCGAGAGGAGGGGTAGCGACGCCGATCGATCCAGACGAGGTCGCCCGGTTGTAATGGCGGTTCCGATCGTCTATGTCGGTCGGCCTGTACTTTATATTGCTGTCGTGCTTGCGCTAGTACTTGTCGTGCGACTGCTTGTGCGTGTCGGATTTGTTGCAGAAGCGCCCCTGCGGCGGGTACGGCCGTAGCTGGAGTTTCGGTGGCCCCCCCTTGTGGATGAAAGCCATATGTGATGAAAAACGGCGAGTTCCCTAGTGAGGCGTTGGGTGCGTTATTACATGCGAATTCCGCAAGCGGGAGCCATGCATGCCAGTCATCCTGTAGGTAGTTGATGTAGCATCGTAAATATTGCTCCATGTTTTGGTTCACTCTTTCTACTTGCCCGTTTGCCTGTGGATGGTAGGCAGTGGTGGGTTTAAGAGTCACTCGCAGGGCCTGAAACAAGGCTTTCCAGAAGCGCGATGTAAATTGGGTCCCTCTGTCACTTACAATCTCCTGTGGACAACCGTGAAGCTTAAAAATGTGGCGGATAAAGAGCAGCGCGGTGCGTTTAGCTGACGGCAGTCCCTTGCAGGCAATGAAATGAGCCAGTTTGGTAAAGTGGTCTACCACTACTAATACCGTGGTGTACTGACGGGACGGGGGAAGGTCTACGACAAAGTCAAGGCCCACCCGTTGCCATGGACCTAAAGGGGGAGGAGTCAATTGAAGAAGTCCTATCGGGGCCCGGCGAGGGGTCTTCGTCCGGGCACAAGTGTCACAGCTAGTCACGTGTCGAATCACATCCTGTTGCAAGTTCGGCCACCAAAATGATCGACGAATCAATTGCGTCGTGCGTTCAATGCCTGGGTGTCCTGCTGTAGGAGCATCGTGGTGGGCCCATAATATGTTTTGTTGACAGGAGGGGGGAACCCTTACCAAGTGTAGTTGGTTGGGTTCTCCTGCCGTCGGGGGGGTTGCTTCGGGAAGTTCCTGTAGGGTGGCTGTTTGCATTTCTTGTAACGTTGTATATGTACCCGCGAATGTCTGGGGTCTTAAGATAGGTTCAGGGCTAGCCGGGAGGTCTGGACTATGTTCGTAATAGCGTGAGAGGGCATCCGCTAGTAGATGGAGTTTTCCGGGCCGATAACGGATGTGAAAGTCAAACCTGGCAAAGAACAGGGCCCAGCGGGCATGGCGGGCATTGGCGATTTGGGCAGTTTGAAGGAAGGTCAAGTTCCGGTGGTCCGTCACCACGGTCACTGGATGTCGGGCCCCTTCTAAGTAGTGACGCCATACTTCAAAGGCGACCTTTATTGCCAAGAGTTCTCGATCAAGTATGTTATAATTTCTTTCTGCTGGGGTCAGTTGCCTGGAATAATAGGCGCAGGGGAGCAATGGTTCTGGCGGTTCATGTTCTTGCAGTAACACTGCTCCTATGGCCCTCCCAGAAGCGTCAGCTTCCACAAAAAAGGATTTGTTGGGGTCGGGATGCTGTAGCAGGGGGGCTGTCATGAAGGCGTTCTTCAAATAAGAGAAACTATACTGTTGTTTTGTAGTCCACTCATAGGGTTGATTTTTCTTCAGTAATAAGGTCAAAGGGGCAGTGATTTCTGCATAGTTGGGGATATATTGTCTGTAATAATTTGCGCTCCCGAGGAACCGCTGTAAAGGTTTTACCGCCTTTGGAGCTGGCCACCTATTTAATGCCTCGACCTTTTGGGGGTCCATTCGGATTCCATGGGGGCTTATGATGAACCCCAAGAAGCTGAGGGAACGAAGATGAAAAAAGCACTTTTCTCTTTTGCAGTACAGCCTGTTGTTTCTAAGTCGTCGGAGAACTTCGCACACATGGTTGACGTGGTCGTCCAGGCTGAGGGAGTAGATTAAAATGTCATCGAGATACGCGATGACATAAACGTCAAGGATATCCCGGAAAACCTCATTTATGAGGTGTTGGAACGCGGCCGGGGCGTTAGCAAGGCCGAAGGGCATTACGAGGTACTCAAATAATCCGTAACGGGTACGGAACGCCGTTTTCCACTCGTCACCCGGGCGCATGCGTAGCAGGTTATACGCTCCCCGCAGATCCAACTTGGTGAATACTTGAGCTCCCTGCAGGCGATCTAATAGTTCGGGTATCAAGGGGAGCGGGTAGCGGTTTTTGATAGTTATCTGGTTCAACCCCCTATAATCCACGCAGGGTCGGAGACCCCCATCTTTTTTAGGAACAAAAAATATGGGGGCACCAGCGGGCAAAGTGGAAGGTCGAATGAAGCCCTGTCGCAGGTTTTCATCGAGGTATTGGCGCAATACCTTGAGTTTGGGTTCGGCTAATGCATAAATGCGTCCAAACGGTGGGTCTTTGTCTGGCATCAAGTCAATCGGGCAGTCATATGGCCGATGTGGGGGTAACTCAGTGGCCCTAACCTTACAGAACACATCCCGGAAGGTTTCGTATTCCTTAGGTAATTCTAGGGTCATGGTTTCACATGGGGACCCAGAGGTGGCTAGAGCCAATCGTCCTGGTTTTGGGAGGCGGCACTTCTGCAGGCAGTAGGGGTTCAAAAAGCGTATCTGTCGGTCAGACCATCAAATCGTTGGGTTATGTTGGCAGAGCCACGGGCTCCCTAGGACCACTTGAAACAGAGGGGTGCAAACAAGATCGAAGAGAATCTGTTCCCTGTGGTCCCCTATGGTGCAGGTCAAGGGTGCCGTACACGTGGTAATAGGTCCCGAGACCAAAGGGGACCCATCGATAGTGTGGATGGCTTCTGGCACAATCTTCCTCTGTACGGGGAGTTGCCACTGCTCGGCCAGCGCGTGGTTGATGAAGTTTCCTGAAGCACCTGAGTCGACGAGGGCCCAGCATACTATAGACCGGTGAGGGTTGAGTCTCAAGGTGATGGGAATCCTCAAATGGGAATCCCTAGATGTCTAAGTCAGGGACTTGGAGTGGGTGGTTACGACCGAGATGGCCCCTGCCCATCTCGGCCTCTGGCATTTCCCATCCTCCTTGTTCTGGGGGTAACTCGGGGCATTCCCCGATGAAGTGGGATGGATCCCCACAATAGAAGCACGCCCGGGTACTACGGCGTCGGTCTCGTTCTTCTTTGGATAGGGCCCCCCGGGATGCCCCGACTTGCATGGGCTCTGGTTCTGACAAACGACTGGCTTCAGCAAGACGAGGTGGGGGGAGCGCGAACGTGGGTCTCGCTTGATATGGTCGGGCTTCCTGGCGCCTCTCTCGTTTTCTTTCGGCTAGACGATCCTCAATTTGAAGCACCAGGTTGGCAAGGGCTTCCCAGGCAACCGGGGTTTCTACGAAGGCCAACTGGTCTTTGATTTCTTCGCACAACCCTTTCTTAAACATCACTCGCAGGACTTCATTTGGCCACTGAAGCTCTAAGGCTAGCTGCTGGAATTGTGTGATATATTCCAGAGCGGGGGTGCGTCCCTGGCGCAGATTCATAATTGCGGTTTGGGCGTCTCGAGCACGGTGCGGATTGTCAAAGAGAAACGTGAATTCTTTGAGAAAATTGGCATAATTTTCCAATAAGGGGCTATCACTGCGTAGCAGGGTCATGGCCCACTCTAGGGCGGTGCCTCCCAAGTTGCCCACAATAAAGGCCACCTTTAGTGCATCTGTGGAGTACGTATGAGGCTGGAGAGTGAAGGTGAGCCGACATAAGGCCAGGAAGGCCTGGAAACCCTGTCGGTCTCCCATAAATTTGTCTAGTCTGGGCCCCTTGGGCTCCCTAGGCCCTGCTGCCATAAGGGCCCCTGCGGGTAGAGGGGGTGCTATTGGGGCTGCGGCTACCATGGGTGCAGCCCCTCCGGGTGCCGCAGCGGCGGCTCCTTGGAGTTGGGTTACCGTGGACGTCAAGGCCTCCTGCTGGGCCTGGACATCTTTTAGCTCCATGGCTAAGGATTGAACCGCCTGAGTCAAGCGGTTTAATTCGGTGGCTACATCCATGATGGGGACCACTCCTTAGGCTCCTTAGGGGAACTGACTAGGGGACTAACAGTGGCTGGTGATTTGTCACCGGGGAGGGGGGAGAACACAAAGGGGCTTCCACTCGTAACTCTCATGCACTGGGTATATCTAGCAGCGGCTCTCTCAGCGTGGCAACAACGAGGGTATCTTGTGCCCGTCAGGATAGTGTGTTGGCCGTTACCTCTAATGAAAGAGAACAGGCCACTATCATCATAGGGCGCCTGGATTGCGAGAGGCCGCACAATACCCCCACACTCCCTATAGCACACTCTCAGGAGAAGGAAGGAAGGGTCGAGACAAGGTGCAGGGGGGAAGCCGTGCAGGGGGAGGGCCCTTACCCAGGCTTGCAAGGGAGGAGGCAGGGTCACTCGTTCACGGTGCTCCCCAGGGAGAGGGGCTAACCCTGACCCGGGGCGGAAGGGAAGGGGGCTCTCACACACCTCGCACTCACCACTCACTCTGGCACTCGCTCCGGTCACACCAAGGGGAAGTCCAGTTACAGGAAGTTCACGCAGTCTCGAAGGTCAGAAAAACGCTAGCAGGCAGTCTCAGTAAATCTCAGGAACAAGCACAAGGGGGCCGGTCTCAAACAATCACCAGCGTCGCTCTAACTGCGGCGCTGGTGTTTATGCAACAGGCCCCGCCCCCGTGCGTGCCCGCAGACGCTCCGAGCGTCGCAGCAACATCGGGGGCGTGGCCAAGGGCGTGCCCTGCTCTGAAGGGGGAATCCTCTGGTCGGCCTCTGGGGGGGGCGGGGCCCCGGGCCCCGCATCGGCGGCTGATGCGGCGCTCGGGGAAGGGGGCTCCCGCGGCCCCTGCTGCCTATCTGCGTCCTGGGGGCCCTGAGGAGCTGGGGGGCTTTGGGGCAGGCGGCGGCGGCTGACAGCTACTCAAATTGGCAGTTTGAAATAAGAGTCAGAGCAGTTCTTTTGATTCTTCAGAAAGAAATTCTAAACTGACATTGGGATTTTTTTCTCACCATGATAGCAGTATGGGACACAGGACTGAGTGAATATTAAAGTGTATTCCTTTGATACTTTTGAGCCAATGAATTAAGCATATGTTAGCTTTTAGAGCTCTTTCCTTAAACATAAATGTTTATTTAGATCATATACTTGTAACTGACTTTAATTATCTTTGTGTAACATATTGATACTTTTTATTTGAATTTATGTAAACTATGCTTATATTTATAACGTTCTTTGTCTCATGGCCTCATTTATAAATAATATTGTCTTTACAATACTTTGCTGAGCTGGTCTGCTTTAAGCACAGTGTAAACTCAGCCTCCACAATTTGGAAAACAGCTGCCCTACATCTAGCTCATGATTATGTCTGACTAGACCACTAATTGTATTTTCCTTTTGAGGAAACTGAGGCACAACGTGACATTCGCACCAGACAGGCATGTTACCATGCGTTCCTCATGGCCACCAGCAACCCAGCTATCTACATTCCTAATAATTGAATCCCCAACTACCACAGCCTGGGCTGTGATCCTGGACTACCATCTGCCCGATCAGGCCAAAGCGGGCTATAATGTTTGTTATAGTCCACTGTGGCGTGGTCTGGATTGGGGCCACCATGGCCAGCCACCGTGGCTGTCTGTCATAATGGGAGGTGGGGCACTGGGTGCAGTCTGGGGGTGTGGCTGGCCGGCCACACATTCATGCACCCCAGTCATGTGAACATTTGTTCCACAGATGGACCCGATCCTGCCTGGATTGCAAGTGACTTCTCATTCCGGATTGAGTTGTGATGGTGGCGGTCTGTCATCTCATGTGGTAATACCCATCATTCCCTGTTATTTCAGACACTGGTGTGCTCTTGTCACTCTTGTTCTGATGATCACTATTTGTGGAGATTTTTATTGTAGGTTCAGTTTATTGTTGGTGTATTTTTCTGTGAGGTTATAATGAATAGTGCATTGGTGCAGGGGGCTGGACTAGATGACCCTTGAGGAAGTACCATCCAGCCCTTCTCTCTATGGTTATCTAATTTCTTGAATTTACTTTACTGGTAACTCATAAACAATAGCACCATATCCATTTCAATTTAAGCATCTTCCTCAATCCTAACTGTTCCTATGGATACTCTCCAAGACTTTCTACAACTGAGAGAGTCCCTCTTCTCTTATTTTCTTTTTATTTTACTGGGTGGCAGCATGACTTTGCATTAATCACTGGGGCAGGGCAATCCCGAAACTGCCTGGTGCTGTCATGAGTCCTGTTCATTTCACCGGAATTTGTACTGGTAGCCCGGGATACTACTGATGTCAAATGGCTTTCGGATTACGCCACAAAACTGAATTCAGGATTTTAGCGCATTTGGACTGATTCAACAGATACTTATAATAATGTCATCCAATCTGCTACCCTGTTGCGATGCTTTTCAAACTATCACCTGATATCACCTGCCCTTTTAACCACAGGGGATCTCTTGTTTAGTTATTTTAATCATTTTCAAATATGCAAGGACCCTAAAAGTGATGGGCTTTTTATATATTATTTATACTCAGACACATTTACACTATTTTAGACACGTTACTCCCTCTTTAAGACTTCTTTATGCAGCTAGAGCACAGAGTAAATAAGACTGAGCCCTTTTGTATTTGGATAATCTTCCTATCCCAGGCCCATAAATGTCAGACTGTTTGAATCACTGCATGATACGTTTGTGTCTCCTAGGCTAAATTCTGCATAACTTCATAGGGGGTGCGGCCAGTCAAGTAAACTGAGGTTGGGCAGGCTGTGAAATAACTCAAATTGCAACTACAGATAAATGGAAGCAAAGGTTTTGCTGCAGCGGAAGGTCAGTAAATAATAAATGAATAAATAAATTAATTAAATAAAATCAAATGGGCTCCTCAGAGCAAGAGTCAAGGGGTGTTTTTTGACCAGCGCCTCCCCAGCCATTATGCACGTTGCAGGGCCGCACTGGTGCCCTAAGCAGTCCTGCAACATGCATGATGGGCGGGTGATTGGTGGGTAATTGGTGGGGAGGCGCTTGTCTAAAAACACCCAGGGACTTAGCTCAGCACAAAGGCCCTTTTCAAACAGGCCGCAGTTTGGGAGAGGGGAAGGGCAATGGGTGTGTGGTGGGGGTGGAGGGGGCATTATACGGGCGCAAACCTATCTCCACCCACCTCCACCCATTGCCCCCGCATGGAGCAACTGTCATTTTCACTGGTTGCTCTGTGCGTGGACTACGGGTGGAGATGGGTGGAGCGTGGGAGCACACGCGCACCTCCACCCACCTGCTGCGGCGGTCACACAGGCACCCCCTCCCATGCCCACACAGTGGTTCTTCTTGGGGATGGGGTGGGGGTGGGTGTCTCGTGTGAAATGGGCCAAAGAGGAGGGTCTCCAGAACTCACAAGGCCCCAATACTGCAGAGAGTTAAGTGTATTTTGTTTTATTTGTTTTTCTTAGGTAAATGGAATAAATGAGGGAGATGTTTAAACGAGTGGTTAAATGCTTATTTCTCCTTGGAATTTAATGGGAGTTAGGGCTGAAAACTTTCAGGGGCAAGGTCAGAGAAACACCCATGCTGAATGTCCAGAGAAAAAAGGATCTGCATAGATGCTCAGCATGGCAGTTATATCCCTTAGGTGACAATCCAGTGATGCTGGATGCAGAACACTGATAATCTGGTTTAGCTAAAGAGTGCAGCCTGACTGCTCACACCTTCCTGTACAACTTCATGCAGGGGGAATGATGGGGCTGGGGGGCGGGGGCAATGTGGGATCCTGAGTGTGGTATGTGCAGACTCAGGCCCGTATCATACAGGCGCGGGGGGATGGGTGTGTGCTGCGGTGCGGGGATGGCGCATGGGGTACACGTGCACAAATCCATTTCACACATGGAGCAACCGCTGTTTTTGCCGATTGCTCCATGTGTGGGGGATGGGTGGAGATGGCTATTGTGTGGGAGTACACACACATGCACGCCCCACCCACCCACCACAGCACTTACACAGGCAGCCCCCACCCATGCTGACATAGTGGATCTGCGTGGGCCTGGGGGGCATCTCGTGTGAAAAGGGCCTCAGTCTCAACCAATTACCCTACACCTAACAGGGATGGAGGGTAAACAACAAGGGGACTGGATCTAATTTGTCCATGCTGAATAGAAGCTCACGTGGGGCCTTATAGGGTGCAGAGCCAGGAGACCCAGGATATTGCATGGTCTCTGGAGCCTGCTCTATGAGCTCGAGCTGATAGGGTCAAGTTCTTAGGGCACAACCCTCCACCATTAAACTCAATGGGAGCTGAGCCATTGACTTTAGTGGATAGAGGATTGTATCCTTAGTGACTATCTAAATTAGCGCCTTTGGAAATCTTAGCCATGTGCAAAGCTAAGCAGATATAAAGTATTTGCAGGACCAGGACTATAGACTGAGATCAATGTACACAGCCAGGAGTGAAGAATACAATAGTAACATTCTTACAATTCCCTTGCTCCTTCCCCCAAATTTTCCACTCTTATGACACCAGTAGGTGGCAAATCTTTTAACTAGTGTCTGGGTAATTTGACATTATGGATACTATTGTTCATCTACCAGATGGAACTGCCTCTTCTGGCTAACAGAAGAGCTGTGTTTGTAGTATAATGAAGTCTATTTGGTAGTGTTTCAATTTATGTAGGTGTAAGACACCATTAGTCACAAAACCATGAAATTTCTTTAGTTTCATTATTCAAAGTCCTTTGTTTTCCTGTGGAAAACAGGAGCATCTTTACAGTTTAGGCATTTCAGGAATCTATAGAAGTAGCTTTTAATGGGTGTGACTGTACTTCAGGCTTGAAACATTCTTGAATTCAGGTACATTGATACAAAGGTTGCACCAGTTTTTCCCTATTATTATTATTATTATTATTATTATTAATTTATATAGCACCAGTCATGTGACCTGGTGCTGTATGGAACATAGAAATAGATGCGGTCCCTGCCTGTGGCTTACAATCTAAAACAGAAGGAGGGGGAGACAGGGAGAGGGGACAGTGGGAGAGACAGGGGAGAAGACAGACAAAGCAGGTGCGAAGACTCAGGTGCGTGTGCTTGGCTTGGTTACAGTCAGGTTGCAGCAGTCTGCAGAGGCGGGCAGACAGTAGGTATATGGGAACGTCTAGCAGGGATTGGGAAAGGCAGCTAGGAACAGGTGGGTCTTGAGGAGGGATTTGAAGGAGTGGAGGGAGGGGGCAAGGTGGATGTGGGCAGGAAGGGCATTCCAGGCATGGGGGGTGGCAAGGGAGAAGGGTCGAAGGCAGTTAGGTGAGCAGGAGAAACGAGGGAGAGTGAGGGAGGGGACAGAGGAAGATCAGAGAGCGCGTGCAGGAGTGCATAGGGAGATTAGGTCCGAGAGGTAAGGGGGAGCTTGGTCATGTAGTGATTCGAACGTGAAAACCAGGAGTTTAAACAGGATACGTTCAGGAAGGGGGAGCCAGTGAAGAGAGACGAGGAGAGGCTGCACATGGTCGAAGTGACGGGCAGAGTGAATGACCTTGGTAGCAGAGTTTTGGATTGTGATAAGGGGGGACAGGTGAGAGTGAGGGAGGCCAGCAAGGAGGAGGTTGCAGTAATCGAGGTGAGAGATAACCATGGCATGAACAAGGGTTTTGGCCGAGGAGGTAGAGAG
>QEPC01004630.1:2805722-2824401 GCA_003113815.1 Sphenodon punctatus | reverse complement strand
TCAAAGATGAAGCCCAAGCTACAGGCTTGGAGAACAGGATGGATGGTGACTCCATCGATGCAGATGGGCAGGTTAGAGGGAGAGGAAGAGGAGGGAGGAAAAATGAGGAGTTCGGTCTTGGCCATGTTGAGCTTGAGTTGATGTTGGGACATCCAGGCGGAGATATCAGAGAGGCAGTTGACGTCGCAAGGCGTGAATGGACAGAAGAGGAGAGAGAGGGGGTAGAAAGATAGAGTTGGGTGTCATCAGCATAGAGATGATATTGGAATCTGTGGGAGGCAGTAATTTTGCCAAGGAACAGGGTGTAAATAGAAAAGAGGAGAGGGCCAAGGACAGAGCCTTGGGGGACCCCAACTGAAAGGGGGAGGGAGGAGGAGGTCGACCCAGGGAGCGAGACTTTAAAGGAGCGGTCAAAGAGGTAGGAGGAGAACCAGTCAAGGACAGAGCTGCGGAAGCCCAAAGAGTAAAGCGAGTCCAGTAGGAGCGAGTGGTCGACAGTGTCAAAGGCAGCAGAGAGGTCAAGGAAACTAATATCCAATTAAACTAATATTGGAGCATTGTGTCTTTTCTAACTTTGGTTATTTTTTCAACTGTTTCCTCAACTAAGACAAATAGTTCCTAATAATGAATTTTTAGTTTCTCTCTTTCAAGATCACTGCAAAATTTTGGCCTTTTCCTAACGCATCTCTGGATAATAAATTTTTTGTTTTTCCAAATTAGCTGAGCTATTATTTCATTCTCTCTTTCCTTATGAGTTTTTTGATAAATACCAACTGGTCTTTGTGATATGTTTCAATATCAGCTTCCCTCTTTTATGAAAACTACTCTAGGTTTGTCTGGAATAAGAGGTTTTAATGACTTATCATTAAAGTTGTGATTTGAATTCAAATGTTAGTTTCTCATGTATCACATGGACTGATGAGTGTTATCAGTTCATGCTCTCAAATATTATTCTACATCATGCAACAATATTGTTTGTAACCTCTTTTGCGAGTCCCGAGGAGAAAGTTTTGTTAAGTAACTTTTGTCTGCACTACCCTTTATCTTCTGTGATAATTTAAACTTCTGCAAATGGCAAGGGGTAGAAAATGCTACCCAGTCAGAATGAAAGCATCTTACTACTCTGACTTTAGCACAGGTATAAGTGGCTGGATACTTACAGTGCCAAGAGAGTGTCACATTAGTTTTTTTAAATCTGTTAGTATGATTTTGTTTTCTTTTAATTGCATTGTGAAGCGCACAGACTTGTTTGTTTATTTATTCCAGTTTTTAACCCCCACCCCCTCTTGCCAGTTAGACTCAGGGAAGCTTACAAATTATAAATGTATATAAAATAGCTTTAAAAATCCCCTAGCTCCTTTACTAACCAGCATTTTCCCCTAGCCCCTTCGCCTAACCCTGTCTCTGCCTGCCAAACGCCTGGCCAAACAAATGGGTCTTGCATCTCTTCTGGAATACAAGCAGGCTCGGGTATAGGCAGATCTCCAAGGGGAGGGAGTTCCATAATTGTGGGGCAGCCACCAAGAACGTCTCTCTGTGTGCCCTTGTTATGAAAACTTCACAGGCAGATAGTACCCGCAAGAGGGCGCTCCTGGCTGACCTCAGAGACTGTGACGGAAAATAAGGGAAGAAACGGTCTTTCAGATACCTGGGACCCAAGCCATTTAGGGCTTTATAGGTCAAAACAAGCACCTTGAATCATGCCCAGAAACCTATTTATGCTTATTATTATTTTTCATTGGATTACTGCCTGAGAAGAGGAAACTTTTTTGGGGGGGAGGGGGGTTTAACTGATTTTTAAAAAAACTTTTTGTTTTTTTCAGTTCAAAGTCAAAAAGTAATATGACAATTGGGAAATTAGAATAGATAACTCTTGATACTGCAATATATCCATTCACCTACTTTTTATTAAAATCAGTGGCAGGACAATCCTCCATCATTCAAGGCAATCGGTGTTTTGCCACTGACTTCATGGGTGGAGGATTGTAAGATTAATTCTTTTTTAATATTAGAGTTTCTAGAGTTATTTAGGGACTACTGCCAAAAGAGAGAAAGATGGTCTTGTGATTATTAAGATGCATTGGGTTAGGATTCAGAAGAAGTGTATTTAGTTGAAGACTCTGCCACATAGCTACAGTATGACCTTGTGCTATTCATGGACTAAGGTATCTGATTCAGCCCACAATCTACTATCTTTTTCTTCACCCTACAATTCTCTAATCTCATTTTGTCTATTTAGAAGGAAGCCCTTCAAACCAATAGTTATCTCTTGCTCTGTGCAAGCAGGGGCTGACACAAGTTTCTAACTTTTGTATAGAAAGCAAAATGTTGAAGGTTTATTATTTGTTTGTTTAACATTTGGTTTGGGACTTTCTGGGACTGCAAAACTCTAAGTACTTAAGTCTAACTACACTGTTTAGAATAAAATGAATCATATTTATACATTTTCTGCAGCAAAAGTAATACCAGTTCTCTCTCAGATCTGGCCTGCTTACACTTGACATAAAAATGCCCTGGGACTGCAATATCTGTGTTTGTCGAATGTTTGTCCTTGATCTCTCTGTCATTGAAACCAATGGCAGAACTCCCGTAGACAGTGCTTAATGTAAAGTCAAGATTACAGGATGTCTTTACATGTCTGGATTATTGTGCCATTGATGTGCTGTTGTTTCAATTCGTGGGGAATGGATGAAGCAAGGGCAAACCAGAGAAGAAATGTATTTGAAAGGGATTTTATGTCCCTCTTCAGTCCCAGTGTAATGGGAGCTGGATGAGACACACTGTATTTTCTAGCTGCATTAACAGCTAGAAAGTTAAAGGTAGGAACACTTTCCATTTTAAAACACTCACGGCTGGTGCAAGGATTACTGCCCTAGGCAAACTCCTGCATGTGTGCCCCTTGCACAATCAGTGCATACATTGCACACCTCACATTATAGAGTGGCAGGATCCTCTCTATAGTTAAGGCGTGTTGCACACTCCATTATAAAGCCCTAACATTCTATTCATTATAAAAGATTGACAAGATTAAAGTTAGGATCGTGAAATTTGTCATGAATGATAACTTGAAGAAGTGGTTCATCCCATCCAATGTTCAGCCGAATTGGTTGGATAACAACTGAGATATTGTATTTTGAAAACTTCCCTTTGAAACCTGTTTTTTCAAAAGTTAGACTGTCTCAATCTCAGCAGGGTAAAGGAGTTTTGTGTTAGTTGGAAGGAGGTGTAAGTCTTTTAGAAAATTCAAGGAGGCTGCCAGGGGGTTCCTTCTGGTTTACTTTTTGTAAATCTGGTGAGTAGTTTCTAAGTTATGACATCTTGAAAATTCAATGTTAGCCTATGGCAGGGGTGGGGAAGCTTTTCTGCCTCGGGGATCACATTGAAAATGAGTATGAGCTCCAAGGGCTGCAAAGGTGTTTGGGGCAGGGGTGCTTAATGGGTGTATTCAAGAAAAGGAGGGCCCAGATGATGGATCTGTGCCATGGATCTGTCCCCTACACTTGTGTGCATGCCCTCCTGTCTGACTCAGTATCCTCAGCTCAGTTTTTCAGTGCTTGGGGGTATTGACTGGATCCTGGGGCCAGATCCGGGAACCAGAAAGGGACCACATAAAATCTTGCCAAGCACCGCATTTGACCTCTGGCCCAGAGGTTCCCCCACCCCTGGACTATGGAGACCATCCTGATTGTGGAGTGCTTGTGAACATTCTACGTGTAATGCAGATAAATGTAATGCAGACTGTTTAAAAGCAAACCATCTTGAATACTGGCGACTACAACTCCGAGCAGGCACTAGGGATGGGTGAATGCGGTTCAGGAGTTCGGACTGAACTCGACCAGTTCGGTCGACCGAACCAAACTCGATTTTCGAACCGAACCAAATTTCCGAACTCGGCTTTGTTCTCCCATCCCTAAAAGATAATATTCCATTTAGTTCAATGGGGTTTGAATTTCCAAACTTTGTTCCAAAGTTCAGAGTTTGGACCAAACTCGAATTGTTCGGTTGACCTAACCAAACTTCCGAACCGAATTTCTGAACTGAACTGAATTTATGAACTCAGTTCTGTTCGCCCATCCCTAGGAGGTACTGCTTGCTAGAGCCTTTCAGTGCTGGGGAAAGAGAGGGAATTACACCTTCCATGGGGCAGTGTGAGTGACTGGTCAGCCATATTTACCAGCTGATCTGGTGGGGAAAGAAGGAGAGCAAGTCCTGTGGAAGGGAGAGAGCTGAAGGTCATTCTGATCTGATCCTGCACAGCAGGCACTTCTATTTTGGGGCCAGGGATGCCAAGATGGCTAAACAACAGAGCTAGCTAATCATGCAGTAATGTTTGGAGTGGCTGATCTTGCCCCCTAAACTCACCCAGAAACACAGAGCACATGGATTTCAGTGACAGCCCTTCCCCATCCAAAAACATGGGGCGCCCGGGCTGCAGCTCGAATGGGGCATTCCATTGGAGAGCATGGCTGGGGCCAGATCTCTGGAGATTGCCTGGGAAGGTCCCAGGTGCGGGAAGAGGGCAGAGGTTTATCCCGGAGACAGGGACAGGAGCTGTTTAATATATTCATTAATGATCTGAAAAAGGGCGTTAAAAGTGAGATGATGAAATTTGCAGATGACACCAAGTTATTCAAGGTAGTTAAAACACAAGCAGACTGTGAAGAACTGCAACAGGATCTTACGAGATTGGGTGCCTGGGCATCTAAATGGCAGATGAGATTTAATGTGGATAATTGCAAAGTGATGCACATAGAGGACAATAATCCTAACTATGATTATGTGTAATTGTGTTTATTACACAATTCTGGGTAATAAACTGGAGTTAACACTCAGGAAAGGATCTGGGAGTGATTGTAGACAATAAACTGTAATTCTCAGCCCAGTGTGCAACAGCAGTCAAAAAAGCAAACAGAATTTTAAGAGTTATTCACAAAGGGATAGAGAATAAAATGGAGGATGTCATAATGCCACTATACAATGGTGTGACCACACCTGGAATATTGTGTGCTGTTCTGGTCACCCCATCTCAAAAAAGACATAGCTGAACTAGAAAAGGTACAGAGAAGGGCAATGAGAATGATAAAGGGTATGGAGCGGCTTCCATACAAAGAGAGGCTTGACAAGCTGGGTCTCTTCAGCTTAGAGAAGAGAAGACTGAGAGAGGACAAGATAGAGGTTTATAAAATCTTGAGTGGTGTGGAACAAGTAGATAGGGAATGGTTATTTACTCTCTCCAATAGTACTAGAACTAGGGGACACTCCATGAAACTAGCTGCTGGCAGATTTAAAACAAATAAAAGGAAGTACTTTTTCACTCTATATGCGTAATTAACTTATGGAATTTGTTGCCAGAGGAATTTGTTGTCAAGACCAATAGTACAGCAGGGTTTAAAAAAGAACGGGATAAGTTCTTAGAAAGTAGGTCCATTAATGGCTATTAACCAAGTAGCTTACGGGACGAACTTCTTACTGTCGGGAGCTGGGAGTGAACAATGGGGAATTGATTGTCCATTGTGACTGTTGGTTCTTCTCCCGTGTGATCAAGATTGGCCACTGTCAGAGGACAGGATGCTGGGCTTGATAGACCATTGGTCTGACTCATATGGTCTGACTCACACTACTTATGTTCTTATGAATGATGGGTAAGTTGGTGCTCTGGACTGATACAGTGGGGGTTCTGCAGGAGGGGGCAGGGAGATGGTGGGGTCCTGTACAGAGCAGCCCTGTGGGGAAGACTAGTGAGCCTCAGCCCAGGGAAGGAAATCCTATGGGGGAGCAGGGAGGGAGAGAGCATACACAAAGTGTGTGTGGGGGGGTTAGGGGCATTAAGGGGAGAGAATAGGAGCAGAGCCTCTGTAAATAGCTGCCACAGTGGAAGCCATGCACAGGGGGAGCACTTTACAGGGAGCAGCTTTATTGGGGATACAGAATATGGAACCCAATATAGGGGGAGGTCTGCAGAGTGTGCAGCATTGTGAAAGCAAAGGAGCCCTGTCCAAGGGGGAGTAAAGTGTGGGAGTCTTGTAGAGGCAGAGAGCTGCACAATTATTAGGGCTGGGACAACCGGATCTTCCGGTATCCGATAATGCCGGTACTGGGTGTACCGGCATTATTGGATTCAACCCGGTAATCTGGCCCGTTTCCCGGATTCCTGGTACCGGATTTTTTTTACATTGCGGCCATTCAAATGAATGGCCGCAATGTAAAAAAAAACAACACAAAAAACCCACGTTTCCCTCCCCCTCCCAGGCTGCGCAGGTGGAAGGGGGGACACCCCCCACCCACCCTGCCCAGCCTGGATTTAAACAAAAAAATTCCCCTGAGTGTCCCTACTGCGGCTCCGGGCCGCCGCCGGCAACCCAGAGTGAGCCCACCAGCACGAGCGGCCATCCCAGCAGCAGCCGGTAAGTATTAAGTAGTGTACTGTATGATTCCTGGGGTGGGGGGGTTACACCCTACTTCCAAGTTCCCACCCAGGGATCCTACCTTCATGGAGCTCCAGCGGTCTGGCAGCTTCAGCGCCGACTGTGGCTGCCGGCTTCAGATGCTAGTAGGCCTTCCGGTTTCCGGAACGGCTGCTGGTGCTGGTGGGCTCGCTCTGGGTTGCCGGCGGTGGCCCGGAGCCGCAGTAGGGACACTCAGGGGAATTTTTTTGTTTAAATCCAGGCTGGGCAGGGTGGGTGGGGGGTGTCCCCCCTTCCACCTGCGCAGCCTGGGAGGGGGAGGGAAACGTGGGTNTATTCCATTGATTTCAATGGGGACAGTGCCCCATTGAAATCAATGGAATAAATCCGGTACCGGTATACCGGATTTAATCCGGGAATCCGGTTTTTTGGAAACCGGAATCCGGTAAATCCGGTAGCCGGTAATTACCCTGGGGTCCCACCTCTACCAATTATACCCATAATTGTGCTGGGGGAGAACCCTGGACAAAGGAGAACTGAGTGAAGGAGCTTTGTACAGGGGGAGAGCTGGAGGAGGGGCAGCATTATGACAGGTGGATAGTCGTGTACATGGGCACAGTAGAGTCAGGGAGCCCTATACAGGAATGAACTAGCCAGGGGGTCCTGCATAGGAGGAGTTCCTTATAGAAAGCAGAATGTCCAGTGTTGCACAAGGAAAAGAGCTCTGACAGTGGGGAGTAGAGTGGAAGACTCCTGTACAAGCCTACTAGCTCATGCTAGAGAGATCATAGAGAGCAGTTTTTGGAAGTTTGCAATGCTTAAACCAAACCAAAGTTGTTGTATTCTTAGTAAAGCAGGGAGATACCAGTAAAAATCTAGCTTCACCTTGCTTGCTATTTGAAGGAAGTAACAACCTTCTAAACTGAAGGGAGCAGCTCTTCCACCTTAACGTCCCCTAAGCCCTGAGAACCACAGGAGCCACCCAAAAAGGGGCCAAAGGGGCAGCAAAGGACAGTCTGCAATAAAGAGAAGAACAGAACCACAGGGAGGTGGGAGCACACACCTACAGACCCAGGCATAGTTTGCAAAGCACACCACACCACCCCCAACCTGTACCACTAGAGGAGACTGTGGATAAGTTTAAGGCTCATCACGTAGTTTGGGAGCCTTTGGGAATTAGCTATCCCACCACATAAAATTTCTTCTCTGTTTTGCTCTAAAAGCCTGTCTCTTTAATTTGTCCTAATTTGGCCCTTCTTAGTCCTTGGCCCAACAGAGCCTTGTCTCGGAGTATTTGGTCCTTTTTGAGGCCAAAATGGAAAAAAAAATCAAGTGGCTACAAAAATGATTTTTAATAATAAACTATATAAAACAGTTAAAAATATGAAAACAATATATACCAATTACTGTCAATATAAACAAAAAATATACTCCATAAGCCCAACTATTCACAATATGAAATACATGAGCCCAGCTATAGGAGGGAGGGGGCCCAGCTGGTCTTGGGAAGGGAGAGCTTGCTGCTGTGGAAACTAGAGATGGTAAATGAGCTGAGGAGGGGGCACAGCCACCTGTAGGAGGGTGCCGAGGTGTTGCTGTGTGGTCAGACCACCCGCCACAGCATTGGGTTCCATGTCATCCCTACAGTTGATTTGCTGCCTCCCTGAGGATCTGGTTGGTGTCTGTGGGGGCTCTCTCCAGTGCTACATGGGACCTTTTCTGCTTGGCCTGGGATCTCCGCATCTCATAGAGGTGGGCAGCCATGTGGCACCTCTCCCACAGGTGCTCAGTTTGGGACCAGACACCCAGGTCATGGAGGGTCATCCTGTCCTCCTTTCCCTCCATTTTGGGGGCCTTACATGCCCTCTCATGCTGTTTACTCAGTTCATCTGCCATCCACTTGGTTTCCAAGAGCAGATCCATCCCTAGATCCTCCCTCCTCTTCCTGTTGTGAGCCCACATCTCCTGGTTCCTCTCCGCACTCCCTGAGGCTCTTCCCTGGGATGGCCCCAGCTTCTCATCTGTGGACAGAGTAGGGGGTAAGGAGTTACTGTTAGGCTGTGCTCCTTCTTTCTTATCCTATCTGTGTATGTGCCTCTTTTGCCATCTCCCCCTCTCCACCTCTGGGCTGGCCCCTGTGGCTGCCATGATATGGTCTTTTTCTACTGGCTGTGTCTTGATGTCATTTCCTGTATGGCTCTGCAACGGGGTGGTGGCCTATTCTGTCACTGGTCCTGCTATCCTGGCATATCTGTGGGTTCTGTCCCTTGCATAGACCTGTCTACCCTTTCGGACTGCGTGGTTGGTCGCCACCATGTACTCTGTGCTTTGGTATCCCCTCTGTTGTCTGTACTCCCTGCCTCCCATCTTCATTACCCCTTGACTAGCCTGAAGCTGCCCTTGTGTGGTCTTTGGCCTTGTGGCCGGGCTGAGCCCCTGTCCCCTGTGTGTCGCCACACCACCTACCACTCCTGTGTCCATGTCTATGTTCCCATACCATCAGAATATGGAATGTAGGGCTCCATTGTGGCCTCTGGGTCCTCCTCCTCCTCTTCTTAGGCCTCTTCCACCTGCTCGTCCACCTCCAGGTCCCCTTGAGATGTCGGGAGTGGGGTGGGGTGGGGAAGAATGTGTGTTAATTCACCCTTATATCCCTCCTGGGGGTGGGCCTTTCCTGGCCACCCACCCCCCTTGATCTGTTCATGGGAGCTGTCTCTTACCTGGATCAATGTCCTCCTCCTGGGGGGCATCCCTGGTGTGCACCTGCTGCATGTGTGTCCCTGTTCTCTGGGTCCGGTGTTCCTGTGGGTTTTGGGAATGCACAAGGATGGTCACAGTGTTGTGGTTGGGGTCCAGGAATGCCTCCTTCACCTGTTGGATGGGGGCATGTTGTCCTCCTGCTTGTTGTCTAGCCTCACTGGGGGTAGCAGGTTCCCCTTGCTGTGGGAGGTTGGGTAGGGGGCGGTCTTCTCCACACGCTTTATGCCTCTGGCAAAGACTGAGCGGGAGGCCACTATGTCCCCATTCATGTAGAGGAACTGCTCCTCTTAGAACTCCTTTGTGCATTGGGTTCAGATGGACATGACATTGTTGTCATGGATCTCCTTGTATTCAGACCTCAGGTCCTTGCCTGCTGCCAACACTGGGACATGTTCCTATTATACCCTAGGCACCTCATTTCCTGGGAAATGGCGTCATACACCTCAGCATTTTTTAATCATCTCACCAGGTCATACTGGACCTTCCTGTCCACCCACAGATGTATGAAGGCTTGAGTCTCCTCAGTTGACCATTGCTGGCCCTTTTGGGGGCCATCTGTGAGGGTTCAGTCAGCCTGGGTGTCCGGAGGATGTGGTGGCAGCGAAGCAAGTGCTCGCCTGTTCGGGGAATACATTCCCATCAGGTGTCTGGCCATTTCCATGCAAGTGTTTGGGGGTGCTCTGTCCCTGCCCCTGTCCCTGTGGGGTTCCACTGTGTTTCCTGACTGTCAGGGGGTGGCGGAGCTCGTCCATGTCCAGCCTGGTTACCCTGGTGGTGGTGCCACTGTGAGAGGGTACTCTCCTGTTCAGGGACAATATACTGTCAGCTGTAATCTGGCTCCCCCTCCCCAATTGCTGTGAGCTGGCTCCCCCTCCCCTGGTTGGCCCTAGTTCTCTGTGGTAACCTGAATGCCTACAGAGCCTTCCCTGGTGCTGGCTCCCTTCGTCTTATCCTTTGCCTTTCCCCCCAACTATGGTGTGAGCCAGCACACACATCTCTTGTCTTTGCGCACATGTCTGTTAAGGGCTCCTGGCTGGGCAGTTTGCATCTCATGCAGGCCTGGGTGTGTGTATGCTGGCGGGCACCTGCTATGCCTCTCTAGCCCTCGCACAGTGTCTTCTTGTTGGTTTTGGAGGACCCATACCCCGGGTGGGTGTGTTTCAATGTTCACATGGTCCAGTGGGTGCTGAACCCTCATCTCCACCCACGGAGCACCCCTGCTCCTTCCCAGGTGCTCCGTGGGTGGAGATGGGTGGGTCGCGGGGGCATGCACATGCACTTGGCCTTGTTCACGTAGGCGACCACCCACGTGTTCGATGGGTGTTCAACACTCATGTGAAAAGAACCATAGAGGGAAAAGTCAGAACCTAGGCATCCTGGCAACACATTGATCTTGCTGCCCTCTCTGAATTGAGCATCAGGCTTTTGCAATGGGACAGAGTTCGCAGTTCGAGCCAGGGAAACAATCTACTGAAAAGCAACCAGAGAGGCTCAGCCCCTTTCAAGGCAGTTTTAAATCTGGGAGGAACAGACACCCTTGTAAGCCTTGAGAGCAGAACGGAGAGGGGGTTCACACCAGACCGGGATGAGATTGCTAGGGAGGGACCAGGCACAAAATATAAGGTGCTCCTTGGGTCCAGCGCCCTAGTCAGAGAACACTGAGTCAGGGACAATGTCCTCCTGGCCATCAAGTCTCAGTCTGGGACCTGGGAGGAACTGAGTGCCGCTGTCCTGGCCCTGCCTACCCAAGCCCACTACTCCAGTGTGCCACAGACTGCTCCACAGCCCAGCTCCAGCCACAGTAGGGACCAAAACACCTGCAGATGAGGGGATTGACTGGGAATGGGGGGGAAGGGGATAGGGGTACCCCCTGGATCCATTTCTTTCCCCTTAGCACTGAAAGACAGAGCTCAAGGTAAGGGAACAAAGATGAGGTCATGCATGCCAGGAGAGGGGTTAGCTGCATGGTGCAGATCTGTGATCTGGACCCTTCATTTCTTGAGGGCATCCCTTAAGCATTCCCACCCCCCAACGTCTCTGCAGCCCACAGAGCTTGTACTAATTTTCAAAAGAGGGAAAAGGTTCCCCACTACTGCCAGAGACTATTAACCACAAGACTGTGAAAGGGACCAGGGAGTACATGGTTGTGTGACTGTTTGTGGGTAGAAAGATAGGGTATGCATGACAATTTGTCACCCTTGTCTTTTCAGAAGAATTCTGTGTGATGATGCTACCTTCAGTTTAAAATGAGGTCCTGGAAATATCAGTTAAAATTAGTGCTCCCTTCCAGTGAGTCAGTGTGGGACTAGCTATGAACCCCATATGTAAATAAAAATATATATTTTCTTTTGGGTTTGATTGTACATCAGTAGCAAGTGGAGAGTGGGTGAGTGATTACGGGTCGATAGTTCAGCAGCCATAGGGCCATATTACACCAAACACATGATGAGAGCAAGTCGAGGTTACTGCCACTTGGTAGTTGTTAGGGTTAGATGAAGTGGATCTCTCTTTAGCATTTTAGCAGATAGGTTTCTTCATCATAGCTGATCCATTTGTTTTAGTCTTCAGGTATACACTGCGTAGATTTGAGTAGTTTTCTCCTACACAAATCCAGGGGCAGCTGGTGGGGTTGGAGGCTGGTGGGGCAGTAGGCGGGTTGAACCTGCTTCTGGCAGCTTTGCCACCAGTGGGCCTGTGAGCCATGGGGCAGAGCCCATCCTAGGGGTGGAGCTAGGACAACGGTAGGTGGAGCCAGGGCAACGGTAGGCAGAGCCAGCAGCAAGGAGTTCCCAGGGCTAACACTGGATGGACATTACATTACTTAATGCTGGGAACGCTGCTGTGTGAAGCACTGCCACCGGGAATAGAGAACCCTCTTACTGGGGTCCTGTACACTCTCTTTCCTACTCGGTCCAAATTAACCATAGTAGGTTAAAACAATAGATCACGTTGCCATTACCTACCTTTATCCTGAATCCTCAATTTTCATGGCATGCTTGGCCACCTGTACTCTTCTGAAGGTGTAGGCTTTGGGACAAGTCTTCCTTCTGGCTTGGAGAACTTGGAAGGACAGACCTGTTCTGTGACAAACCGAATCAGAAGAGAATGAAAGGGAAGAGAAGGACAGAACCGAGGAGAAGTAGGAGGGAAAGGGTTTGGTTTTGGAGCATGAGAAGAGGAAGGGGGAAGAGATGGGTTCAGTGGGGAACAGGGGAAAAGGGATGGGTTTCCTTGTTGTCTGGAGCCTTCTCTTCTGCCACGCTCCTACCTACTTTCTTGTATGTTCACTGGTCCAGAGGTGCTGCTATCAAACACACCCCAATACACACCAGACACCCAAAATGCAGCTAGCTTATTAAGCGCATTATGCTATGAATATATATATAACCAGTTCAGTTGTGCCCCCATAATCAGTTCATGCTGCCCCCACCCCATAACCAGTTCATTCACCCCCGCCCCCATATAATCCATTCATGCTGCCCCCCACCCATAACCATTTAATTTTTGCCCCCAGGGCAGCATGAATTCATTACATGGGGGCAAAAATGAACTGGTTATGGGGTGCAGGTTTAAAGACAGCAATAACTTCATTAAGAAGAGTGAGTGAAATAGCAGCATAATAATCTCAGAACCATATTTTCAGATTTATTTTCCAAAATAGAATAGATATTGCTTTACATCCTAAATTCCTACCTAAGATAGTATAAGTAAGACAGTTGTGAGAATGTAACCCTTTTTAAATGGGCCTCTCCCACCCATGAACAGCAGATTTCTGTGTGTTCATGGGTGGAGGAGCCCCGTGTGAATGATGCGGTGTATGCGGCCATGGTGAGTAGGGGTGCATTCGCACCCACCTAACACGCATCCCCACTCACTCCCCCACTTGTCCCCATGCATGAAGCAACCAGGGGAAATGCCAATTACTCTGTGGGTGTGGATGAGTGGGGGGTAAGTGGGGATGCGTGTGCAGCTGTGTGCATGTCCCGTACATGCACTGACACGCCCACGGACCCCCCAACCAGCGGAGCCATGTAAAAATAGCATCTGAGGAGCCACTCGAAGAAGAACAGAAGGTTTCTACCTTGTAAACAAGGTTCTTTGAGATAGCTCCGAACATTCTCACAACACCCACCCTTCCAGCCCCGCATGGAATTTTTTTTTTATATTTCTAGAAGGGGTTCGAAGGAACTGTCTGTCAGGGTTTGGTGGGAAGAAAAGGGGACACTCACCCACACCAGAGTCCTCAAACACACTTGTAGCTAAGAAAGCTCTCAGTAGTCCCTTAAGGTCTGCATATCAAGCAAAAGCTAGTGCTGGACCGGACTCATCATAGAGCACTGGTGGTCTTGCCCTGATAAGGAGGACTCCACTCCTTCACGCATACAGGGGAAAGGAATTGGCGGAGTGCAGGGTAAGGGGGGTAGGTCTAGGAAGTGGATGTATGGTCCCGAGGGAAGGCCAAAGGATGGGATAGGACTTCGCTCAGGATCTCAGGAATAGGTAGTGAATCTGGGAGGGAACACAGAAACTTTCAGTAACACGCACACAATAGCACCCACACGCACCCCACCCACACACACACAGACACTCAAGGAAGCAATACCAAACCCACAGCACAAAGCAACAACAGCAATCCACACAGGAGAAAGGAGGGGGCCGGTCTCACAGAGAACTGATCACCAGCAAGGCTAAGCAGGTCTGACTGCCTTTTATAAGGGAAGGGACTGCTTTTTTTAAGGGAAGGGACTGCCTTCCTCCTTCCCCAGCTGCGCCCGCAATCTAGCTGAATGACGCACAGGTGGATCAGTGCTGGTTTCTGGGACAATAGGTATCAGCTGATCCAGCACCTGCCTGTCTGTCTCTTGGTCATTCACAGGGGCAGAGCTATGGTCAGTCTTCCCAAAGGGGCTACTACCTGGAGAGTCAATGCCCTGCTGCCCCACCCTCACCTTTCTCTCCTACCGCTAGCCCCCTGCCCAGCATCCCACTGTCCTGTACCCCAATACCTGACAGTACCCCCCCACGAAAGGGACAATGACGGGCCAGGCTTGTACAGGAAGAGGTGGTGGAAGTGATGAACAAGACGTGGGGCGTGTACATTTACCGCTGGTTCCCAGGACCACTCCGCAGGACCAAAGCCCTCCCAGTCCACAAGGTATTACAACTTGCCTCTATAGAGGTGTGAGTTCAGGATAGCGCGTACCTCGTATTATGGTTCCACGGCCACAGTCATTGTTGGTGATGGAGGGGTCCGCGATGGAAAGAAGGGCGGTTCATAAGGCTTCAATAGGGAAACGTGAAAAGTCGGATGGATTTTCATATGAGCAGGAAGTTGAAGGGTGTAGGTCACATCATTGATTTTCCATATGACAGGAAACGGCCCCATGTATTTATCATCCAATTTCCCTGAAGGTCAGAGTGATGCATAATGGCAATGGTTCACCCAGACCAGATCCCCTATCTGTAGGGGAAAGGGGGCATTGCGACGATGTTGATCGGTGTACTTTTTATATTGACATCGAGCTTCCGTAAGGAATTGATGCCTCTGACGATGGATGGACATCAGCTCCTGGGCCAAGGCACCAGCTGCGGGCACTGTAGAGGAAGGGAGATCTGGGAAGCACAACCGAGGATGGAAGCCATAAGTGACATAGAACGGAGAATTCCCTAAGGAGGCGTTGGGGGCATTGTTCTACGTAAATTCTGCTAGAGCAAGGTATTTCATCCAATCATCTTGCACAAAGTTAGTGTATACGCAAAGATATTGTTCCACTGCTTGATTAACGTGTTCAACTTGCCCATTACTCTGAGGGTGATAAGCCATAGTGGGTTGTAATTTCACCTTAAGGAGGGCAAAAATGCCCTTCCAAAATTTAGCAGTAAATTGAGTTCCCCTTTCTGAGACAATTTCCTGTGGTAAGCCTTGCAGTTTTACCACATTTTGTACCAATAGCATTATTGTTTATTGCGCTGTGGGCAATCCTTGACAGGGAATAAAATGCCCCAATTTAGTAAAATGGTCCACCACCACAAGAATGGTGTTGAAACCTTGCGAAGGGGGTAGTTCCACAATCAAGTTCCACACGCTGCCAGGGGCCTTGGGGAACTGGGTGGACTTGGAGAAAACCCAGGGGCTTTTGGTTCCTACCTTTAGTGTTGGCACACACAGCACACCCTTTAACATATTGGTTCACATCCTGAGACATCTGTGGCCACCTAAATTGTCTGCCCCCCGTAAATCCAATTTTGTTTACACTGTCGCTCCTTGTAACCGATTCAGTAACTCAGGGATGAGGGGTAGGGGATATCGATTTTTGACAGTTATGGCATTAAGCCCCCTATAATCGATGCATGGTCTCAGGTCCCTGTCTTTCTTGGGGACAAAAAATAAAGGTGCCCCAGCAGGGGACTTAGAGTGACATATAAAACCTTGTTGAAGGTTTTCTTCTATATAGGTTTTTAAGGTCTGTAATTCAGGTTCAGCTAAGGCATAAATACAACCATACAGCGATTCCTTACCGGGTAGGAGGTCTACTGGACAATCGTACGGTCTTCTGGGTGGTAATGTTGCAGCTTGTTGTTCATTAAACACATCAGGGTTGTCCTCATATATGGATGGTAAGGTCCCTACTGCATTCAGAATGGTAGATGCAACAGTTGAAAACACTGGAGAAGGCAGTATACAATGCTGTTTACACTGAACAGAGGAAAAATTTACCTGCTCTTTCTCCCAATTAATACTGGGATTATGGAATTGAAGCCAAGGAGCCCCTAGTATCACAGGAAGCGTGGGAGAACAAATGACGCCCAATTGTAATGCTTCCTGATGTCGCCCCACTGTTCCCCATAGGGGAGAAGCCTGTTCCTGAAAGGGGCCTGATGTAAAAAGGGACCCATCTATAGTATACACGGCCTTGGCTTCTGGCCTTTCAACAAGAGGGAATTGATGCTTCCTAGCAAAGTTTCGATTAACAAAATTACCTGATGCCCCTGAATCTAAGAGGGCCCATGTCACACAGGAGGAATCTGCGTCTTTTTTCAAGGTGATAGGAATCTGCAAGTGGTCAGGGTTGTGAGTGGTTTGATTAATCCCGGGTTGACCCCTGTAATTCCCGGGATTTGACTTTTCCCGACTCCTGTCTAGGGGTGGGGACCACGGGACAGTCTTTGGCAAAATGGCCCGCCTTACCACAATAGAAGCACAGGCAGTTAACTTGTCATTGCTCTTTTTCGACTTTAGACAAGGGGCCTCTAAAGGCGCCTACCTGCATAGGTTCACTCTCATCCCCTTTTCCCCATTCTACCTTCCAAATCCCTGATCCAGCTCTAAACCATAACCCTCGATTCCCTTCTTTCTTACGTTCAGATAGACGCTCGTCCATCTGAATGGTCAGGGTTACTAATTCAAGCCAAGTTGGGGGACTATCTGAATGAGCTAACTCATCCTTCAATTCCTCATTAAGTCCTTTTCGAAACAAAACCTTCAATATGGAGTCAGACCAAGCCTATGGCTAATTGCTGAAAATTCGTAACATATTCCAGCAAACTCCCTTTCCCCTGACGTAAGGAAAGGATAGCAGTCTTGGCATTCCTGACTCTATGGGGGTGATCAAACAAAAATTTAAACTGCTTAACAAACTCATCGTAATTGGCCAACATGGGGTCACGACTTGTGAGCATAGGAGTAGCCCAGGTTAAGGCGATACCTTCTAAATGTCCAATGATAAAGGAGACTTTAATTCTATCATTATGATAGGTCTGGGGTTGCATAGAAAAGGCCAACTCACGTAAGGCTAGAAAGCTCTGAAATTGCTTCCTATCCCCTCCGAACTTATCTATCTTAATGCCTTTGGGTTCTTGCCCACTAGGGTTTAGTGAACCTGAAGGGGGCACAGGAAGTGTTGCTCCTGCAGGTCCAGGAAACACATGAGGTGCTACTGGTGCCTGCACCGCCTGGGCAGCTAATTGCGTTTTCAGACCTGCTATTTCTGCAGCCTGATTCTTAATTTCAAGAGCCATGGCTTGTACTGTAGGAGCCAAATCATCTAAATCTGCAAAATCTTCCATCCTAGACAAGGACAGAATGCGGATGAGAAGGGCTGGTGATTGTGTCAGGGTTTGGTGGGAAGAAAAGGGGACACTTGCCCACACCAGAGTCCTCAAACACACTTGTAGCTAAGAAAGCTCTCAGTAGTCCCTTAAGGTCTGTATATCAAACAAAAGCTAGTGCTGGACCGGACTCATCATAGAGCACTGGTGGTCTCGCCCTGATAAGGAGGACTCCACTCCTTCACGCATACAGGGGAAAGGAATTGGTGGAGTGCAGGGTAAGGGGGATAGGTCTAGAAAGTGGGTGTATGGTCCCGAGGGAAGGCCTAAGGAGGGGATAGGACTTCGCTCAGGATCACAGGAATAGGTAGTGAATCTGGGAGGGAACACACAAACTTTCAGCACCCCACCCCCCACACAGACACTCAAGGAAGCAATACCAAAGCAACAACAGCAATCCACACAGGAGAAAGGAGGGGGCCGGTCTCACAGAGAACTGATCACCAGCAAGGCTAAGCAGGTCTGACTGCCTTTTATAAGGGAGGCTCCTCCCCCTTCCCCAGCTGCACCCGCAATCTAGCTGAATGACGCACAGGTGGATCGGTGCTGGTTTCTGGGACAATAGGTATCATCTGATCCAGCACCTGCCTGTCTGTCTCTTGGTCATTCACAGGGGCAGAGTTATGGTCAGTCTTCCCAAAGGGGCTACTACCTGGAGAGTCAATGCCCTGATGCCCCACCCTCACCTTTCTCTCCTACCCCTAGCCCCCCGCCCAGTAGCCCACTGCCCCGTACCCCAATACCTGACACTGTCATTCTGAGGGGGAGAGTGCTTTTTATACTAGATGAGCTTGAGACCATCATGTGGTCTATTATTTGAATAGGGTGAGCATTGTTACCTTCAGTTTTGACCTATGTGAAATACATTTAACAGATTGACTATAGTTTGAACATATTGGCTTTAGTTTGGACATATTTGGTCTTCCGGTAACTTTTTTTCTGCTTAACTTTTAACCTTGTTAGTTAATGCTTAGGAAAATATGAGTAAGCTCATAAGTTGCACAAATGGGTTGCAAGATTGAGGTTTAAAATAGTTTATAAAACAGAATGTTTCATGGGTGGAGGTAATGACTTTAGTTCCCCAAATATTTTAACCACAAACGTTGTTATACATTTATAATTTTATGCAGGCATCAACTCTTTTCAACCATGCTATTGGCAGTTAATAATATATGAATTACTTAGCCTGAGTGTGACGTCAGTTTTCTTATAAAAGAGTAAGTCACCAAGGCAATGTTACCTTAGACGCCATGAACACTCTCGTGGTGCTCTTTGGTCACCATGGTGATCCTCTGGTCACATGATCTTCCTTCATCTTTCTTAAGCCTGTATGCCTGGGTAACTATGCTAGTTTTAAGTTTATTATTTTAACCTTTGTACTTTTAATACTTAAAACAATCTTAAGT
>QEPC01004630.1:2781684-2805671 GCA_003113815.1 Sphenodon punctatus | reverse complement strand
GGACCTGCTGAGCTACAGGGGGGCAAACCCCCCCAACCAGGGGGGCCACCACCCCCTTCGCCCTCCCCACCACCATCACCTCCGTCTTATCTGGGTTGAGCCTCAGTCTGCTCCGCCGCATCCAATCCGCCACGGCCTCCAAACATTGGGATAGCACCGAGACAGCAGGGTCTGGGTCAGTAGAAAACAAGAGGTACAGCTGAGTATCATCAGCATACTGGTGCTTGGACTGTGCTTTGAGACGCCCAAAGCATATTCAAAATAGTTTTGTTCCTTATGGGACTCCAGACCAGAGCGCAGCCAGTGCCCACCCCTGGCTCCACCCCCAAACACAGTAAAGTTAGTGTGCGACATGCATGCTCACCGCGCGGCATTCTGCCTGCCGTGCAGTTTCTCAGTGTGCCTTCCCTACCCTGAAATTGACATCGCTGTGCCTGTTGCTGCTGCCTGATGGTTTGGGACTCAGAGCCTGACAGAGAGAGTGGGCAGTGCAACCCTGACAGAGAGAGGGGGCAGTGCCCCAGGTTTCCTCAAGTGAGCACTGCCACTGCACAAATCTATGCAATCTTAGCATTGTACTGTGGCAGCAGGAGAAATTTTAGCCTGTGCACTATCCATCACAAATCTGAGAAATTCAAACATTAAGAAATCTGTCTAAGTCAGAAATTAAGGCGGTTACAAATTCAATCATGCATCAAAAAGCATGGAAATAGGCGAGTGTAAGGATGTTATAACCGTTCAACACCTACCCTTCCTGTTGATAGATTCAAACTGTGCTTAATAACATATTCAAACATAAAAACCTGTTGGTTTAAGACAGATGTTAAGGTGATTACAAAAAGCATGGAAATTGTAAATTAAGGCTCCTGCCTTAAATTCTGTGCCATTTAAGCAGTAAAGATGTTGTACAGTCTCGCATATTGTGTTCACTTGCAACGTAGGCTCCATGCACCCACACTTTGCCTTGATCTTTCATCCCCAATCCTTTTCCTCTGCAGGTTGGGGACAATAGTAAAGCTGGGGGCAGGAGGGGGTGAGAAGGGCAGAAACCCCCGGTGGTAGGATTTCTTTCCACATTGGCATTCTTTCTACAGTCTCCTTTCCTTCCAAGGGCCATTCCCTGACCTCATTTTCAGGTCTTTGGTTACATTTACAGTACGCACACAACTTTGCAGTTTGCTTTAGCATTTCCACTGGACTATTCCCATCTTCAGTGCTGCACCCAACTGCAGAGGAAGAGGATTGGGGCTGAAAGACCAAGGCAAAGTGTGGGTGCATGGAGCCTAAGTTGTAAGTGAGCACAATATGTGAGACTGTACAATGTCTTCTAGGGATGGGCGAACAGAACTGAGTTCGGAAAATTGGTTCAATTTGGTTTGGAAATTCGGTTTGGAAGTTTGGTTTGGTCAACCGAACTATTCGAGTTTGGTCCGAACTCCGAACAAAGTTCAGAAATTCAAACCCCATTGAACTAAATGGAATATTATATTTTAGGGATGGGCAAACAGAGCTGAGTTCAGAAATTCGGTTTGGTTTGAAAATCGAGTTCGGTTTGGAAGTTCGGTTTGGTCGACCGAACTGGTCGAGTTCGGTCCGAACTGCATTCATCCATTCCTAACGTCTTCACTGCTTAAATGGCACAGAAGTTAAGTTGGAGCCTTAACTTACAATTTCCATGTTTTTTGATGCATGATTTGAATTTGTAATCACCTTAACTTCTGTCTTAAACTGACAGTTTTTTGTATATATTATTATGTGCAGGTTTTTTGAATATGTTATTAAGCACAGTTTGATTCTATCAACAGGAAGAGTAAGTGTTGGAAAGTTATAACATCCTTAACCTCTCCTATTAGATGGAAGGGGGTGTCAGCTGAGGAGCTCTCCCTATGTAAGAAACAGCCACATACCACATCATAAAAAATAGGATCAGAAGAGACAACCTGGGACATCCATCAAGTCAGGCCATCTTCACTTTACAGGCCAGGGTTCTGTGTTGCTCTCCAGCTGTTCTGCAGTCCCAGCAAAGATAGTACTTTCACTCTCTGTCTTCAGAGTCTGATCTAGTTCCTTCTTTATGTT
The DNA here is from genome assembly GCA_003113815.1 of Sphenodon punctatus. NCBI lineage: Eukaryota > Metazoa > Chordata > Lepidosauria > Sphenodontia > Sphenodontidae > Sphenodon > Sphenodon punctatus. The sequence goes on along the minus strand of QEPC01004630.1, from coordinate 2,803,592 downwards.
AATGTTTGGAATTCCTTTCTAATATCTAACCTCTGTTTCCTTCTTTAGCTTTAGTCCATTGCTTCCTGCTCACTCTTCTGTGAAAGAGCATTTAAATTATAAAGCAACTTTGAATTTTGTTATGCACTGATCAACTTCTCTGATTCACCCTTTTAACCTACTTCACTCTGTGTCTGTTCTCTCCCCTTGGCCCTGCTCTTCTTAACTGTGTTTTTTGACATGTTGCCTCCCTTCTTCCTGACCTGCATAGCCTGTTGCTGCACACACTAATCTTCCAATTCAGTGACTGTAACAGATTTTTTTTTCTCTCCATAGTTTGATGTATTGGTTTTAGACCGACTTGTTTCACTTAAATACAGATCTCAATCAGATTTAAGTTTATGCTTATGGATTAAAAGTGGTTTGTCATCAACTGGCCAAACAGGTTTAACACTGACCCTTCACTATTGGCCCAATCCTGTTTCTACTCAACAAGAATTTCTCCATTGATTTCAGTAGCAGCAAACTGGGCCCAATAGTGTGTTTACTAGATTAGTATTGATCCTTCCCAGTCTGTTTGATTAGCTGAAGCTTACCACAGTTCACGGAGGCACTGAACTTAGCAACAGGGCTAACGTGTTACTGATGAGCATGCTAGGATTTTGAGAGTGAGATTCTTCAGGGTATTTTTAGAATATCAAATAACAAGGGAAAGAGGAAAAACTCGGACACAACCAAGCTGAGACTTTTGGAAAAATGAAGTCCAGATTTGTGACTGTGTAAGCCATCCATTTGCCGCTGCCCTTGGAGAGCCATGTTAATTACGTTCATTCATCTGAACCACCCACAGGGGAGGCTCTTTAAAGAGCTCACAGGATGCAGTCTCAGGCTTCAGAAACCCTTCATTTTATTCCTATGCACATTGTAGACGTCACTTGTCTCTATTAGAGAGGCTGTTAACACCTGCAATGTCAGATGTATGTACAGAAAAAGAGTGGAAAAATATAAGAAAAAAACTCTGCACCATTTTCTAGTAACTTTTTGAAGCTTCAGGTTGAAAAGTTAAGACAGCCAGCCTTAGCCTTATTCTACTCAAAAATGCATTGCTCGGTCTCTGTGATATTTAGAGATTTGCAGGAAAACAGGACTTTGCATTTCCATTATGGTAGGCTTTAACCCTTACTAGGAAAAGAAATGCAGCACATCCAACCGTTTCCTTTTTCTGCACAACTAGTAACCAAGACTATAGGCATGACATTCCGAGGAATGCAAAAAAGCAACCTTTCAATGTCAATAAAGCAACCTATTATATAGATACAAAGAAAGGTATGGAATCTGAGAAGAATTTGGAATCAATGCAGGAAAAAAAAATGAAACCCATGATAGAGAGTAATGTGTGGATCAGCTCCAAAAAAAAATCTGTTAGCTGGCTAGCTTGCAAATACAGACTCAAACACCTATGTGCCATATGCCAGTGTTACCACTGATCCATCTGCAGCACATGCTATCATGCCATGTGCCACTTGCTTCACGCTGGGTGGCTGAGGGAGAGATCCAACTGCATAAGGGAATATGAATGGCACATTTAAGGGGAAAAAACCACCTACTTTCTTCCCACACTCTTTATCTCCTTCCCTTATGATTCTCTCTTCTCTTTAACTGTGGTATTCTTTCTAGTCTCGTGTTCCACTGATTTTCTAAAATGTGGTTTGCATTGCTTAGTTTCTTGTTTTCACTTGAATGAGTACAAGGAGAATGGTGATGTCTTGTGTGCCGCAGCTTCTGATAAAACCCTCCTGGGAAATCATGTTGATATGTAAATAATTTGTGTTTCCTCCCTGTTCACAAATTATCTTCAGTTAGTGTAAACACATTCTGAGACTGTAGACTGAGTCAGGGCCACATGTAGCTATTTTGGTGCCCTGAACAAATAAATGTTGCTCTGCTTTCTCCCTTCTCCGTACTGAAGCTGCCAAAAAAGTCCTACCTGGCTGCAGTCCTGTCCTGAGGCCAGGTGCGCTGCCATGGCTTCTTTAGGGTTCAGGAGGATGCTAGGTGTTACTGCTGCCTGGAGACAGGCTGCTGCTGCTGTGGTGCTTGACCTGCTTGACATCAGAAAGGAGCAGGAGAACTCCTTTGCCGTGACTCTAACTCCACCTTCCAGGCATCCAAGCACTGGACGCTTGGAATTAGGGACAGCCTTAAGCAGCGCCAGTAGGGCCCATGGTTGGAGGGTGCCCCCCAGGGAAGCCAGTCCTGGTAGTCTCAGGATCAGCAGTTCAGAGACCCCAGGATGGACTATTTCTTTGGAGCCCTCTCCCTGCCTGTGACTCTCATCACCCAAGGTGGCTGCTTCCAGCAGAGCCTTGCCCCTCCCCATCCCTACTGGGGGTGGGTGGGATCAGGGGCCTGCAGGAATGGACTAAAAGGGTAGGGCTATGGTGGGCAGGGCCATGAGGCCCCCCACATTTTATTTTTGCCCTGGGCCTTGCAAATTCTAAGTCCGACTCTGCTTGGAATCTCCAGTATCTACGTTAAGGCAACTTAAAGCTCATTTTGCATGACAAAGGGTAAAGATCGACCCCTCTATATTGTTACAGAAATTAGAGTTGTGATAACTCTCTTCCGCTTTAGTGTAAATCAAGAGTAACTCCACTGCAAGCAAGGTATTAACAGAGGAATAAAATTGTAGAAATATCTGCTTGTCTGACTCTGATCTTTGGTGATGTTTTGTTTTTAGAGGGTAGGGAAGCTGGAAGTGAACACAAACCTGTTGATATGCTTTAAAGATGATTTTAGGTCTGCGCTCCTGCTGTTGTTTCTGGTTCCATCTATTTTTAGATACCACTCATCTCAGAAGTGGGAAAAGCAGGAGTCCCACATTGGGCAGTATAAGCTTTTCTGCTCTTTTATTTTTTCTGCTTTATTTCCTGTGGACCTCTTGCTTTCTACAGCAAGTATCTTATAGAAGAATATAATTTGAACCTACTTTGTTGGCAGCACTGTAAAATCCTCAAGCTGTGGGACTAAGATGACTTAAGGGATCAAGACCTTAAAATAAATAACTGCCTAACTAAATGAAACTTCACAATCCTCTGATTTGCAAGACAAGGACTTTCATGGAATTCATTTTTGTAGCTCACAACTCAGTCTATCAGGGCACAGAATCTCTTTCCCTCTGCATGACACTGAGGAAGGTTTAAACTAAAAGTGCTTATCTTCAAAAAGCAGAAACTAAGCAGAGGCAAGAAGATTCATTCTTTTCTAGGCTGTTTCTTTTTCCTCCTCAGCAACACCTGCTTGCTCCTTCTATCCCAAATCCATTGGAACAGTGAATCCACCCAACCGTTGGAAAGAGTGAGCAATCAAACCTCAGACTTACAAAGAGAGATGCAAAATTCAGTTCTTCATTTTAAGACTAGACTCCTTCTCCCTTCACGTTTGGTTGGAGTTTATGGTCTAGGTCCCGCAAAGTGTTGAATGCCTCCTAACAGTGCTTATGTTTCAGTCTAATTCGACTTCTTCTCTTTTTTCTTCCTTTGCAATCAGTTCACGCTCCAAGTCCAGTCTGAATTCTACATTTGAGTAGTGTGTCTCTTCTGTGATTGACCATGCATCCCATGTGCTCTCATTTTTATTTTTTCTATTGTATCACAGTCAGGACTTGGACTTGCTTTAGTGCAGTAAGAGAAGAATAAAAACACGTCAGGATTCTCTTTTTTACAAGAACAGCGGACTTTTATAACTGCATTTAAATTCAAATAATACCTGTTCGGATAGCAATTACCTCTTCCACAGGGCGGTTTTTTTTCCTAGGATAGTTCTGGCTGAACATCCTTGCACAAGTGATAGAGAACATCCTATTTGACCTTTAGTTTCTCCTCCCCTATGGGACTGAGCCAGCTCACTTTAATGTCAGCCAGAAGACTTCAATTGTGATTGCTTGGTTGCTTCAATATTTGTAGGAAATCAATATAAAAGATATGCAAGTGTGGTAATAGTGACCTTTTTTGAACAAACATTCATCAGGAAAAAATGTGGCAATTCTGAAGGCATGGTCATACTGACTGAGATCAGAGTTAGCAATAAATAAAGCATAATAGTAAAGAATACAGTATTTGGTTAAAGATCAGCTTCTGCCATACTTTCCATAGTCTGGGAAGCCACCATCATAGCTTAGTAGCCTAAGAGTCATACTACCTAAAAGCTTCCTGACATTTTAACACATGTTGGCAGATTAATTTCATTGAAAACAGTTTAAAAGACTCCCATTGACTTCAGTATGTTTTGGAAAAAGCAGAAAGTTAGTCATTTATGTAGTAGTAAACAATTGTATTGGGGTTGGTTGTGGAACTGCAGAAGGACTAATATCTTTGGGATTGCATTGACATTTAAGCTAGGGTTCGAATCCTGCATAGACGTGAACTCACTGGGTAGCCTTGGGCAAGTCACAACCTCTCAGCCTCAGTTCCCCATCAGTAAAATGGGAATATGTGTATGTCTGATTTTCCCTGTGTTCCCCTCACCCTTGTCTACCTTAGATTGTAAACCCATGGGGCAGGGACCTGTCTCTGAAAATTTGTGATTGTAAAGTGTTGCATACACCTAGTAGTGCTATAGAAATGATAAGTAGAAGTAGTGGTAGTATTTTAAAGGCCCTAAAATTCACCACACTGGCTGGGGAGTTTATAATTACTTCTGGATTTTTATTCCTCGTATAGTATATGCCTTATTATACCGGGTGCTGCTCTTCTACAAACGATTGCCCCTATCCAGACGTTTTCAGAATGTGTGAGAGGAAAATCAACTTGTCATATTATTAAACACAATATATGTTCTTATCTACAAGCCAGCGTTTTAGCATAAATCATAGTGTAGCTTGGTATGACTCACTATTCTCTGGGTGCATTACTTAAATCCATTTGTGTATTTTATAGTGTAGTATAATTTCTGAAATGCTTGATGCCTTTTTAAATTCATCTTTAACAAAAGCCAGCACTTAGGTAATACAGAGGACGAAAATAAAGGAAGGAGAATGAAAGTTAGAAAGAAAAGAGAACCAACTATTGCTTACCTGAGGGACAACAGCCTGAATATCCAATTTGAGGTCAGGCAAGAGTTTTGTCTGACTTAAAACAAACACTTAAAAAAAAAAAAGTTAAAGTGTTAACATTCAAATTAATGAGCAGTATAAATGTAGAGCTGAAATGGATACTTCATTCACCTTATATCTAGTGAATTTGCCTGCTTCAATTTGGATCTAACAAAGTGGATATTGGGAGTTGCCAGAAATCCACTTCAATATTTTGATTCTGTTATTTTGGTATTTGAGTTACTTTGTTGTTACTATGCACAACAGCCAAAACCAAGTAACCAAAATGCTGAAATAACCCAAAATGAATGAAGTATCCAAAACAAAATAACCAACTAAGCAGATGTGCAATATCCAGTTTGGTTGTGGATCTTGTTCAGGTATTCAGAAGACTATTCCGAAAACATGAATACTATCTGTGGTGCAGTGGCAGCCCAACATAGTCAGGGGAGGAAAACTGCAGGGGACACAGGCCAGGCCACCAAACAAATATGACCATGGTTGGGCTGCCAGGGAGGGTAGGGAGAAGCACCAATGTGCATCTGGTTGGCCTCACCCTGCTGTGGCCCACTTTGGCCCGGTCAGGCAGGCTGTAGCCTGGGCTGTGACTTCTGAGGATTTCCAAGGTTAGAGCCCAGGTTAGCTGCCGACATGGCCCAGGGCAATCCTGGGCCAACGTCTGGTGGCATCTGCACAGACATTTTATTTTTATTTATTTCAAATTTATACACTGCCCTTCCCACAAGGGCTCAGAGTGGCTTACAGTAATAAAACAACAATAAAAATTCATACAATAAAACATTTACTCCCTCCCCTCAAAATTCCCACCCTCTCCACAACCCTACCCAATAACCCAACCAACCCTCATCCACACCCACCAAGTGCTCTTCTAAATAAAAATGTTTTACACTGCAGAAATGCCCAAAGATGCTCAGGCTCGGGATCAAGTGAACCTCCCGCGGAAGGGAATTCCATAGAACTGGGGCACCAACTGAGAACACTCCCCTGTGCACCCCAATCCTAGGGACAAGGATAACAGATGGAACCAGCAAGAGGGCACTCCCGACTGACCATATGGGCTGCGATGAAACATGATAGAACAGGCGGTCTCTTAGAAATAAGGGACCCACACCGGTTAGGACTTTAAAGGTCAAAACCAGCACCTTGAATTGTGCCCAGAATGCTATAGGCAGCCAGTGCAGACTTTGTAGCATAGGTGTAATGTACTCCCGGTGACCTGTGCCCAAAAGGAGCCAAGCCACCACATTCTGCACCATCTGAATCCTCTAGTCATCAAGGACAGCCTCACGTAGAGCATGTTTATTTATTTTATTTATTTATTTTCACAATTTAATACCCCACCCAACTCCACCACAGGCGGCTCAGGGCAGCTTACAATAAAATCATATAACTAAAACATCATCATCACAATAAAATCATATAAATATAAAATGACATTCCCACCCAACTTAAAAATAAAACAAAACACAAACCCTCCCGTAACTCCCTCCCCGCCACTCACTCCCGCCCACATAACCACCCTCATCCATCTCCTCCACCAAAGGCCTGGCGGAACAGTCAGGTCTTACACAACCAACAAAAAGTCAACAGGTCCAGGGCCAGGCAAGCTCCTCCAGGAGGGAGTTCCACAGACAGGGTGTGGCCACCGAGGATATCCTCTCCATGTGGCCTGCCGATTGACTCAGGGGACCTCCACGAAGGCACATCCAGCAGACCGCAGGGGTCGATCCAGGACCCGGGGAGTGAGGCGATCCTAAAGGTAGGTTGGGACCAGGGTGTAGGGCTTTAAAGGCAAGAACCAACACCTTGAATTAAGCCCGGAAAAAAATAGGAAGCCAGTGCAGAAGATGGAGCACCAGTGTAATGTGCTCTCAGCGACCTGACCCTGTAAGGAGTCGGGCTGCCACATTCTGCACCAGCTGTAACCTCTGGACCATCACCAAGGGTAGCCTCACGTAGAGTGCACTGCAGTAGTCCAGCCCTGAGGTAATAAAAGCATTAATGATGGTGGCCAGGTCAGAGTCTGAGAAGTAAGGCCAAAACGGCTGAACCAGATGTAATTGTCGGAAAGCCCTCCTCACCACTGCCACCAACTGGACATCCAAACAGAGCCGGGAATCAAGGAGCCCCAGACTCCGCACCTCGGAGACCAGCGGAGGGCAAACTTCGTCAATGATGGGAGAAGTCATACCCACTGCTCTCCCCACCACCATTACCTCTGTCTTGTCAGGATTCAGCTTCAGTTGGCTCTGCCTTATTCACTCCCCCACAGCTGCCAAACACCAGGAGAGCACAGAGACTGCTGGGCCTGGATCTGAAGAAAATGAGAGGTACAGCTGAGTGTCATCAGCATATTGATGGCAACTCACTCCGCACTGTCTCACAACCTCACCCAGTGGCTGCATGTACACATTGAACAGGCGTGGGGACAGAATGGAACCTTGCGGGACATCACACAAGAGGTCACAAGAAAAAGATGAGGCATCACCTAACACTACCCATTGGGTCCTACTGGCTAGGTAGGAATGGAACCATTGTAGGACCATTCCACCTAATCCTGCCCAGTTCCGCAAGTGAGTCACCAACAACTCGTGATCAATCATGTCAAAAGCTGCCAAGAGATCTAATAGGACCAGTAAAGTTGAACATCCCTGGTCCATCTCTCGGTGCAGGCCATCAACCAAGGTCACAAGCGCAGTCTCCATACCATACCCTGGGCGAAAGCCAGATTGGGAGGGATCTAGAAAGCTGCAGCTGTCGGGTGCACCTGGAGCTGCTGGGCCACCACGTGCTCAGTAACCTTCCCTAAAAAGGGAAGGTTAGAAACTGGCTGATAGCTGGCCAGATGTTGCCAGACTGGCTGATGTTGCAGTAATCTAGCCTTGAGGTGATGAAAGCATGTGTGACAGTGGCCAGATCTGAGTCTGAAAGAAAATGCTGCAGCCTTCTCACCAGATGGAGTTGGTGAAAAGCACTCCTGGCCACTGCCACAACATGACAATTCAAGCACAGCAAGGGGTCCAGAAGCACATCAAGGCTGTGAACCTGATTGACCAGAGGGGGTCAAACCTCATCAATGGCAGGTGTCCCAATCCCGTCTAAATTATAGGAATGGCCAACCATCATCTCTTCAGTCTTCTCAGGATTCAGCTTCAATCAGCATATCCTCATGCAGTCCCTGACAGCAACCAGACATTGAGTAAGCACCAAGACTGCGGGACCTGGGTCAGATGAAAAAGAGAGGTAGAACTGAGTATCATCAGCATATTTATGACACTTCACCCCAAACCTCCCAGTGACCTCAGATACACATTGAACAAGAGGGAAGAGAAAATAGAACCCTGCGGGACACCACAGGGAAGGCCTCAAGGGAAAGATGAACAATCACCCATCACCACCTGCTGGACCTCCCTGACAGGAAAGAATGGAACTGCTCAAGAGCACCCCTGCCAGGCACCCCTGACAGGTCCCGCAGTCATGTCAACAACACTCCATGATCAGGGCCCCGAGGGAAACGCGGGTCTGCGATTCGCAGATTTCCCGCGGAATTCCCCTTCCCCCGTGGAATCTCCTGGCCTGCTTACCTGAGCGCAGAATTTCCAGCCTGCGCTGGGGGGATGCGGGGCAGGAGATTGCATGAGGGGAGGGGAATGAAAAAACCCTCGGGGCTTCCCCTCCCCAGCCTCCCCAGTTGCCAGGGCTTGCCTCCCCCGCTTTAGATAATTAATTAACTTACCAGAGATGGCAGCAGCAGCTGCTCTGCCCAGCACGCTCGTACTTCCTGGCCCCTCCCGACGGGGCCTCTCAGGGCGACGTAGGTGGATGACGTCATCCGGCTGCGTCGCCCTGAGAGACCCCGTCAGGAGGGGCCAGGAAGTATGAGCGCGCTGGATGGAGCAGCTGCTGCTGCTGTCTCTGGTAAGGCAATTCCTTTTGTTTTTCGGGGCGGGGGAGAGTCAAGCAAGCCCTGGCAACTGGGGAGGGAAAGCCCCGGCAGCTGGGGAGGGGAAGCCCTGAGGATTTTACCAGTGCGGGGGGAGGAGGAGGCAAGCCAAGCCCCCCACACACACATGGTAAATCGTGCCGAGGCGCAGAATTGGGCCCTGACTCCCGCGGAATTTTAAAAAAAAATCCGCAGAAGAATCGGGGCCCTGCCCATGATCAACTGTATCAAAGGCCTCAGAAAGATCTAACAAAATCAACAAGGTAGAATTCCCCTTGTCCATCTCAAGGTGCAGATCTGATCATCAACCAAAGCCACAAGTGCAGTCTCCATGCCGTACCCAGGATGAAAATCTGACTGAAATAGGTTCAGGAATCCAAGAGCATCGAGATGAGTCTAGAGTTGTCGGCAACCACCCCTTCAATAATCTTCCCTAAAAGGGAAGGTTAGATAGATGGCCAGGGAGTCAGTGTCCAAAGATAGTTTCTTAAGCAGGGGCTGGACCATCACAGTTTTAAAGGTGCCCGACACCGTACCCTCCCATAGGGAGGCGTTGACTACCCCAGCCAACAACAGCCCCAAGGTCTCCTGGCTGGCTTTCACCAGCCAGGACAGGTGAGGATCTAATTCACAACTGGTTGCCTCATTGCCCCAAGCACCTCCACCACATTGGTGGGTGATACCAATTGAAACCGATCCAAATAAACAGGACAAGACTGAGCTTCCATAACCCCAAACTCTGACTTTGCAGTTGAAAAGTGTCCAAGTTGTGGTGAATACAAGTGTTTTGTCTGCAAAGTAATTAATAATGCCATAGTGGGCTATGGATGGTTTCATTTCCTGGCAGAGACAAGCCAGGGACTGATGTTGGAGAGGATGCCTGGGTGCAACTGTGTCCATGGCCATGGTCAAAATGTCATTCTGTAAGGCAACCAGGTCATCAACAGATTAGCAGTCAAGGTCAGCAGGTATATCCCCAGAAAGTTCTTGAAACCAATCAGATCCAGGGCCAGCCCTACCACGGGGCGGCTAGGGGCGGCTGCCCAGGGCCCCACACTTGGCGGGGGGGGGCACGGGTTTGGGTCTGGGCTGGGGGCGCAGCAGGAGTGAGGGAGAGGCAGAGGCCCTGGCTCTCCCACACTCCATGTCCCCTCCCGCCCCTCCGCTGCCTGGCACAGTCTGTCTTAGCCAGGGGAAATGAGGGAGAGAGAAGCAGAAGCCTCGCCTCTCCTTCATTTCCTCTGGTCAAGAGACACTGACAGGCACTGGGGGGGGGGGCACTCACGGAGTGAGGGAGAGCCTGGGTCTCTGCTTCTTCCCTCACTTCCGCCGGAAGATATGGGTCGAGGCCCCACATTTCTTTCCCGCCCTGGGTCTCGTTTAGGGTAAGGCCAGCTGGCCCTGATCAGATCCATCAGTCTCCGAGGGCGGACCAACCTAATCAGTCCACCAGCCCAATGAGGGCATAGGAGGGCCGGGATCCAGGCCTTCAGGAGGTAATGCTCTGACCACAACAACAGTGGGTGAAAACAGACATGACACTAACCACCCTTTAACCACCCTTGGTGGTTATTTATGCATGTTGCTGGGCTGTATTTTTGCCCTATGCAGCCCTGCAACATGCATAAATAACCACCAAGGGTGGTTAAAGGGTGGTTAGCGTCATGTCTGTTTTCACCCAGTGTTATAACACACACACACCCCATATAATCGGAACTCCTGTCTCGAGGCTAGTGCAAAACATCAAGTCCAATGTGTGTCCCGCCTCATGCATCGGACCTGATATTATTTATTTATTTATTTATATTTATATATTTATTTGGGGTAGCTTGTCATTATTTGGGATAGGTTGTCATGGTTGTCATGGCTCCTGTTCACTCCTAAAAGACTCCTAAAAGGCTGGACTCAGTGTGTATGTTGAAATCACCCAGAACAATAAGCTTAGGTGATCTAACCACCACCTCCATGACTAGCTCAGCTAGAACAGTCAGGGAATCAACTGTGCAGCGGGGTGGTCAGTACCGTACGCCAAGGGAACCCCCAATCTATCCCCTGTCAAATCCAGCACAAGGTGGAGAGACACTATATTGGTGAGGTCTGGTCCAAAGCAGGCCACAACGGGCCACTGGCACGTATGATTTTACCCTGTGAATATAAAATCTGTTGTTTGTTTCCGCTCTAATGAACAGCAAATCTCTGTGATCAAGTTTTACTTCTCAGCTTTTACTTCTCAACTTTTCCAAAAGATGTTTGGACCACTTATTATTCCTTTTGTTTCCTTGTTTATTAGGAACTTGAATGGTCCAATCTTGTCACATCCAAAACACTCATTGGCTTAGTCAAGATCAGGAACAAGTGATTCTTGAGAGGCTTTGGTATACAAGGAAACAATTTAAACCTTCAACAGTTTCCCAATGTCTAAACTTGGTCTGCCAGGTTAGAATTCTCTTTCACATTCTTGAAGAAATCTGTGAAGTGGGTGAAACCAGTAGTAGAGGATGCTTCACTGAACAAATGATTTTGTGCATACTAACAGTGTGAGAAAACAATGTCTGTCATGCGTACAGCAGATGCCTTTATTTTCTGCTTTATTGTCTTTAAATCTCTAAGAACTGTGCCTGTGTGCAAAAATAGTGGGTATGTAGCCCTCATTGCTAGAGCAGATAGTTATGATGAAGACAGATGCTCTGGGCCCTCCCCTGGAGACATTCTGTTCATTGTGGCTGATGGTAATATTAGTTCAGTGGTGGGAAACTTGAGGTCCTCCAGAGATCAGCCTGCAGCCCTGAGGTCTACAGCCCAGCTCCAGCAGAACATGACTAGAAGCGTTGGGTCAATGTAACTTTTGTGGGTGTGATTGGTTGGGTGTGATGTCACTGTGCTCTGCAAAGGAGAGGGCTACATCAGGGGTGAAGGGTGCAATTGAATGACATCATGACAAATGGTACTGTTTCTCCCATTTTTGTCATGCCCTTTCTCTTGTGGAGCACTGCAGTGTTGCGCCTCTGCAAGAGGTAGGGCTACACGTTGGTCAGGATTTAAGAGAGTCCATAATCTGGGGTTCAAGCCAGGTTCACTGCAGTCTGTAATAACAGGGGTCTTGCAGCACTTGGGGGTGGTGAGGGCAGGACCTGTGGCTTTTTGATTAGCCTAAACCTCCCAATACTGCCTTAGTCCAAAATTAGCAGTTCTTAAAATGGAAGATTATGCTTTCTCTTGATTCATAAAAAACAAAAACAAAATCTGTAGCAGTTCAGGTTTCCCCTTCTTAATACCATAATGACTAACCTTTCAATTAGATTTTCCTGATGAAGCGTGGGTGGTCAGGCTAGCTTTACTACATGTTAGCTATACTGGTCCATCTAAGTAACAACGTGGCATTACTGCTGTGTTAAATTTGGAGGATAAAGCTAGGAGTCAGCTAACTTTATTAATATGATTTGTGTGTTTGTCCACCTGAACTGTTACTTTCCTCAAAAAAAACAACAACACCTGATTTGAGTCTATATAAAGGTTTAAACACTCCTGTTGTGTAAGCTGTGGTAGAAAGCAGTATTCTGGAGCTAGATAAACATGCTGCCAGTCGCTAATTAAGCTGGCTCTACATACAATAACCTGAAGTCAGTTTGCATCCACATTTCTATTAAAGGCTAATGAATAAGCAATTAAACTAATTTAGTCTAATTGTAACTTCTTTGTGTTAAAAGTTAAAATTAACAATTCAGTTTTAGCCCTAAGTCTTTTAAATTATGTTTTCACCCCTATTGAGTCAAAGCCTAATTATTAAAAGCTTTTAGTCTCTCATATTGTGCAGCCTGCTAAGTGATATTGTTTAGTCCACAGGGATTCAATTATCACTCCATTTTAAAATGTACACTTCTACATGGCTTTTTGCCCCTTTGCCTGGAAGCATAATATGCTCTAAAAGTTAATCTGATAACATGATTATTAAACAAAATCTCTGAAAGCCAGCAACCTTTCCCCCTTTGACTTGGATACCTTTGTGACGGAAAAAGAAATGAAAATACGATACATAGATTCACCTCACCTCCACAAGCGAATGCCTTTGTCTCTGCTCATTTCCCCATAGCTCATTCTCTCAGTACTTGCGGGTACACTTGATTTTGGGGCCAGATACAGGAATCGGAACGAGACTAAATAAAACAGTCATTTGCTGGATTCGGTGCATGGGCCAGAAATTTCCCACCTTTGCTGTATACAAAATGTCTCATTTGAGTTGCAAGATAAAATCAAATGTGGGAATGATCCACAAGTAGGACAGAAAAACAACACAGCACAACCTTTAGATTCTAGGCTGGGGGAAGGGTTGCTACTAGTGAAGAGAGGAAGCCTCTATTTTACTTGTAAAATGAGCAAACGTTATTTGGAGTCAATGAGAGACAATAATCATGGAACCCCATGAGGCTGGCTCTTTGAGTGACTTTCCCGAGCAGGCGCATGCTTTCTAACGCTGCCTGTGTGCTGTCATCTGAATTTAGATTCTGTTGTGTCAGAGGGTAATTTCATAATCACAGTGAAGCACTTCACAGCATGCACCATTGCTGTTCATGTGTAACTGGTTTTCTTTTTTTCGAGTGGAATTCAATGATTAGTAGAGGTACCTGGATTTAAAATGCTTCCTCTGTAACAAATATTAACATACGCCTCTGTAGATGTCTGCTGTCTGGCAACCAAATTTCATTTAATTCTCAGCTAGCATTAAATCCCCATGAATATTCTCATATCTTGATTCATGAGGATATAATGCTATCAGTGGGAGCTGTGTGTGTGCATTGGAAGGAAAATTGAACTCGAGGGGCCAGATTCATTCATGGGCCTTACCATCTTCATCCAGTAGCCTTCTTCCTTTGCAGTGCACCACACATTGCCTTCCTCCTCTTTTCCGAAGGCCTCCCCCACAGTGGGCTTTACACTATAGGGAGTCAACACTGGTGCGTAAGGTTCATCAAAGATGGAGTCAGATTTGGAGCAAGTCTTTTGTTGCAATACTGGAAATAAATCACTGATAAATGTGCTGTAGAGTGTGAGGGATAAAATTTTCTCATGCAGAAATCTGAGCTGGCATAAGGGGGGTGTAACGAGTTAGATGAGGTGGGAAATGAGGATGGGGTGGGAGAGAGAGCCTAAATAAAAAGATTATTTAAAGGGATGGGACAATGGAGCACTATGAAAATGATGGCGCAGTGTCTAATGGCTGGCTGTTTTACAATTAAGATGCTAAAACAATTGTAGCAGAGATTATTGTAACATAGGAACTACCATACTACTGTGTTCTTCAATAGGCAGCCCAGGGGCCAGTTTGGCTCACATAGGGTAAAAACAGAAGTGCGGCCAGCGGGACTGCTCACTGGGACTCCCTGGGGTGGAAAATCGCAGGTGATACAGCCAGGGTCAGGTCAGGGCACTGAACTGAGATGCCTACAGCTAGAGAGCCGTCCTGCTGCCCGCATTGTCCGGGAAGAGCTTGGAGTACAACATACCTGTGGTCAGGCGGCCCATGCCCTGTCCACACCCAAGCCCTGCTCCCGCCATGACAGACAGCCATAGCAGCCAGTGAGGCACAGCCATGGTGGCTGGCCATGGTGGCCCCTGGCTGGGGTGGGTATGACAGGCCACAACAGACATGCTAGCCTGCTATGGCCCACTTTGGCCTGTATGGGCAGCCCTTAGCCCGGGCTATGACCACAGAGATTTGCAGAGGTCACAGTCCGGGCTAGCCACTATCATTCCTTGGGGCAATCCCAGGCCAACATCTGGTGGTGCGTGTTTACATGGGCTGGTGGGTCCCAAGCCACAGAGGGCCAAAATCATGTTTTTACTCATATAGCCTATTTGGGTGTTCTCTGGCTCCCTGTTTGGCCCAAATTGCTGGAGTTGAAATTGGAGCTGGGCCCTAACCACTCTCACCTCAGTTTCCATTCCTACCTGAATGAGAGAGGGAGAAAATGAACATGGGATAAACTCTCCTCTGATTGACCAGGTGTTAAGCCCCACCCATTTCTCTTCCATCTCCAGAGCTCAGTCGCAATAATGGTGGCTGCTCCTTTTTTGGCTTCCCTGCAGTCAGGAAGAAACAGGACAATTCATCCCCCTACTAGTCCAAACGTCCAAAGAGACACGGAGATGAGTACTGAAGTTTGTACTTCCAAGCCACCCATCCATTTAGTTCCTCTTGTTTGTTCCTTGCCCTTTCCCCTTCATCCAGAGCCCTCTCCGCACCAGTTTCTTCCAAACACTCATGAATTTGCATATTTAATTTTATGCATGTTTTTGCAAATATAACATTTGCCCCACAAAGTGTTCTCTTTTTCAATCCAAAAAAATAATTGAGTAGCACTGCCATACTGAGGCCCTTTTTACACGAGACACCCCTTCCTCCACACAAGGCACATGTGGGAGCCTGCATGTGGATACATGGGGGAGTCCAGTGTAAACACCGTAGTGGGTGTGTGGGGGTGCATGCACGCTCCAATGTAACACCATCTTCGCCCATCTCCACCTATCTCCCACATTTGGAACAATCGGCGAAAATGGCAGTTGCTCCGTGCATGGAGGATGGGTGTGCCCCAGTGTAATTGCCACCCATGCGCTGCCCCTGCACCATGGCTCACACCCATCCCTCCCCACACACCCGTTTGAAAAGGGCCAGTATCAGACTAATGGAATATCTAGACCAGCGTCCTGTGCTTCAGTGAAGGTGGAGCATCCCTTGCAGAATGCAGTTGTGGAATATTCTGCCCGCCCCAGCCCCACCATGACAGTCTAATCCTAGTCCCTATTAGCTAGCGATTGGTTTGAAACATAACCAGAAAGCATGAAATATTGTATTGCTTCAAGTTTTGTAACATTAACTATTATAACACTCACTAATAATAATAATAATTAATAATAAAAAATTAATATATGCATAGTTGGCCAATTCTTCATTGAATGTTGCTGTGTTCTTGCCCTCAGCCATGTTCTGGGGCAACACATTTTTTAAAATAGCTTAAATGTTGTGCGAAAGGGTATTTTTCTATATCATTTCTGAATTTGCCACTTTTGTTGAGTGTCCCCTTGTGGAACAGTAGATACATGTGGCAGAGAGGGGGCCAGGTAAGCCTCTGGGTCTGAGGAGAAGAAGAATGTGAATGTGACTGAGGGGAGGACGGAATATGGGGACAGGAGCAGGGTGAGTCAGTAGGAAGTGTGACCTGGGGTAACTGTGTTGGCCTGCGTGCAGCCCCACCAATTATTTTAGGCACCAGCTGCTACTGATTGCGGCTGTACTGTATATGTAAGCTGCATTCGCTGTCTGAGCTGTGGAAAACAGTGTAATCAGGTTATGTGTAATGTAATTTAGCTTATATTGTGATAGCAGCAAACAGGAAGCCAGCTGTAGATGAAATCCGTGTGAGGCTGGATTACATGTCCTTGCTGTAGCAGGGCTGTTAGGCTGGCGGATCTAAAACCAGCTTTTTGCTAGCTACATTTTTTAATAGCTAATGCTGGTAGCTGAACCACTAGCTTGTCCTGTAATAAAACATATCTCTCTCTCTCTCCCTCCCTCCCAACCCCTTTCTGGTAGGTTCAAGAATGTGGATGGAATTTGCAGGATCAGCTTAGACAAAGTCAGGTGGTAAGAGATCCAGGGATAAACCTGGAGCGAGGATGAGGAAACAGACCAGAGCACTGAGTATTGAGAGGTCAATCTGAACCAGAAGCAGGACAAATACTAGGCCTGGATCAAAATAAGTGTTCTGTTTTTGTGGGCCATTGCCACAAAAATAGAACAGCTATATTTTTTTCAATTGGAATTCCAATCAGAAACAGTTTCAATTGAAATCCTGACTGGGGGTGGGGGGAATGTGCATGCACAAAATGGTTGCTGGGTTGATTTGCACATGTTCAATGGCAATTCCTTTTTAAAATATTTCATCATTCCGATTGGAACGGACGAAACATCTCATTCTGATCAGAGAGGGCAAAATTCTGGGGTCAGCCCTAAGCAGGTATAGCCCCAGAGGGTTGGCACAAAAGCCCCCTCTAGTGTTGTGATGGTGCTTAACCACTCACAGGTTCTTGAGCCTACTACTCTCAGAGCTAACAGACCCCGGTCTTTTAGTTCATACAGTAGAGATTCACACACTATTTGTTTCAATTTGTATCCTCTTGGGCTCAGGGTGGCTCACATTTCAATTTATTAACTTTAACAATTAACATTTAACCATTAACTTAATTAACTCAACTAATAATGTTCACAACAACACTGTGAGGTAAGTTAGGTTGAGAGATCTGTGACAAGCCCAGGTCACCCAGTGAGTTCATGGCTAAGGCAAGTATTGCACACTTTCTCCTTTAGTATCTGGCCAGGCCACACAACAGGTATTTGAAATAGTTGTGCTCTGGAAGACTCCACAAGGCACATCATCAAACTTACACATATCATGGCATTCCCCTCCTCCTTCCCTCTCGATTTCCATTGAGGAAGTCACTATCTGGCCAGTCCCTCAGGCAAATAGCCTGGGATTCATCTGTGACTCCTCCCTCTCCTTTAAGACTCAGATCCAGGCTGTTGCTAAATCCTGTTGCTTTACTCTGTATAATATTGCTAATATCTGGCCCTGCCTTACTATTGCCACTGCAAAAAACCTAGTCCATGCTCTAGTCATCTCTCATTTTCATCCACCTTGCCCTCACTTTGACCACGTTCATCCCCTTCTCTCCACCATACACTGTCTCCCTTTATGTGAACACATTCAGCACAAGTTTCTGGTCTTCACCTTCAAGGCTCTTCATGACCTTGCTCCCCGTATCTCTCAGCTCTTGTATCCTGTCACACTCCTTCATGGGAGCTTCGCTCCTCCTGTGTCCCCACCCATGCCTGCTTCCCACCCCCTTGCTCTTCTAAATGTCTCAGCTCCTTCTCTCTTGCTTCCCCTCATGCTTGGAACTCCCTCCCTGGATATGTTCGCTCTGCTTCCTCCCTCCCAATTTTCAATTAAATTCCTCCTGAAAACCCACCTCTTCAATCAGGCCTTTCCTAGCTTGCCATGAGTGAAACTGCAGCCTATTTCCCTTCACTTGGACCACTTTCAGAAGAGGCGCTGAAAAAGCACCTCCAAAAGATATGCAAGGAGAGTAACCTGCATGCTGGGGGAGGGGTGTTAGATGTTCCCCCACCCTACTGGGAGTGATGTTACTCCCATTCTAAGCAGTGGTCACTTAGAACAAGCATAGGTTTGAAGATGCAGTATTATAAAAACCCCTCCAGAGGGTTTTACAACGCCGCATTTTCAAACCTACGCTTGTTCTTGGTAGCTGCTGATTCAGAATGGAAGCAATGTCACTTCTGGTAGTGTAGGGGAACATCTAAACACCCCCACCCCCATGCGCAGGTTTCTCTCTCTACGCATTTTTTGGAGGTGCTTTTTCAGTGCCTCGTCTAAAAGTGATTTCAGAGTCAGAATCTCATTCCTTGTAATTAAGTGAAGTATGTGTACCTGCAACTTCTCAACCTCATGAATGTACTCTTGTCTCTCCTGATGTTTGCCTCTCCCTTGTCTCCCCATCCCTTGTCTCTTAGATTGTAAGTCCCTTGAGGGTAGGGACCTGTCTATAACTATTTAATTAAATTAATTAATTTATTTATTTTATTAGATTTTTATGCTGCCCCCTCCTGTCTTTGCAGCTCGGGCAGTTTACAACATTTAAAAATACAACAGCATAAAAACATTTAAAATAAACAATAGTAAAGCTAAAAACAAACAAAAGTACCCCCTCCCCATACCCCCCCAACCCTCCCATGCTCACTTGTCTCCCTCACCAAAGGCCCGGCGAAACAGCCAGGTCTTACAAGGTCATCAGAAAGAGGGGAGGTCCGGGGCCAGACAGACCTCCACTGGGAGGGAGTTCCACAGCCATGGTGTGTCCACTGAGAATGCTTTCATCATTGTTGCCAACCGGGAAACCCAGGGGACCTCAAGGAGGGCACCCCCGGCTGACTGCAGGGGTTGATCCAGAACCTAGGGAGTGAGGCGATCCCACAGATAGGTGGGGCCCAGACTGTTTAGGGTTTTAATGGTCAATACCAACACCTTGAATTGGGCCCAGAAAACTATAGGTAGCCAGTGCAAAGAACAGAGCACCGGTGTAATGTACTCGCGTTGACTTGTACCCCTAAGGAGTCGAGCCACCGCACTCTGCACCAGCTGCAGTTTCTGAACCATCACCAGGGGTAGCCCCACATAGAACGCGTTACAGTAATCTAATCTTGAGGTGATAAAAGCATGGACGATAGTGGCCAGGTCTGCATCTGAGACATACGACTTAAGCCATTGCACCAAATGTAATTGGCAAAAGGTGTCCTTCACCACAGGTGCCACCTGGACATCCAGCCGGAACTGTGGGTCAGGAGCACCCCCAGACTATGGACCTGGGGTACCAGTGGAGGGCGGATCCCATCTATGATGGGGGCCACCAATCCCCTGATACGCCCCACAAGCATCACCTCCATCTTGTCAGAATTCAATTTCAGGCGGCTCACCCTCATTGAGTTCCCCACAGCTGACAAACACCAGGTGAACAGCAAGACTGCTGGACCTGAAAATCAGCTGAAAAGGAGAGGTACAGTTGGGTGTCATCTGTAGAGGAGGTACCTATTCCAGATACATTGCTGGTGCTATATAAATAAAATAAAATAAAATAAAATAATAATAATAATTAATAACACAGTAGCTTTCATTACATGCATATGGAGACGGCAAGAATGGAAGTCACTGGAGTTAAATACTCACAGTCGTGGTGATAATCAACTACGGTCCAGGAATTGACCTGGATCAGGCAGCTGACTTGGCGTGTATTATGGACAGGGCCTGCTCCAGGGTTTGTGAAGCCATGTGCGAAGTCTTGGTGTGGGGCCTAATTTTGCATAATTAGACCCCACCTAATTATGCACATGTGTACATTTACATAAAATTTACTACCTCTGGACAGGAAGGATTCCCATTCTCCACCCCTCCGAGCAGCCATGGAGAAGCATGGCCTCCCCATGCTTCTCTCCCCCCCCCTTCCTGGTTTGGCACCCCTTGCTGTCTTACCTGGTGCTCAAGCGGCCATAGACAAGCATGGCCTCCCAATGCTTCCCCCCGCCCCCACCTCCCCAGCCAAGCGTCTACGACCACTCCTGCAGGGGCTGCTGGGTGGGAAGTGAGGCAGGCACAGAGGGGATGACTGCATCCGCTGCCTTACTAGGGGAGGGGGGTGAGCTTAGTCAGCCTGGCCTCCAGGGCCTATTGCTTCTTGGTGCCACCTATGTCTTGTGCACACGCACGGTGTGACCAGTCCAAAGGCGCTGCTATCAAACATGCAAGACACCCAAAATGCAGTCAACCTATTAAACGCATTATGCCATGAAAAGAGACATGTATATAACCAGTTCAGTTGTGCCCTCATAATCAATTCACACTGCCCTCACCCCATAACCAGTTCATTCACACTCCTGCTCCCCATTTAATCAATTCACACTACCCCTCACTCATAACCATTTCATTTGCGCCCCCGGGGCAGTGTGAATTGATTATATTGGGGGGGGCGCAAATGAATTAGTTATGCGGTGGGGTTTTAAAGACAGTATTCCTGTTAGCAATAACTTCATTAAGAAGAGTTAGTGAAATAGCAGTCATAATAATCTCAGAACCATATTTGCAGATTTTCCAAGATAGAATAGATATTGCTGTACATCCTAAATCCCTACCTAAGATAGTATAAGTAAGACAGTTGTGAAAATGTGGCCCTTTTTCTGCATGTTCATGGGTGGGGGAGCCCCATGTGAATGACATGGTGCACGTGCCCATGGTGAGTGGGTGTGCGTGTGCATGCCTAAGTCGCATCCCCACTCACCCCCCACTCATCTCCATGCATGGAGCAACTGGGGGAAATGGCGGTTACTCCGTGGGTGCGGATGAGTGTGTGTGGGGGTAAGTGGGGATGCGTCTGTAGCCGTGTGCATGCCCAGCCCATGTACCGGTGCACCTAAGGACCCCCCCACCCGTCAGAGCCATGTAAAAATGGCCTGTGAGGAGCCACTCAAAGAACAGAAGGTTACTGTCTTGTGAACAAGGTTCTTTGAAATGGCTCCAAACATTCTCACAACACCCAGCCTTCCAGCCCCACATGGGATTTTCTTATATTCCTAGAAAGGGTTGGAAGGAACTATCATTCTGAGGGGAAGAGTGCTTTTTATAATAGAGGAGCTTAATACCATCATGTGGTCTATTATTTGAATAGGGTGAGCATGCACAACCCAGTTGTGAGAATGTTGGGAGCTATCTTGAAGAACCTTCTTGACAAGGCAACAGCCTTCTGATCACTCACATGGAGAGGAGTTGTTTGAAAACAAAAAGTTTTATCTCCCTGTCCGATCGGGTGTCCAGCTGCTGCTGCTGCTGCTCCTGCAGCACTACTAGGAGGCAGAGGCAGGTGAGGGATGGGGACCAAAGCCATGGAGGGAAGACAGAAGAGAGGCCTGGGAGGCATTGAGAGAGAAGCTGGCTTCAGCCTGCCACCCAGCCAGGTAAGCGCGGGGCCGCAGCTGGCCAAGGGGCCATGTGCGGCTGTACATGTGGCACATGCCTGGGGTCAGCCCTGATTATGGAGACCTAGCTGGACACTGAATCTGGGCCTGTATTGGCTGACCTTGTTCCAGCTGGGTACTCTGTCCAACATCAGCCATGAGTTTTTTTGCAGATAAAATCACTCAAATGCACCATGGTTTTGACACTGCACTTTTATCAGTGGGTGAACCAGAGGCAGTTTATTTTTATTTATTTATTTATTTATTTATTTAAAACTTATATCCCGCCCCTCCTGCCT
>QEPC01004630.1:2763994-2781538 GCA_003113815.1 Sphenodon punctatus | reverse complement strand
AGCCAGGTCTTCCACAAACATCGAAACGACAGGAGGGTGGGGGCCAACCGAGCCTCCTCCGGGAGTGAATTCCACAGCACACCGAAAAAGATCTCCCATCAGTGGCCACCCGCCTCGCCCGGGGAACCTCCAAAAAGGCCCCCATGGATGATCTCAGGGGTCACACGGGGTCACAGATAGGCAGGACGCAGGCTGTGCAGGTCTTTGAAGGTCTTGAACCTAGCCCGGTGCTTTATAGGCAGCCAGTGCAGAGTCTGGTGCACAGGTGTCATGTGCTCCCTACGACCCGCACCAGTAAGGAGATGGGCCGTGGCATTCTGCACCAGCTGCAGCCTCTGGACCAGCTTCTCAGGCAGCCCCAAGTAGAGCGCACTGCAGTACTCCAGCCTCGAGGTGATGAAGGTATGGATGACAGTGGCGAGGTCAGAATCTGAGAGATACGGCCGAAGCCGCCGGACAAGATGTAACTGCCAAAACGCACTCCGCGCCATGGCCACAACCTGAGATTCCAGGCTGAGCCACGAATCGAGAAGCACACCCAGACTCCGTACCTGCGAGACCATGGGAGGGCGACCCTACCTCCACAAGAGGAGATTCAACCACTCCCAGGACCCCCAGGCCCTCACCCAACAACATCACCTCCATCTTGTTATTTCAAATGCTTGAAGCTAGGAAAAGGACTGGTCAATTTAAGGTTGTGGGTGAGGAGGTGGTGGACCAGGCATTAGGAAATTGATTATACAACAAACATGATATGGATGCCGACAATGGAATGCTTACTGAGGAAACAAAATTGACTTTCTAGTAAAATATAATTTTATACATTTTGAGGTTGCGTGGGATAAAGTGTTATGTAATTAATGCTATAGAAATGGGTATGATTGGACAAATGTACTTAAACTCAAACATACACATATATGTTTTATTGTATTTATTTATTGTATCATGTTGACGTTGGCAAAAACTTTTTGTTACGTCATTAATAAAACTGAACTGAGAACTGAGAACCTCCATCTTGTCAGGATTCAGCTGCAGATGGCTCAACCTCATCCAAGGTCCCACAGCCAACAGGCACTGGGAAAATAAAGAGACTGCATGGCCTGGGTTGATGGAAAAAGAGAGGTAGAGCTAAGTGTCCTCAGCATACTGATGACACCGCATGCCCTGAAACCCTCTCATGATGTCCCCTAACGGCTGCATATAGATGTTAAACAAGAGGGGGGACAGAATGGCACCCTGCGGGACTCCACACATGAGGTCCTGGGGGGAAGACATATACTCCCCCAAGACCACCCGGTGAGTTATTTATTTATTATTATTTATTTATTTATTTTTTATTTTTTTCTCATGGCCAGGAAAGAATGAAACCAGTCCAAGACCGTCCCACCAATCCCGGCACCGTCCCACAGGTGAGTCACCAACACCTCATGATTGACTGTGTCAAATGCAGCCAAAAGGTCTAGCAGGACCAGTAAGGTCTGACGACTCTGGTCCAATGCCAGACGGAGATTGTCAACCAAGACCACCAATGCAGTCTCCGTACCATACCCAGGCTGAAACCCGGACTGAGAGGGGTCAAGGAAACTGGTGCAGTCCAGATGTTCTTGGAGCTGCTGTTGAGCAGGGGCCTAACCACAGCCTCCTTCAGGCATTCAGGCACCCTGTCCTCCCAAAGGGAGGCACTAACCACCCCAGTCAGGACGGGCAAGGATTTCATTCACAAGTGGTGGCATGAACAGATCCCAACAAGAACTCCACATCGGCAGACGGCACCATCTGAAACTGATCCCACAAAACAGGACAGGATGGGGCATCCATAGCCCCAAGATGATTTTCTGAAATAACTGTGGAACCGAAATCATGGCGGATGCGAGCGATCTTATCTACAAANTTTGGTGTAAGGTGTCATCAATATGCTGATGACACCCAACTATCTCTCTTTTTCATCAGACCCAGGTCTGGCAGTCTCGGTGCTTACCCAATGTTTGACAGCGATGGGGGACTGGATGAGGGTGAGCTGCTTGAAGTTGAATCCCAACAAGACGGAGGTGATGATTGTGGAGAAAACTGGGGGAATGATGGCCCCCATCATCGATGGGGTCTGTCCTCCCATGGTATCTCAGGTCCATAGTTTGGGGGTGCTCCTAGATCCTCAGGTCCTCCTGGATGTCCAGGTGGCGGCTGTGGCTAAGGACTCATTTCGCCAATTACACCTGGCACAACAGCTTAGGCCGTATGTCTTGGACTCAGACCTTGCCACTATCATCCATGCTTTTATTACCTTGAGACTGGACTACTGTAATGCACTCTATGTGGGGCTACCCTTGGTGATGGTCCGGAGACTGCATCTGGTGCAGAATACAGTGGCCTGTCTCCTTAGGGGGAGAGGCCATTGTGAGCATATTACTCTGGTGCTCCATTCTCTGGCTGCTGATAATCTTCCAGGTCCAATTTAATGTGTTGTTTTTTACCTTTAAAGCCCTAAATGGCCGGGGCCACACCTATCTGTAGGACCACCTCACCCTCTGGATTCTGAATCGACCTCTGCGGTCAGCCGGGTGTGCCCTCCTTGAGGTTCCCTGGCTTTCCCGGGTGTCAACCATGAGGAGGGTGTTCTCAGTGGCCGCTCTGCGGCTGTGGAACTCCTTCCTGTTGGAGGTCTGACTGGCCGTAACCTCCCCTCTTTCCATAGACAGTGTAAGACCTGACTGTTCCGCCGGGCCTTTGCCAAGGGAGACGGGATGGGTGGGTTGGGTTAGGGTGGGTTTTTATTGGTTTTACTGTTGGGTTATTTTAAATGTTAATTTTTACAATATTATTTGTTTTAAAATGTTGTTAGCCCCTCTGAGATACTGTGCATGAGGGGGTGGAATAAAAATACGAAAATTAAATAAATAAATAAATATCAATCTAATTGCATCTAGCTATGCAAAAATTCATATATTGCATAAATTTGCTCAGCTGTGATAGTACTTCAACACTGATCAAAATCTTGATGCTAAACATCCTTATTTAAGGAACTGGGTAACATGCTGTCCATGGCTTGCTCTCTCCTGAGCAGTGAATACTGCAAATGGCTCAAATATATATGATAGGATGGATGAAGATTATGCCTAGGAGATGGCTTGAGGTGTACGAGGTATAGCAGGACACTTGAAAAAGCTGTTGTTGCAATGGAAGTCACTTATGAAGCGGACAAGAATTTGGCAGTGGACAGAATGTGCTGGAAGGATGGGGTTGACTTATGGACAATTAGGCACTTGATACTTTTTTTATAGGATCTGCATCTCCTAATGTTCCCGACAGCAAAAGGTTCACCTGGAAGGGGTCATGCTGGTGCACGGAGTCTTGGGAGCCCTCTTTCTTTGAATGGTGGGGAGAAGGAAAAGCCAGCAACAGATGAGTTCTGTCACAAAGTGAGTGATGGTGTCTCATTGGTGCATGGTTATACTGGCTGCAGGATCTCCTGATGTAACGAATCCCCAGGGCAGCCTCTGTTGACAAGGTTTTTATAAAGCTCCAGTAGCAAGTTAAGGCTGCCCTCTGCTGACCAGTGCAGTCTTCACTATATTCTCATGGCAGACCCTTCCAAATAAGCTTTGACTTCAGATGAACGCTATCCACCCCTGCCTGAAGAGAGCAGTGGTCATGCAAGTAAGGCCTGTTCTTCTTTGTCGATGAATTCTTGAGGCACAATCACTTTTGCTGGTGCAGGGAGGTGTAATCTGGTGTGGGTGAAAGACGCCTGGGTCATACAGGTCATGCGGTGTAACACATCCTATTTCCCAAATCCCACCCCCGAGCGTGTTGTTTTCCTATAATGGCAATATGGATGTCTTGGGTTCTTGATTTTATTACTGGTGAGTTCATCCAAAAAGCAACTTCTGTTAATCTACCAAGGAAAATAAAAGCACAAGCAAGTATTATGGTTGCATGAGTTTCTTTTTAATGCAGCATGTAAATAGAAATGCAAATGAGGCACAGCCCCTTTTATTTCAAAGCCTGAGCATTCCAAGGTTTACAAATGAAATGCCAGCAAAACCTGTTTGAAAAAGTCTGGGGGTAGGCATTCATTGTTTCCCTCTGATTTGCATTTGACTCACCTGAAAGATCAGAGTTGCATGTGCCACCTTGGGTAATTAGAAAGTTAAACAGAATACTTCTGCATCACCTCCTTTGAAATATCTTGTTGCTCCTTACCCTCTGCCACTTGAATTAAGATTTCTCCACACTAAGCATCAAATACCTTAGTCATTGGCTATCCCCCAAAACTACAGATGATCCGATGCTAAATGATGAAAGTGGAGGGGAAAGCCTATTATCAGACCAATTCCACTAATGTCCCTTGATAACGGCATCTAGAGGAAGAGACTTGGACATTCTAAGTAACAACGGGAAAATAATTGTGCACCTTTTATTGAAATATTAATCTCGATATTCTCCTTATTATATCACTTTTGAAAGCAATAGCCAAGAGTATAATACCCATATACATTTAATCTTTGTTTTATAAGTTGATAAAATAGGAGACTAAACTATAAAGACATTAAAAATTAGCATATTTATTGCAGTTTTTATGAGACGTGCTGCTGCAAAACACATAAAATTCTTGAGGATAAATCTACATCTGGTGCTGTCTTGATAACTGTTAAATTTACAATGGCGGAATATTTATACAGGGATCTTTTTAAAAAAAGAAAAAGCTGAAGTGTAGGGTTCAATATGCACTCTGCCATTTGTAGCTGGAAGCTACTGGTGCAGCACAGGATTGTGGAAATCAGATGTGTGTGTGCCTCCAAGAACGTTAATTTTGAGAAATGAAAGACTTGGTTCCCATAGTTCATTTTCTACTTCATCTATTTTTTTGTCAATCCAAAACCAAATTAACTTGAGTACACTTGTGATTGGCCCCAAGGACAAGAATTTTACTATCCGTATACTGGATCAACAATACTTTAGCTGAAACTTTTCTATTCTAATATTTTCCTCTTCTACTTCCCTAGTGATCCTTTTTGCTGGATTAAACAAAGCTTTTTATTTTGTAGACTGGAAGAAATTGGATTATCTCTCAAAGTTTGGTAAATTTGATTTTTGTTGGATTTAAACCTACTGTGGTCAGCGTTTCCTGACAAATTGTTACATAGTACTATGTGATATTGTCATGGTTTTGTCAATTTTCAGATGATAGGGTAAAAGGATGGTGGCTGTGTTAGCAATTAGGAAGTGGAAATGAAGTTATTCTAAAAACAAGGGGTGAAAACAAACATACAGCTTAACTCTGCCTTAACACCACTTTAATATTTCTTATGCATGTTGCAGGGCTCCACAGGGTGCCAATTCAGCCCATCAGCCCTGAAACATGCATAAGAAATGTGCAAGTGGTGTTATAGCAGAGTTATGTGTATGTCTCTTTTCACCCAAAGGGGGACAGACCCTCAGCTCTTATCAGGCCTGTTGGAATAAAATTTGCCCCCCTAATAAATTGTGGTGACTGTGGGCCCCCTACCTTCCATCCCTCTTATTATAAGTTCTGAAATCAACTTCTGGAAATCATAGTATTTTATTTACATGTATGTTACTTGCAATCATTATTTTATTGATCATACTTTCATTTATAGTAAGAGAAAATGCTTTTTTTACCCCCTTCCTCCCTGAGCTTGGAGACTCAATACAATTGAATCCCCCACTCCCTCATCAAGCCTGGCCAGTGTAAATCAGCATAGTTTCATTGAAGGTCATAGAGCTTAACCAGTTCGCCAGCTGAGCAGTGGGCCCAATACGTTAATTCTTCCAGAGAGCAAAGGTATGCTCTAAAATGTTCACTATAAAGCCTAATAATAATAAATAATTCTGTAGTGCAATATTCTGTTGCAAAGAATTCCAGTTTTTGAAAATGGGTGACCTAAACTCCTTACATTATACTGGCATAGAGAAGTATTCTATGGATCAAGAATAATCACAGTTAGCCCACTATCTAGATAAAATTCTGATATCTGTCTGTCTGCTCAAAGTTGGTCTGGTCTAAGGCTTTCTTATTTTAAGTCATAGAGGGTCCGTGGAGGTCTTAAATTAAGGATCGTCCGACCCTTTACTGTTTTAAGGTTACAGGGCCATGACCAATGGCTGGGGTCAAAGTTACATTGACCCAACGTCAGCCCATAGGTAAAGTAAAGGAACAGCAGTTCTGACCACAACTGAGTTAGAGCAGGTAGCAGTAGGGTTGGCACATGTACACCAGGTGACACTCAAATGGGCATCTGAATGCCTGCGCTTTACAGCTGGTGGCCTGTCTGCTTGTCTGTACACAGCATGTAAAGTGATAATACACTGTGATTTATCCTGGGTTAACAGCTAGTTTATCTATAAATGTCATCTCACTAATGAAATGGAAATGGAGCCTAAGGGTGAAAACAAATATGCAGCCGGCACGCCGGTTATATACTCTAGGAGCAGCCCCTTTGGAGTCAGGTCTTGGGCAAACAACAAACATGCGCCTGAGCAGACCAGCCAGTGAACCCTCCCCTCCCCCTTCTTGGCAAGGGAACAGAACACGCATTCGGCTAGGCAGCACTGCCCCTGACTCTTCACCCACGTCTTGCCCCCTGCCATGACAGGCAGCCATGGTGACCAAGCTGTCATGGTGGCCAAGCTGTCATGGTGGCCCCCGATCTCTGGCAGGGCATGCGACCACTAAAAGATGCTCAGGTGCATGGGAAGCCCTTGGCCTGGGCTGTGGGTTCAAAATAAACTGGGGGACCATATCCGGGGCAGCCACCTACCAGAGGCAGGAGCAGACTCACATCTGGCAGCCCATTCATAAATGGGGAGTCTCTGGCCCATGCAGGTCATAGCAGGTCCCTTACATATTTATTATCAACCCACCTACATTGCTGGTGGAATGATGAAAGGAAAGGATTAGGGTGTTATGGACGGGGGGAACTACAGGGGAATATCCCACAGACCCAGCTCTCCACACACGCCCCCCACACGGTCTTCACTCGCACGGGGCTCCGCCACGAAGGAATAACTTCCCCTCAGGATATAAGGTGGCCGAAGGTCCCTAGTGGGATACGGACCTTTTCATCATTGGGGTTCCAAAACCAACAGGCCCTGTGTGAAGCCCCTTCACCCACTCCCACACACACCTGAAAACACCCCACACCTACCACTCTTACTTGCATGCTGCTTGGGAAGGGGGAGTGCAGGTTTGGTGGAGGGTCAAGGTTTAAGGATCCCGGGGAAGAGGGAAGGAACAGGAGGGGTCCCTGGGGGGAAGCTTTAGGGAGTCCTGGAAGGGTTTGGGGAATTTAGGGATGTGCAACACTCAACACCAGGCAACAACAATCACTCAATCCTTCACCCACACTTTCACTCAGTTTCACTGTACACACTACACACAATCTTTCACAATGACAATCTTAGCAATAGAACTTATCTCCTTTTTGTCCACCACGTCGCTCGGGGCCAGTCTCACAGCACTGCTGATCACCGGCAATGTGTGAGACTTCCAGCTACCCTTAAATAGGGGAAACCCCGCCCTCTCGTGCTTGCAGCCACGCCGAGCGGCGCCTCATTTCCGGCTGCCCCATCCCTGCATCCACCTGCGCCATCTGTTGCTGCTCTGCCTGGCTGGGTTCCTGTGCATGGGGGTGCCTGCTTGCGTCCCCGCGCTGCTCTGTGTTTCCCGGGGGCGTGTCCTTCGGGGGCTGTTCCTTAGAGCGCGGGCCTGCGTCTGGCCGCAGTCCCGCGCTTGCAGGGGGCGTGGCCTCTGTTTGCTGTTTTTTCTTTTGCAGCTGCCTGCTGCCGCGGCGCCTGAGCCATCCGCGGCGGAGGCAATACCTAACATAGGGGTTGCTTGAAAGAAAGAGAAGTAGGAGTAGGTTTCATGCCACCACTCATAAATGCAGCATGATTCTCAAAAACCTTTTTCTTTTTTCATCATTACTCCAATGGGATCACCAACAGCTTCTTGTATTTTTTTTATAAAAAGAATCTTTGCTTATAGACTAACATAATTACCATTCCTACCTCTCTAAAACATTGTCTATGGGTCTGCCAGACATGCAGATCTTCCATTGCAACTGTTGTACATTTATTAGTATGGGACACTGAATAGCAGACCCATCCAGACTAGCATGTTCCATCACTCCTTAACTGCCTCTCAACAACTTGTGTGAAATCACAGCTGGGACCTGTTATGAAAAGCATACACATCATAATTGCACTAAGTGTACACCACATTTCTTTAGAAAATGACAGTGGCATCTGTTAAGAATCCTGCATTTGAGAAGCTGAATCAGCTACTTTTGTGTTCATCGAGCTGAAACTTCTCAACCAATGATTTTTGTCTTATGACTGTTCTGTTTAATATAGAAATTGATCAAGTTTCCGGAAATCCCAGAAGCACCGAGTGCTTGAATTTTGATAGCTAATTTGGGGAGAAACCCCTGGAACTTCTATGCACTCCAAGTATACAGGCCAAACATAACATGGTTTTGGGAGATCTTGCCGGGAAACGAGCCTTCCTTCTTATATAACCTCCCATCTGTGGAGTGACAGCAGGGAGGCCTTGCCTCAATTAGGAATTAGTTAGGGACTGATCCAAATCTCTTTTAAGTCTCCTGATGACCTCAGTGGGTTTTGAATCAGGTCTATTTGGACACCAACTGGTATCCAACCATGACCCAATGGGCTACCTGACTCCCCAAGCTGGCTCACCTCACTGTTGGGCTGTTACTCCTCTGGTCCGGTCACTGCTCATTGTTTGCTGCTCCCTGATCCTTCCCGGCCAGCATACTGCTCAGATGAGCTGAGGACTTCCCCATTCAACTTTTTCTGAGCAGGGTGAAGGGTGGGGTAGGAGGCCTCTTCCCACCTGCTTGCATTCCCTAATGGTCCCCCTGTTCCCAGGGGGACCTAAAATGGAGGTGCACACAGGACCCATGTGCACCCCAGATATGGGTCCCCCTGAGAATGGGGGACCTATTGGGGGTGTGCAGGTGGGAAGAGGCCGCCTCGCTCTGCTGCACTCAGAAAACGCTGAGCTGCTCAGCTGAGCAGCACATGGACTGGGGAGGATCAGGAAGTAGTGAATAGAACAGGAGGAGCAGCAGCGCAGGAATGAGGTAAGTCAGCCCAAGGAACCATGGGTGCCAGGATCAATGTCCTGAGGTGTCCTGGGATGCCCCAGTAATACCTGCATTTTTGTGGCACTGGGTACCAGATGGGGGCCAGACACCCCACCAGGTGCCTGAAAATGCAAATATTTCCTACAGGTAGCAAATGTGCTACCTGTTGCAGTTCTAGTAAGGACCCAGGCTCGAACCAGTGTCCTGGGCACAACGGTTGACTCTGCAGCACCACCAGTTCCTGCTGGACATGGCCCACTATTGGCCATCAGACCTCCCCAAGCCAAGACGGGCCACAACCCACCTCTACTTTGCTCCATGCCTCCAGCTTCTTGGTTGGCTGCTGGCCTGTATGTGTATGTCAGCCAGTAGCCACAATAAGCTAGGTGGATCATCAACCACTTCTTGATTCTCAGTCATTTCCTGATGTGCCTTCCTATTACCTTCTGTGTCTCCTCCTTGTGTATGCACCGTTGGACCGAATGTGTATTCCTTGAACCTAGTGTGTCCTTTGGGCCAACCTCTAATTGGCTCTTCTCACCTTCCTTCATAGAACCTGGTCCTTCTGATCTTGCTGGTGAGTCTGGCCACCCAGATCATGTGGCTCAGCATCTGCTATGATTGGGATTGTGTAAAAGCCTAAACCGTTTGGAATGTGTTTTTTAAATAATGTGCATTTTTTAAAACCGGTTTTGGCACCCCCAGATCATCAAAGATGTTCAAAACTGGATTTAAAAAATGTGCATTATTTAAATGCGCATTTACAAAACCACATTAAAAGTGTCTCGTCTATAAGCGCCCTTAGTCTCTTCCTGGTGACATATTGTGTCTTGGGTGTATGGGTTGCACTGGAACTAGTCTACAGATCTACGTGCAGCCTTTCCTCTTCTCTCTTCACTGGCTCCCCCTTCCTGAATGTATCCTGCTTAAACTCCTGGTATTCACGTTCAAAACACTCCATGACCAAGCTCCCCCTTACCTCTCAGACCTAATCTCCCTACGCACTCCTGAACGCGCTCTCCGCTCTTTCTCTGTCCCCTCCCTCACTCTCCCTTGTTTCTCCTGCTCACCTAACCGCCTTTGACCCTTCTCCCTCACTGCCCCCCATGCCTGGAACTCCCTCCCTGGCCACATCTACCTTGCCCCCTCCCTCCGCTCCTTCAAATCCCTCCTCAAGTTCCATTTTTTCCTCGCCGCCTTCCCCAATGTTTGCTAGTCATTCCCCATATACTTACTGTCTGCCCTCCTCTGCAGATTGCTGCAACCAACCTGACTGTAACCAAACCAAGCACACGCACTTGAGACTTCACATCCACCTGAATGTTTGTTTGTCTTCTCCCACTGTCTCCTGTCCCTGTCTCCCCCCCCCCCTTGTCTTTTAGATTGTAAGCCACAGGCAGGGACCGTGTCTATGTCTATGTTCTGTACAGTGCCAGGCACATATGCCTTGTGTGGCAAAACGCCAGTAGGGGGTGCTATACAGCTGAGACACACACCTCACTGTGTTTCTCCAAATCTCTGACCAGGGGTTCCCACAGCTGGCAACCCCCCCAAAACCCTTGATATTCCTTTGCCACCACCTGCGTGTTTCCCCACGGGCATTCACACCACTCAGGCAATGTGAACCCCCAAAAGGCATAAGCCTCACAGCTTCCCAAAAGCACTCCCCTTTCCTGGCACTCTGTTCCTGGGATTTCCTGGGATTTCCACTGTGTTGGAGGCAGATCCCCAGAGCTACCCACAGGAGGCTTCCCTTGGTTCCAAAGCTGTTGGCCCCTAGCCAAATGATAGATTTCCCCCTCTTTCCTTGCCTTAGTAGTGAGGCTTGGCCACCCGGCCCAAAGGAGGCATTTAATGGTCAGCCAATAACACACACACACAATGTGGAGTTTGAGGCGAGAGAGAGTGCGACGCCTAAGGAAGCGGACATTATCAGTAGCCCCTGCCGGGCTGAGCGCACCCAGCTGTGTGTATCCTGGCGACCTATTTAACAGACCACTCTTGCCCCCCCCCTTTTAGGAATTCCAGGAATGAGGAAGTCCTGAACAGGTGCTTGTTGAGGCCTGGGTTTTGGCTGAGCCAGGCTTGCAGTTTCAGCGAACGGGGGTCAGAGGGGGGTCGTTGTCAGGGAAAGGGCATTTTGCCACACCTTGCATACCTCCACCAGCTGTAGTTGGTCCAATAAAAGATATAACGGTCATACTACTTTGTCTCTATTTTTTAGTATCTTTGACACATTCAAATACTTGCCTCTCTTAATGGGCATTTTGACACACACCTTAAAGTTCCGTATTTTTCAATCTTCTGGATTTACAAGTCCACAAGTTTGTTCCTGGATGCATTTTCCACACACACACTGCCCTGAGGCAGATCCTGGTAGGGATGTGCAAATGCGGTTCGGAATTTTGGAGTTCGGCCTGAACTCAGCCTGTTCAGAAGACCGAACCAAACTTCTGAACCGAACGCTCGAACTTCCGAACAGTTCAGAAAAGTTTGGATGAGTTTGGATGAGTTCGGGGGTGGGAAAAACGTGACTTTGGGTGGGAAAAACGTGACTGGAAGGTGGAGGCAGCTGAGGAGCAGACTTCCTGGCACCAGGGGTGGTTTCAGGGCCAAATAATACTGATACCGAAAAAAAAATTGGTTTCGGTACCAATAGCACTTTTTTGAATGTTCGGCTGTATTCGGCCAAACCGAACTCCGCCGAACCGAACAGCCGAACCTGAACTCAGGTTTCGAACCAAACGAGCGAACGTCCGAACATTCGAACGGCGTTCTGTTCGCGCATCCCTAATTCCTGGATGCATTCTTCACACAAACACTGCCCTGAGGCATCCTAAAGTAGCTGCAGTTGTAGATGTGACAGGCTGCCCAAGTGACCAGCTGCCTGGAGCAAAGCAGTTTTCCAGGAGAACTTTTTACACACAAAAGTTCTGGGAGAAGTTCTATGCAGAAGTTCAAAGAGCTGGATGTTTAAGATCTGGGTGAGTTATTTAAACACAGAGAAAGTTCAGGATGTAACAACAAACATGCAGGAGAAATGTGTGTGTAAAAACACCCATTATCTAATTTGCATCCACAATCAGGTTCAGATACACAGATTTGTAAAACTACAGCTTGAATGTTGACTCAAAGTTACAGGCCTAAATTGTACCTGCAGAATGTGGGACACTCATCTTGAAAAACTGGCCCAGCAGTAGAAAACATTTGGTAGTATCTCCTGAAATCCTTCTTCTCAAATAAAATTCAAACTGACTTCGGCTGTGAACTAGAAACCACTTACTATGGAGTAAGTGTTGTTTTGTGCATCACTGCTAGGGTTGCCATCTCTCACAGTTTAACCTCGAGACTCCCATAGACCAAATAGGAGTCTCAGGGTCAAACTGCAAGAAGTGCCAACCTTAATTACAGTCTCTCTCCTGAATGTAATCAAATGAGCCACATTCCCATCCTCTGTCTTACTTGCACAACCGTAGCAACTTACTTCCCTGAGATTGTGCTCACTTTTCATTTCATTGAAAATGGATTTGAAATAAGACAGAGGACTATGAACACATGGTAGAGAGACTGATAGAGAGAGGTTCCCAAACCGTTTGCCTATAGAACCCCATTTTGAGATTAAAATATAATCCTGTGACCACAGGTAGCAACACAGACATGCAGAGTATATCAAATATCAATCAAAATGGTGACTCTATCCTTGAGTGATGTTACTCCTCTTGATGTCCCTACTCAGTTTGTGAACCATTGTACCTTAAATAGTACTTTATGCTGACTCTACTTTGGCATGTAGTTCAAGTGTATGCCTGTCTAACATTAAACACATGAACTGTCCACTTCATTTCAGTAGAACTGTTCATGCTTAAAAGTTAGACATGCATGCCTTTGAGAGGGTGTGTTTAAATGAGTGCCGTGGGGGGTGGGGGTGGAGGGGGAGGAGTCCATGACCACCGAGTGGTGTGGCTGCAGGGCACCCATGCATGCAACATGTGTGAGGAGCACTGCAAACAAGCATCTCCCAGCATGGCTGCCCCATCCACAGAAGCGGCCACCCTGACCTGCATGGGGCACGCTAGACTTTTGAGGAGTGTTCCGTGTGTGGCCATGAGTGGCTGCTGTGTAGGTCATGGGAGTGCATCTCCCCACACACCATGTCACAGGAGCAGTTGGACACGTGGATGGTGTGGGGCTATGCGTAGCTACGTCTTGTTTAAAAACACCCAGCGTAGGTCTATTAGCACAATGGAACTTTTCACACAGCGAGAGTACTACTGTGACTAAGAGAAGTAGGCTCTGGCCCTAATTGTTCATCTTAGGGGAGTTATCAAGGGTGTTACTACTTGGATCAGCTCTTGTTTAATATCTTCATTAATGATTTATAAGGAATAATGTAGCATATTAATGAAATCTGTAGATAATACCAAGTAATGAAAACCTGCTGGCACAAGGCATTATTAAAGCAACAACAAAAAATAATTGGACTCTGCTAGGGAAATAGACTAGATTAGGTCTTCTCTCTGCCTAGGTAACTAACTGTCAGCTATTGACTAAAAGTACATATAAGTTTGCTAGTGAGCGTATTGCTTAATGAAACCTGTTGTGCTACAGGAGTTCCAGAACAGTCTGTGCTTTCACATATGGTACAATATGTTCTGTAATTCCAAATCGGAGCATGATGAGCTAATAGTGGAATTGCTCTGAGCACTGAATATTCTAGCTTTACTAGGTTTATATCGGACCTTTAACACTTTCATATGTGGGTGGGTGGAATGGGGATGGGGGCTTGGTATCTAATTAGTACATATATTTTCTAATAGTAAAATATGCAGCATCCATGCTGATTTTTATCTACAGCAATCTATTACACCTTATTTGGCATTATACAGATAAGATTGAACGATCTTATTCTGAAATCTATTTCTTGATGCTCTTTCTGGATTATTATAATTATAGAAAGCTTCATATCATGTATGTTTGGCTTAATAATCTGATCATTTTTAAACTCCAAGCCAAAAAGAATGTGAGTGGGTTTTTTTCCAGAGAGAAAAGAATTCTTTTTAAAAAAGGAAACCTTTAGTTGGCTAGAGGTCAGATATTCAGTTTATGTAGTTCAACTGCACCAGCTGAGGACCTGGCCCTAAGGATTTAGCATTGTTAAATTAAAAAAGAGAAAATATCCAAAATACTGATCTCCTGGTAAGCCGAGCTTACTCATGCCAGGAGTTTCTCAGAGGTGACAAGTTTCTGATTTAGCATGGATGTTTCTAGGGTTTATAAACTGAAAGAAGAAATAAGGGCATGTTATGGAGAGTGTAACAAGGTGGTGCTTACACACCATAAGTCCTCATAGGATCAGGGCCCATACTACTCAATCTTCATGGGGATTAGCTCAATAGTTACTTTATTTCATAACACAGTCTTCTTATAGGGCTCCTGCTAAGACCATATAGTGTCCCATACAGGGTGAACTCATAACACATAACATAAAATCCAATTTTAACCGCTTGACCTGGATTTAGATGTTACTTGTGAGCATGGCTGCAATTTTTGTCCCTACTTTTGTCCCCAATTTATCTCTAGGTTTGGCTTCCGATTTCAGTCCAGTCCTCCAAAGTGGGAAGAATATGACATCTGATTTTATGTCACGTGTGCACATGATCCTGGTTTTCTTAGTCCTCCAAGGATCATAGGGTGAAAACAGACATGACGCTAACCACCCTTTAACCACCCTTGGTGGTGATTTATGCATGCTTCAGGGCTGCATAGGTTTCCTATTCAGCCCTGTATCATGCATAAATTACCACCAAGGGTGGTTAAAGGGTGGTTAGCGTCATGTCTGTTTTCACCCTATGATCCTTGGAGGACTAAGAAAACCAGGATCATGTGCACACGTGACATAAAATCAGATGTCATATTCTTGGTTAGGGTGGTTAGTGTCATGTCTGTTTTCACCCATAGAAAATCAAATCAAGCAAATCAAAATGGCAACAAACAAGTTGAGGGGGATTGACACACAGGAAGTGTGTGTATGGGGGAGCGTCAAATCACTCTTTGCATGACAGGATAGCTTCTGGGCGCGTGTCCCAACTCCCGATTATGCAAATTTTTACCAAACCCCGATTACTGTGTGTGCGCGTGCACATGGTAACTGGGGCAAAACTGAGACTTGGAAATAGGATTTTAAAACACACAAACTCGGATTTTATGTTATGTGTGAGTTCATCCACCGTGTCTCTCACTTGTCTCTAGCCAAACCCTCTAGCTTTACCCCTCTCTGTCCTGCTTGTCCATTTGTCCAATCTCCTTCTGGCTAGTCCTTTTCAGCAGAAGCTCAGAGCCTGGCTCCTACTCCCATAATAGCTCCCTCAACACTGAGCTCTTCTCAGGCTTTATCCCTGGGGCTGGCCACTGCCACGCTCTCATGCAGCTGCATCATCAGTTAGGTGCTGTCCTCCATCTGTGTGCATGCCTGCAGCTTTGCACATGCTGCCGCCGTGGGTGCTAGCTTTGTTAAAGATCTCTCTGTGGCTTTACTCTGCCACAGAGAGAGCAGCTATTTCTAAAATTAAGGAAAGCTTGCAACAGCCACATGTGTGTGCCCCTTTTCTTGTTCCTTCTTTCAATAGTCTTTGTCTAAAGATTCCTACCCTGCAAAAGAGACCTTCACTTCTGTGCAGATTGCTATGAATTCCATGGTACTCAAGGTTTGTGGATTAAACAAGAATAAAGCTAAAGAAAGGCAGTCAACTATGAAACTAAAGGTCTCTCTTCTAAAAAAAATCACACCGAATGGCAAAAACTTTTAATATGATCGATCTCTGCAACTTGAATGGAGACAAAGCACTTTAGATGATGCCTTTTATTGGGCTAAGTTCTGTTGGTGAGAACATGCAAGTTACCATATGAACTACTTTTGTCTCTATCTCTTACATTTGGGACCAACACAGCAACCACACACTCTCTCTAATCTCTACACAAGTCTGGATCAACTCAAAGGTACCAACTCAAAAGATAAAAACAGATGTGATGTTTAACCTTTAACAGGATGATGGATGTCAGCCCTAGTCCAAGGGTCTAGTGGGTGTTATCCCTTTAAGAGGTAGATAGGAAAAGCCAATACACAGGTGACTGGCAGGGAAATTAAAAGAGCAAGCTTGCAGGCTCAGGAGAGAGGAGCCGTGAGTGAAGCTACAGGTGTTTAGGCAGCAGGCTGCCAAAAGGCTGAGATAGGTGCTGCCCAAGAGAGGTGGCAGGAGCACTGGTCAAGAGAAGGTGTGTGTGTGTGAGAGAGAGAGAGAGAGAGAGAGAAAGGACATTCATTTGTTGCCCCTCCCTGACCTGGGCTGTGCCGGCTACAGTTTCCCGCCTGCGGTCAGGGACCTGCTGCACCACCCACACGTTTGTTTTTACCCAAAGGCACCCTGCACTATAGTAAAATTGGAGTTCAGATCAGAATTCCAAACTCACAATTTTGGAAGTGTTTATTTAATTAATTAATTTTATTTATTTATTTTTGACATATATATATCCCACACACCATCCTGCTTCAGGCAGCTTGTGGCAACTAATGGAGGATTAAAAGCATAAAAATAGAAAATACATATAAATAACATAAACATATAAATATAAAAATCCATACAAAACAATACAATGTTAAAATTTAATGGAGCTAAAAACTAGGGATGGGAGAACAGATCGTGGTTCGGGTTCGGCCTTTTGGTTCAGTCCGGTTCGGTTCGGCCGTTCGGTTCTGTTGTTCGGGTCGGTCGCTGCGTTCAGATTCGGCCGTTCGGTTTGATCATTTTTGGTTCGGTTCAGGCGTTCGGAAAAAGGGTCTCTGTGCGAGGAACTATGGCCCCAGACCCATGACGGCGGGTCCTGGGGATAGAGTGGCAGCTTCTGGATATTGGGATAGCCCTCCCTGCCTGTAACTTGGCCCCAGAACCCTGATGGCGGGTCTTGGGGCTGGAGTGGCTGTTTCCTGGTGCGGTGGAATGACATCGCCTCTGTGCGAGGAATGATGGCCCCAGACCCATGATGTTGGGTCCTGGGGCTAGAGTGGAAGCTTCTAGATACGTATTGGCCACAGCCCTCCCTTACAGTAACATAAGCCCCAGAACCCTGACGGTGGGTCCTGGGGCTGGAGTGGCTGTTTCTTTTTTATATATCTATCTATCTCTACACTAAATCTAACTGCTATTAACTATTCTAAAACCTAGTGAACTAAATGGAATATCCTAATAATTAACTACAAAGGCCTTATCCTACAAACACACTGTATCTCTATCTATCTCTATAACTAAGCTAACTACTATGTATATCTATCTAGTAACTGTCTATCTAATAACTATCTATCTATATATACAATATTACACAGGGGGAAACACAAAGAACACAGGGAGGGGTACAAAACTCA
>QEPC01004630.1:2745532-2763591 GCA_003113815.1 Sphenodon punctatus | reverse complement strand
TGTCACGGGGAGGGGGTGATTTGGGGTAAGGGTCCAAGGGTAGGATGACACTTGCCCACAATCGTTCTCCTGCGCTCCCTGGGGGGAAAAGTCCTCCACCGGGCTCCCTGGGAATGCTCACAGGTGGCCTTTTGCCCGTCAGGATAGTAGTTGGCCCTTGAAATCCGCAAGGGATTAGGCCTATCTCATCATCAGGCGCCGGGTCACCTGTGCTGTGCACTCCTCCTCTCCTACCACCCACCTGGCAGACACGCCCCAAACAGTCCACAGGAAACAGGGGGGGAGTGCACACCGTGGGGGAGTACAGGGGCAAGGTTCCAGGGCAGAGGGATGAGGGGAAATCAGACCCTGCCAGGAGGGGAGGGGGGCAGGGAACCCCAAGGAGGGGGAGGCTGACTCACTCCCTTTCTGCCCCAGCAATCCACACACCACACGCTTAGTCAATAAAGGAAAGGAAGGAGGGGGGGCGGAAGTCTCTCGCTCTCCAACACTCACCCTCCGAAGCACGTTGCACAAGCGTCCAGGGAAAAGGGAAAGGGATGCAAGCAGGGTCGCACAAGCACTAGCTTGAACGTTCTCCTTCTCAGTCACAGAGGGGCCAGTCTAACAGATCACCGGCGCTGTGT
This sequence comes from Sphenodon punctatus, assembly GCA_003113815.1. Lineage (NCBI taxonomy): Eukaryota > Metazoa > Chordata > Lepidosauria > Sphenodontia > Sphenodontidae > Sphenodon > Sphenodon punctatus. The sequence goes on along the minus strand of QEPC01004630.1, from coordinate 2,762,965 downwards.
TCCAAGCAGCGCCGGTGTTTAAAGCACAGGCCACGCCCCCCTGACATGCCTGGAGCCGCACTGAGCGATGACGTACTGGAGGCCCCGCCCCTGCGCTCTGCGGGACATCCGGGAGTGGGGAAGCTGGTTGCGGGGCAGCTGTCGCTTCCGGGGCTGTCAGGGAGCGCGGTTTCTGTTGTCCAAGCCCCGGGTCTCCTGGTAGGTGTTTCTGATGCGGAGCTGGGCGGCGGGGCCGGCGGCGGCGCGGCGCGGCCTGGGGGCGGATCCTGACAATTAGGAATAGGAAGGAACAAAAACTGCTGGGAGAGAGGGAGCCTTCTGAAATGCCTGCTGTTCACAAGCAGTGACTAGCTCAGAAGATGTTGGGAAAAGGGGAGGCAATCAGTTTTGTTTCTTGCTGCGCCCGCCTCACCACAAGCCCCATTGGCTCTGTGCAGTCAAGCCCGTGGCCAATCGCAGACTGCAAAGCCAGTGGTCTGAGGCAAAAAGGGATGGTGTTTGGGCAGGCTGGCTGCTATTCCAAGTCTCTCCACCTGGTGCCTGGAAGTCTGCTCTTCAGCGACTCCCCCTCCCTGTCACGTTTTACCTTCCAGTGACACATTTTTGCCACCTGAACGCTATCCAAACTGACCGAACTGTTCAGTCATTTCGACGTTCAGAATCTAGTTTGGTTCGGTCAGTTCATGTTCAGATTCGTGTTCGGTCGTTCGAACTGGCCGAGTTTGGGCCGAACTCCAAAATTCCGAACCGCATTCACCCACCCCTACTAAAAACCCAACTCTCCTCCCACTACTCAACTTCCCCGCCAAAATCCCGGTGGAACAGCCAGGTCTTACACTATTGATGAAAGGAGGGAAGATCTGGGGACAGATGAACCTCGACTGGGAGGGAGTTCCATCCACAGCCTCAGAGCGGCTACCGAGAATGCCCCCTCCATGGTTGCCACCCGCGAAACCTGGGGGAACTCAAGGAGGATTTTGTCTAGACCTTTTCTTCTATATGTAGACCGAAGAGTCATTTAGACCTATGTCACATTGAAAACTGGTAACTCAGAGCTAAAGTTTATTAATGTATTTAAGATTTTCTTATGGAAGTGAGGCTTCCTCCTTGTAATATATTACAAAGAGACACTGTTTCACAGGCCTGGCCTTACCACAGGGTGACTTGGGATGACCGCCTCTTTTGGAGGGCCCCGCAGTGTCCTCTATTTTCACCAGGACAGGTTGTGGGGGAATCACTCCCTCTCAGTGGGACCCCAAACATGACCACCTTCAGGGCACCGCATAGGTTGCCCCCAAGGGGGAGGAGCCATCAGGGGCCCCATTTTTAATCTTTGCCCTGGGCCCCACAAATCCTAAGGCCAGCTCTGGTGTTTCACTATGTTCCCAGTCAGTTTCTGGTGGAGCTTAAAGCATTGTTTTTTTTTATCTATAGAGCTCTAAACTGCTTGAGATATATTCACAGTGGGAGGAGGGGGGAGAGAATGCCATACACTCAAATTCCCAGCACTGCAATTAAAGAAGGAAGGTTATGATGGTGCGATGTACACTCTGTAGGGGATTCATGACTCTAGGGGTGATTTCAGATGTTGCAGGCTGCGTGGCCCACCACACTGAACCATGGACCAGGATCCGTTTCGGATCCTGGTCAGGAATTATTTATTTATTTATTTATTTTATTTTATTGTACTTATATGCCGTAACCCCCCCCCCCCCCCAAATGCCAATGGCATCTTGGGGTGGCTTCCAACAAAAATAAAAACAATCTTAACAATATAAAAACCACAATAAAATCTAAAATTCCAATATTAAGTAACAAATTTAAAACACTCCCCCCACAAAAAATGTAACTCACTCTCCCCTCCCTGCCTCTGAAGGCCTGAGAGAACAGCCATGCCTTGCAGGCCTGATGGAAGGCCAACAGACTCAGGGCCAGCTGTGCTTCCTCTGTGTCAGCGGTGGGTGGCAGTGGGGGGTTCCCCCCCGGGGGCACCCCGATGCTGGTTCGTGAACCCCGAGCCCCTGGCAACCTTGCTGCAGCCCCCGCCGGCACTTTCCCCGCCTCCACAGGCACTCTCAATTCCCACAGCAGAGCTGTGATCTGAGACCACACCCACTGCATTGGCACAGCATGTGGGGCTTCCCCCGCTCCCGCTGCGATGCTCGGAGTGTCTGCGGGCATGCACGGGGGTGGGGCATGCAGGATAAAGAGCAGCGCCACCAGGGAGGCAGCGCTGGTGATTTGGAGAAACTGACACCCCCCATTGCCTGAGCTAACCAGGCAATCGAGTGAGTCTGCGGAGAACGTGACCCTACAGCCCTGTGAGCATGAGCCTTCCCTGTACAACCTCTTCCCAAGTGTGAGTCAGTGAGTGAAACTGAGATAGACTGTGTCAAACGTGTGCTCCCTTCTTCCCCCTCCTCCTTCAGTTAGATCCTCTCTGCCCCTTGTGAGTGCCCCGTTGACCTCTCCTGTGGGGCCCCCGTGCACCCCCTTCCCAAGTGGCCTCCACTACCCGATACCTACCTAGCCTTTCCGGTACGAGTGAGCAAGTGCATCTTGGGGCAGGCCTTGATTCCCCTGGATCAGTGGTGCCCTATGATGATAGAGGTCTGTTCTCTTTAATTAGAGGTAAGGACCACCACTCTATCCTGACGGGTTTTCGACCACACTTGATCCCTACCCTGAACTGGGAGAACCTTTGTAGTGTGCGAGTATTTGCAAGTCCATTGCCCAACCCCCATCACAAAATCACCAGCCTCCCATCACCCTGGTATGGGCTTGTGAGTCACATGGATCTCTCTAAAGAGATAGGCCAATTGGTACATGGCATACAATCCTTGGCCATGGATGATAAGGACCTCCAGGCTAAGCAAGGGGACCTAGCGACTGCGGTGATGCAGTTGCAGGGGGCTGCGGCCCCTGTAGGGGAGGCCCCAGTGGCAGCGGCGGTTCCCCCGCCAGCTCCACCCGGGGCTGGCATACCTCTTTTGGGACCCCAGGAACCCAAGGGACCCAATGTCAAGAAGTTTGTTGGTGATAGACCTGCCTTCCAGGGATTTCTGGCCCTATGGCGGCAAACCTTTAAGGTCCAACCCACCACGTATCTCACTGATGAACAAAAGGTGGTCTTTATAATTGGGAATTTGGGTGGGACTGCACTAGAGTGGGCCACCACACTCCTAAATGGTGATAGCCCCATACTAATTAAATATGAGGATTTTGTGATCGAATTTACATTCCTGTTCGACCACCCCCATCGAACCTGAGATGCTGAAGCTCTTATTTTGACCCTCCAGCAAACCAAAGGGGGATTGTTGGAATACATTATTTAATTCCAGCAACTGGCATTAGAATTACAGTGGCCCAATAGCGTGCTAAAAGTCATGTTTCGTAGAGGGTTGGGGGAAGAGATAAAAGACCAGCTAGCCCTTGTGGAGCTCCCAGAGACATGGGAAGTGCTAGCTAACCTCACTCTGCAAATAGAGGAACTCCTAACTGAGCGTAAATGGGAGAGACATCAGGAAGCATGTCCTGGCCTAGCTAGACTTCTCCCGCTTGCAAGCTCTCCCAGACTCCCTGACCCTGAACCCAGGCAAATTGGGGCCTCCCGAGGCCCCTTATCCAAAGAGGAGCGTGTGCGGTGTAGGGCCTCTCGCTCTTGTTTCTATTGTGGGGAACCCTCCCATTTTATTGGAGAGTGCCCTGTCCTGCCTCCCCATCAGCGGGAGGCGGGAAACAGCTGGGGCTGAGGTGGACAGGGGTCGCCTCGGTTCTAAACCTATCCAAAGCCCCATCCTCTCTCTTTGGGAGGAACCCTCACTTGCAAGTCCCTGTCACCATAACCCTTTCCTCACAGACCTCTCTAGTGGCCTGGGCTCTGGTAGATTTGGGAGCATCGGGGAATTACATTGATAGTCGCCTTGTGTCAAAATGGTCAATCCCCACACAGGCCAAGATACCCCCAGAGTCAGTACACACTATTGATGGGTCCCCTTTAGTTTCGGGGCCAGTCACACTAAGCACCTACCCTCTGGGAGTTGCTATTGGAAACCACTACGAACAACTTGTGCTTGATGTGGTGTGCACGCCTCTGTTCCAAATTGTACTCGGGGCACCTTGGTTACAGCAACACGACCCCCGCATTACATGGTCAACTAAGCAACTGCGGTTTGAGGCTCCTCAGTGCGTCCAAGACTGTATCCGTTCCAGGCCCCGGACTACCGTATGTGCGGGAACGAGGTGCTGTCCGATCCTGAGGATTCCATGTTGCCAGTGGCCTACAGGGATTTTCAAGACGTGTTTAGTAAGACTCAAGCTACCGAACTACCCCCCCCCCCCCCACGATTGTCCCATTGACTTGCTTCCCGGGACGGAACCCCCGTTTGGTGGAATATATGCACTAACTGCACCAGAACTCCAGGCTCTATGAGAATACCTGGAAGATAACTTGCGACAGGGCTTCATTCGGCACTCCAACTCCCTGGCTGGGGCCCCTATCTTCTTCATAGCGAAAAAGGATGGAGGCCTACGACCGTGTGTGGATTATGGAGGTTTAAATAGCATTACTATCAAGAATAGATACTCGCTCCCCCTTATTCCCGAACTGTTGAACCGACTACAAGAGGCGCATTTTTTCACGAAATTGGACCTACGTGGGGCCTATAACTTACTTCTAATGCGACGGGGAGATGAGTGGAAAACCACCTTCCATACAAGTTATGGACTGTTTGAATATTGCGTCATGCCCTTCAGCCTGGTGAATGCGCTAGTCGCCTTTCAACACCTTATTAACAACATATTCTGGGACATTTTGGACATATACGTTATTGCATACCTTGATGACATCCTGATTTATTCATTGACACTAGCAGAACACATACAGCATGTGCGAGAGATATTACAGCGTTTGAGGACCAATAAGTTGTATTGTAAAAGTAAGAAGTGTTCCTTTCACCTAACCACGGTAAGCTTACCAGGGTTTATTATTAGCCCCGCAGGGGTGATGATGGACCCTGAAAAGGTAGAGGCACTATGGGATTGGCCGCCTCCCAAGGCAGTAAAAACACTGCAACGCTTCCTAGGAAGTGTGAATATTATCGCCATTACATCCCCAACTATGCAGAGATTACCTCCTCTCTGACACAACTGCTAAAGAAGAACCAACCCTACCACTGGGGGTCTAAGCAACTGTGTAGTTTTGACTTCCTCAAACGAGCATTTACCACAACTCCATTGCTACAACACCCAGACTTCAAAAAACCTTTTTGGGTGGAAGCCGATGTTTCGGGGCACACCATAGGAACTGTGCTCTTGCAACCCACTGATGATGCGGACACCTTCCTTTCTTGTGCCTACTACTCTCAACAACTCACCCCCACAGAACGAAATTATTCCATTCTAGACCGCGAACTCCTTGCCATCAAGGTAGCATTCGAGACCTGGCGGCACTACCTAGAAGGGGCCCAGCACCCCGTCACGGTGGTGACCGACCACAAAAACCTAACTTTTCTACAGACAGCACATATCGCAAATGCACGACATGCACGGTGGGCCCTATTCTTCGCCCACTTCAACTTTCGTATCCACTATCATCCGGGTCGGCTGCATCTCCCAATGCCGGCGGCAGAGCTGCGATCTGAGACCATGCCCCCTGCATTGGCACAGCGTGTGGGGCTTCCCCCGCCCCCGCTGCGACACTCGGAGCATCTGTGGGCGCGCACGGGGACAGGGCATGCAGGATAATGGTGATTTGAAGAAACCGGCCCCCCCATTGCCTGAGCTAATCTTGTGATCGAGTGAGCAAGAGAGACTGAGTATCTGCGGAGAACGTGACCCTACAGCCCCATGAGGCTGAGCCTTCCCTGTACAACCTCTTCCCAAGTGTGACTCAGTGAGTGAATCTGAGATAGACTGTGTCGAGCGCGTGCTTCCTTCCTCCCCCTTCTCCGTCGTTTAGATCCTCTCTGCCCCTCATGAATTGCCCCATTGACCTCTCCTGTGGGCCCCCCATGCACCCCCTTCCCCGGTGGCCCTCACTGCCCGATCCCTACCTAGCTTTTCCAGTACGAGTGAGCGAGTGCATCTTGTGGCAGACCTTGGTACCCCTGAATCAGTGGTACCCTATGATGATAGAGGTCCGTTCTTTGTAATTAGAGGTAAGGACCACCACTCTATCCTGACGGGCTTTCGACCACGCTTGATCCCTACCCTGAACCGGGCAAACCTTGGCAGTGTGTGAGTATTTGCGAGTCCATTGCCCAACCCCCATCACACCAAGAATGCCCTCTCCATTGTAGCCCCCCGCTTTACACAGGGGACCTCTAGGAAGGCGCCCCCGGTGGACCAAAGGAGCCGTCCTGAGTTGCGGAGGGCGAGGCAGTCCCTGAGATATCTAGGTCCAAGGCCATACAGGGCCTTATAGATCAAAGTCAATACCTTGAATCTGGATTGGTACGTTACAGGCAGCCAGTGCAGTGCACAGAGCACCGGTGTTATGTGCTCTCATTGGCCCAACCCTGTTAAGAGACAGGCCGCTGCATTCTGCACTAGCTGTAACCTCCAGGCCAGCATCAAGGGAAGCCCCACGTAGAGTGCGTTACAGTAGTCCAGCCTCGAAACAGTCCGACCATCCTTTAGACGTGTCGGGCTGATTCCTACAGGGGATCGGGGAGGAGGCAGGACTGCACGGTGCGATGTGTGGCCGCACAGCCCTCCCCCCCCCCACGCTCCCCTGGCTGCCCACCGTCTGGGAATGGGTGGGCGCAGCGGCCAGTTTGGCCGCTGTGCCCGATCCCGTATTGCGGTCTGGGCCACAATCTGGGATGGGCCACTGTTAGAGACATAACTTTTGGCCCATCCCGGATTGTGGCCAATCTAACCATGATTCTGGACCTCCAGGCGGCTGGAGGTCCAGAATAATGTTAATGTGATTCCCACCAGTGATTCACTGGGGTGAACATCTGGCTGGAATCACAACAGAGGAAACGGTACTAACGGCCACCACAGGGGATTCACTGTGGTTGACCGTGGTATTGTTTAGTCTGAAATTACCCTAGGACTATTTCCCTCTTCTGGTCTGGCAGATCCTGGGGTTGGTGACCTTCGTACAATACTACAAAGTCAGTCAGTTTTCTCATACATTTCTTCATGTGATGATGGGTTTGGGACGGTTATTTAATGATGCTTGGATTTCATAGAGGATTTTTTGGAAGGAGTGAGGGTGGTTGGGGGAGGATAGGTAAGTTTATGTCCTGTGTTACTGAGTTTTATTGCTGTATATTTTATTATTTTGTATAAGCACTTAGAGTTTGGAATAAGTGCATTTAAAATAAATCCAAATGACTTAGTAAATTATAGAGAAATGTAGGCCAATTTGCTCCTCATTTGTGCTGGCTTTACAACTGTGTAAATTCAGCAGCTTCAGGGAAATTACTCCTGATTGGAGTAAGTGGGAGGAGAATTAGACCCCTGAAGTTTGTATCTGAGATTTTTGGTCGGGAGCCAGCCCTATTACTTGTCAACATAAGAGGCACAGTGGAGGCAGTTGCTCTGAAGGAGATTCTTCATAACCACTTATCAATGCCGTATATCTTTGATCTGTTACCAACAGGAGTATTGATCAATTTTCTTGGAGGCAAATTTTTGATTTGGAATATTTGGAAATTATAAATGACTTATTAATGGGTTCTCCTGTTGGACAACAACAGGATTAATTTAATTTAGAGACATTGGACAATATTGAGGAATATTCAGATGTTTTATTTTGTGTGATTATCAAATAAAGTTCCCAAGAGGAGTCAACAATTGCATAAACGAATACTCCAATTATAGATATACAAGCAATCAAAACATATATTTTAAAAAGCAATGATCTCTCATACAATTGCTCCCAATATTCATACATTTTATTAAAAACTACACATGGCCTTCTATTCCCTAATAAGCTAAGTTACCCTCCATTCAATGAGACCAGCTCCTGGATGGATATAAAAGTTGATCAGGTCTGGACCAAGAAGTGTAAAACAAAGAGGTCAAAGGATAACCAGGAAGTAGAAAGGAGAAATTTAAAAATGGAAAATGAAGCTGAAGCTGGTCTCCCCTCTTTACCTGTGTTTTTAAAAACTTCAACTCTCCTCCCCTATCCACCCAGGATATTACTTGGTCCAATAAAATTATTCAACCAATAATAAGACTAATTCAATTGACACATGGACATACGTCAATGGAACTAACCAACCAACACAGCGGTCAAAAAAGCAAATAGAATGTTAGGAATTATTCTCAAGGGAATAGAGAATAAAACTGAGGATGTCATAATGCCTCTTTACAAATCAATGGTGTGACCGCACCTCGAATATTGTGTGCAGTTCTGGTCGCCCTGTCTCAAAAAAGACATAGCGGAACTAGAAAAGGTACAGAGAAGGGCAACGAGAATGATGATGGGTATGGAACAGCACCCGTATGAGGAGAGACTTGATATGTTGGGGCTCTTCAGCTTGGAAAAGAGACGGCTGAGAGGAGATATGATAGAGGTCTATAAAATCATGAGTGGTGTTGAACTTGTAAACAGGGAACAATTATTTACCCCCTCAACCAGTACTAAAACTAGGGGACACTCCATGAAACTCACAGGCGGCAGAATAAAAACAGAGAAAATAAAATATTTTTTCACTCAGTGTACAATTAGGCTGTAGAATTTACTGCCAGGGGAGGTGGTCAAGGCCAGCAGTATAGCTGTGTTTAAAAGAGGTTTGGACAAGTTTCTGGAAGATAGTTCCATTAGCAGCTATTAGCCAGATAGGATTGAGGAACAAAACCCTTTACTGTCAGGAGCCTGGGGATGACCCACAGGGAATGGATAGTATGGTGACTTGTTGGGTGCTTCTCCCAGGCCCCCGTGACTGGCCACTGTCAGAGGCAGTGGGCTCGATGAACCATTGGTCTGACCCAATATGGCACTTCTTATGTTCTTGTATTCTTAACATTGCTACAATCTTGCCGTTACTCATGTTTGGAACAAGCAAGATCTTTTGAGGTGATGGTCCAAGTCACCTTGCCCTAACTCATCTTATCTTATCCTGCCAAGTGGTACCAGGTTCTCTAATTTTTGTTGTTCTCAACTCCTTTTAACTTTTGCTTCTAACCACTTACTCTGTTGCAGAAATCTGCAACCTTCTTCTCTGCAAACTAAAATCCTCTTAAAACTAAACTCCTCTTGTAAAACCAAAATCTAAATATATAAACTCTAAATATAAAACCTCTACTTCAAAGCAAATCACTCTATTATCAAGCAGCTAACATTAATGCATCACTCTATAAATGTTTATATGAGTAACTACCTAGGCCTCAAGCCTGAACCTACCAACTCAAGAGCCTAGGCAACAGATCAGAAGCCACATTTAAATTTTAGCTGCCCTTAACTAGCAGTTGCTAACAGCATAGACATTAGGGGTGGGACTATCGTTATCAGATTAATCTGATAATACCAATAATGGATGTACCAATACCAATACTTACCGGTATCAGAATATCAGATTTTTAACATTGACGGCTTTACTGAATTTTTTACATCGCCTCCATTTAACAATGGCCGCAATGTAAAAAATCTGGTATTCAGATACCAATAAATCTGGTATTGGGAGATCCGATGCTGTTAAATCTGGTATCCAGTAATCCCCCTGTAGTCCCACCCCTAACTAACCAAATGGTGTAACTTTGGGCTAAAAATGTTGTGGGAGCTGCTGGATCTGCCTAGAACTTCAGAAGCCCTTCTGCTTTCACCAGACAGAATCTCCCTTCCCTGAGATACCTCCCAAAAGTGTACTTTTGTGCTTTGAAGGAACTCCTGTGTTCTAAGTAAGAAAAGTAAAATCCACATTGTTGTTTTGCAATATCATTTAGACAAGAAGGTTTGATGCAGGTAGGCTAAATTGTACAGAGAAGATACCCTTTTGGCTAACATCCAGTATTAGACCCTGAGGTCAGTGTTCCTGTAGCTGGTCAGGATTTCTTTGTAGAATATAGTTTTTTCCCAAGCTGAATTCTTACCAGCCTCAATGTCCCATTGCTAAGAAGGTAAATTTCCCCTCTATCTGTCGCCAGGAAAATGGGCCTGAACTAATTCAGCCCTTGAATTGCTAAAACAAAGGTCAGTTTAAAATTGTCAGGTTTTGGTGTCTATTTCTGTACTGAAAAATGTTTAGTAAAAGCGTCCTTTGGTTTATCTTGTTTACATACTTGTTGGCCAATGGCCAAATGCCTAGAAATTGAAGCAAACCCTGTTTGGTTGGTTCTTCTGTTGGATTCTGTCACTGCTTTAAAACGATTCACTTTTAACATATGTAGGTGGGTTCTTTGACCCCAAGTGGTGGGTGTTTTGTTAAGTGGGCAATGGTATGGCAAAAGAAGTCATAGCCTTTAAAACAGGTGACATCTTTTAGCCATGTTTTCTGAAAGCAATACTGGATTAACTGGGGTGTCCAGGAAGTGCCCAGCTGAGAGAGAGGGATTCCTTATAGGGCCAACTCAGGTCTGAGATTTACTTTTCCATCCTAACGATGGATGAAATCCATCATAGATTTAAATTGTTCATGTTTCAGAATAGGCCATGGAATCCAGCTTTCTTTCTGTTCTTTTCCTTTCTTGCAACCTATGGCACACTGTACAACTGGCAGTAAACACTTTGGAATTCCATTGAATGTTATCTTGTCTACATGAAAGAGCAGTAGAAATGACCTTACTCCAACTATCTTGTTTAGACTTCATTAAATTTGGAATGCAGTAAACATGGTTGGAAGAAATTAGATGTTAATTCAACATGAGGTCCTCTAGTGGTATTTCACAGTATGGACAATGGTTTCTAATATGGCTCAGTTCACCTTGTTTGGATAAAATATGTATGTATGGTTCATTATTGATTACTTGTTACTGTTTAATAACTTACTGGCCTTTTGATTATAGTTTGTTGTTTTAAAAAGAATTTACTTGCTTATGTTGGTTTCTTCATCTCTATCTGTTCCCCATCCATTGAAATTGTCTTTTATTAATATACTTGCTTGTATTAACCTTGGTGAACTTTTATTAAAGTTTAGTTTTGTTAATAATATGATTTTGAATTGTCTGCTTGTCAACTTTAATGGGTTTCTATTGATATTGGGTGGGGGTATCAAAATATCATTAATAATGTAATGACTTTAGTGGAAATTTTTAAAATCATTGGCACATTGACTTTTAGAATAATTGGCACAAAGGAATTTGAAGAGACACTGATAACATGTTCATTTCTGGGACCCAAGGTCTTTTTGCAAGTTTGGGTCAAAACATGTTTTCAACTTATAAAGAAGTAGTAATATTGATAACAGAGAAACACCGCCACCCCGCGGAAAAGGTGTTTTATTGTTTCAGTCATATCTCAAGTGCTAAAATAGAATAAATAAGAATAATGTATTTAATTAGTGAACTAAAGTTTATTTCACCCTAAAGTTTGGCTTTAAATTATACCTAAATACACCATTCACATGAATAAGTAATTGTTCCTTTGAATTTTGTCTTAATGAGAAACTCAGAATCTTATAAATCAGTGTTGTTCTAGAAATCTTTTTCTAAAATGAGTAAAATCAAGTCAGCATCTGCTCTTCAACAACTTCCTAAAAAGAATCCCTGTATGAAATTATGTAGAATTAATAGAATTTAACAGAACTTCAGTGAAGCTAATAGACTCCATTTTGTTTCATAGAGCTCTCCTGAGCTAATAAACTCTATTGAAGTGGGACAAAGATCAGGACTGGTAAAAGGTTACCATGGTCTTGGTGGTTCGTAGAAGTAAGGAGGGGTAAAGTCAAAATAACCAAGGAGAGAATATGGCTGTGGAGACATGAAAACCAAAAATATCTTGCTTTTCCATCATCACTTGGCCAGAGGCAAACTTCATACTAATTGGAGAAAAACCAGGTCACCACTGACCTGCTGACCGCTGATTGGAGGAACACATGGCAGCCATATTGAAAAACTCTCAGAAATACTATAAGACTGGCAGGATGTTGTTGACATAAAAAGGAGAGGAAGACGCTTGCTAACCAACATGCTGCTGGGCCAAGTCACTCGTGGGACTTAGTTTTTTCCCCTGTCCCAACTCTTTTTCTTTTCTTTTCCAATCTTTTCTTTTATTGCTTTTTCTAAAGTCTTTTACTTTTCATTTTTAAAGCCACTTTTCATTTTTAAAGTGATTTTAAAATGATGTTTACATTTTATTTTCATTTTTACCTTCATTTTCTTCTCATTTTTCAGTTATTTTATTTTTATTTTTAACTTGTTTTTTCTCATTTTTCACTCTCTTCAAGACATTTTATTTTCATTTTTAACTCTTTTCAATACATTTCATTTTCATTTTTAACTTTATTTTTCTCATTTTTCACTCTTTAAGCCATTTTATTTTTATTTATTTTAACTTCATTTTTCACTCTTTTCAAGCCATTTCTCTTTTTGCCTTAAATTTAATTTTCTTTTAATTTCTTTCCCCATTTTTCAAAGGCAATACTTATTTTTCTTTAAGGTTTTATTCCCAGGTCCAGTTTTTACTTTTCTTTTAGGAAAGCACTGTATTGGTCTTAGATAAACCTGTTTCCTTTTCCATTTTTAACTGTCGGGTGGACAGAGTTCCTCCAAGTGCTTCTCTGTCTTTCCACCTCCCCTTTTGAGCTTCCATGCTCCTTGCTTGTTGAGAGGCCATTCCTCAACCTCTGGACAAATATTGTTTTATATTTTTCATTAACTTTTCCATCTTTTATTTTTACTATTTTTACTTTAATTCTTATCAAGTCTCCAGCATAGCAGCAAGTTGACATCTTATCTTCCTCAGCAGGATCCCACAGACCCTGGACATATTTTTTGGGACCTGCAATATGTGTTTGGCAAAATATGCAGGATCAAGCCCAAGATCTCAGTGCATGATGGAGTCTTAGGGGACAGACTGTTAGAGCAGAACTAAACCAGGCAAACAGACAAAGTATGGCTGAGCTGAGCAGACAAAACAATACTGACCCAATGCTGAGAGTTGGTATTAGAAATCACTCTGTTTTTAATGAGTATCTCAATATTTGACTTGGTTTTGAGGAATTGGCCCAGTACTTGGTCCAGACTCTGTGCTTGGAACATCTTTGAATGACCAACATATGGGGCTTTTCCTGCCTCTATATAAGGGTACTCTGTGGGTGATTTCAGATGTTACAGGTGGCCGGTTCACCACAATGGATTCCCAGTGAGGATGAACCGAACAACCACCCCCCGTGGTCAATAAATGCCCCAAACAGACGGGATGGGACCGGGACCATGGCAGGGAATTGGGCCACTGGATCATGGGCTGGGGCAGTGCAACAGATGTGATGCCGATTCCCGGCTGTGGTCAAAGCACCCACAAGGCACCGGGCAGGGCGGGACACAGACATGGCCGCCTGAGGGAAAACGAAGCCAGAAGGCACAAAAAGGAATGCCCACACAAGGGAAATGGGAAGGGAGGAGAGAGAGGGAGAAAAGCCAGCCAGGCACAACAGGCACACAGACAACGGGGGCACAGTGGAACACACAGCACAAACACATGCCCGGGCACATGCACACACACAGAAGGGAAGGGAAGGGGGGGGACATAGGTGCCTGGGCACCACACAAGGCACACCGGGCACAGGGGGGGGCATGGAACAGGGAAGTGGGGTTGGGGACACAGCACAGGGGCAGGGCAGGACACAGGCACCGGCAAACACAACCCCCATAGCAGAACAGTCTGCACAGGCACCCCCACAGCAACTCAGGAAGTCCCGGAATGGGGGCCCACAGGAGCTCGGGGCAAGGGCACAACAAGCGCCCACACGGAACAGGGAGTGGTCCGGGAACTGTCCAGTGGGCACACATGGACCCCTCATGCCAGTGAGGGGGCGATGGAGGGCAGGCAGGAGAGCTTGTGCAGTGCAGCAGGTCCGAAGTCACAAACCCCCCCCGGGAGGAAGGTGGGAGGGGCGGTCCGGGAGCCCCGTGACGCTGCAGTCACACAGGCACCCAAGGGGGGGCACCATAGGGAGCACAGGTGGCCGAGGACAGTCATCAGGACCCAGGGGGGCCAGGGAGGCCGAGCAGAGAGCCAGACCCAGGTGCCGGAGAGGGCAACCATAGAGGGGTCCAGCGGGTGCAGAGGCAGGCAGGGGGGGAGCCCGGAAGGGGCCCAGAGCCACAGGCATGGGCAGCAGCACCCCAGGAGGCAGGCAGCACAGCAGGGACATCAGGGAGCGTGCAGGCAGCGAAGCATGGCCCCAGGGCAGGGGCGGGAGCCCACACAGGGGCATGAGGCTGGGGGGCACAGGGGGACTCACAGCTAGCTGCTGGGGACCACAGAGGGGCCAGGGCCTGGGTGCCCCGCCCAGTGAACGAGGTGGGGCCAATGGATCATACACCAGCGGTACCCTAACAAGGACATGTGGTGGGCGATCAGGTAGTAAGCCTCAAAAGGATCCTGCATGGACAAGCCCAGCTGCACATCCAAACGGGACAACATGCCCGACAGCACTGACAGCTCCACCGCAGTAGGCTCAGACATGCAGAAGTCAGCAGCAGGGGGCCACGGAAGCTGACCCAGCTCCAACAGCCAATGATATACTGCCCCACAAGAGCGCTGGTACCCATTGGTCCCGTGGACACAGCCAAAGTACGACACGGTCAAGGCAGGACTCCCCTCCGCAAGACAGACCGTGTAGGCGGCCAGGCTGCCCACAGACAGGGCAGACACAGTTTCAGCCATGGACCAGGCCACATGCAAGCACCTCCTCACTGGGATGTGCCCATCTGGGAAGGGAACTAGCCCCAGCATCTCAGCATGCAGCCGGAAATCACGGGCGCTCGCCTCATAGCCGAAGTAATGAAGGCCAGAGCTTAGGCTTGCATAAGCACCTGACTGGCTGTCCACACAGCCCAGGAGCAACTGCACGGCCAGGGTATGCCACATGTCACACAGGGACATGGTCTCATGGAAGGTCCAGCTCTGGGGGGCCCCATGGGGGTCTGGAAGCGGGAGCCCCGTGGAAGCACAGCCAGTCATGGTCCAGAAAGACAGGGAGAATAACACCATGGACAGGGGGGCACACATTCCCTTTAGGGCCAGGGGGTGTTCTGAGGGGGCCCCAAGGACAAGCGAGGTGGCCACAGGCTGCAACATTGTATAGCAACAGAGCGAGGTATGGGCTGTGGGCCTGGCACAGCTGCAGGAAACAAGCACCCAGGCTGGACAGCTGGAACTCTAATCAGGCCACCAAGGACACAGTGTAGCAAACAGGGAGGGGGGCTGATGGTTGAAGGCATGCAGCTGCAACCGGAGCATCTGGGCACATGTTTGTCTGCGAGCGAGGCCCCATGCAGGGGCAGCAGGTGCACCCAACAGCGCACCCGTGGCGCCCAGACCTGCCCACCCTGCCATGGAAGACCCAGGTAGCTGGGGCGAGGCACCGGGTGACCTTGGCCAGGACTGGTCAGGCTGACAGCACCCCCAAACCCTGGGACGTCCAACACCATGGAGGGGGACAGGGCAGCTGCCTACTGGATGCACCTCACGCTCGCAGCCGAGTGGTATCATGCCCACACCAACCAGCTGTGCATCTTTACCACGGAGGTGCACCTGGGTGCCCGACTTCAGGTTACCGCCGCCTGGGGCAGTGCAGGGGCATGCAGGGCCCACCACAGCTGGAGATGCGCCCTGGCCCGGCTCAGAGTCCAGAGGCTGTCTGGGTGGACCAGCAGGCCATGATGCAGGGCCGGAGCAGGCCAGCGGCAATCCGAGAGGTGGTTGGGCGCCTCCGGTGGCAAAGGGAGACCACGTGCTGGGCTGCCCTGCTTGCTATGCCCATTGACAGGTGGCTGTGGGTCTCAGAGCAGGCAGAGGGGTGGTGGGCCAGGGCACTGCACCAGTGGGACGAGGCGGAGTGGAGGGCCCAATTTAGGATGGACAAGCTCACCCTGCTGCGGCTTGCAGAGCTCCTCACGCCCTGACTGGATCGCCAGAACACCCCAATGAGGACCCCATCCCCATGGTCCAGCAGGTGGCCATTGGAATCTGGGCCCTAGCAACGCCCAACTCCTGCTGGTCTGTCTCCCAGCACTTCGGGGTCGGGCTGAGCACCGTTGCCTGCATCCTCCAGGATGTCTGTGAGACTGTGGAGGGCATGCTCCTGGACAGGGCAATCCAGCTGGTCAATCAGAGGGCCACGATGGCCGACTTCATGGCCAGAGGCTTCCCCAACTGCATGGGCTCCTTGGACAGCACCCACATAGAGATCCTCCGCCGGGGAGGCTGTGGAGTATGTCAACAGGCACGGGAATCACTCCCTGCAGCTGCAGGCGGTTGTGGACCACTGGGGCATATTCCTAGACATCTTCACGGGCCACTCCAGCCGCAGTCACAATGCCCAGATCATGACCATCTTCCCCTTCTATGCTCGGATGCTCCAGATTGTCTTTGCAGACATGGGGATGACCAGGATCGAGGGGGTGCTCATGCCCCCCTGTATCCTGGGGGACCTGGCCTATCCCCTCACCCGGTGGCTGATGAAGGTGTACCCAGTCACCCGCAACCCTGTGGAGGCACTGTACAATTCCAACCTGTGTTCAAGCTGGACTGTGGTGGAGCGGGCGTTCGGGGCCCTCCAGCAGCGCTGGAGGAGCCTCGCCGGCCGGCTAGATTGCACTGTGGAGACCTCCACCCTGGTGATAAGTACATGCTGTGTGCTGCACAATGTGTGCAAGACTGAGGGGGAAGCCCTGGAGTACCCTGAGCCACATCAGCCCCCTGGCCCAGTGCCCCTTTACGTGAATGCAGACAACCCAAGGGACTACCATTATGCTAAGCGCATCCGGGCCGCCCTGGCCAGGCATATAAGCCGGGAGGCCGAGGCGTGAGGGTGTGCCCATCCCACCCCTCCCCGGGGTCCCGGGCCATGCCCGGAACAGGCTGCCCCCCCCATGTCCTTTAAAGGACACAAGGAGACCGGACCACGTGAAACACTTTTATTAAGACACCCGTGACAACAACCACCCCACACATCCCCACCACCCTCCACCACCACCACCCGTGCATGGTGTCCCCCCATCACACGGCCCTCCCCCTTCCACCTCATCCCCTCTGGCCTCCGCGTGTCCGGGACTGGCCCCTTGGTCGCCTGGTGGGTGCCGCCAAGCTCTGGGAGCTCACTTCCCGCCCCCCACTTTCGCTGTCCTCAGCTGTGTCCTGGCCAGTCTCATAGCCCGGAGGAGCAGGCAGTGGTGGGAGGGAGGCAGGCAGTGGTTGGAGGGGGGAAGGAGCCAGGCCTGGAGGGCCCCCCCGTGGCGACTGGACTCTCCTGAGGCCTGGGGGACCGGGGGTCGAATGCACGACCTGGGCTGGGGTGGAGGCGGTTGGGG
>QEPC01004630.1:2707837-2744366 GCA_003113815.1 Sphenodon punctatus | reverse complement strand
TGGAGGGGGTACCTTGGCCTGTTCCCTGCCCTGGACCATGGCACTCCCCACAAGGCGTGGGGCCATGCTGGACCCTTCATATGAAGAATGCGGTCCAGGGCATCGTAGTAGGGGGTGGTCCAGGTTCCGTGTCCAGACTTCCTACTGTTGTCCCAGATGGCCTTGTACCCCCTCTTTAGCTCCTTGGCCTTGGAGCGGCACTGGGCCACGGTCCGGTGATGTCCCGCCCCCCCCCATGTCCCACACTATGTCCCAGAACATGTGCTCATTTCTCTGGTTTAGGGCAAGCTCCAGCTGGTGCTCCAGGGTCCCCCAGATCCTGATGAAGTCCTGGGTCTCCTGGAACCCCCACTGCCCCCTCGTGGTACGGCCGTCTCCCCCTTTGCCCCTGTGGGTCCTCCTCATCGTCCTTCTCCTCCTCCGCCCGTGCTGGGCCTGTGTCCTCCGGGGGCTTGGCCTCCCGGGCCCGTTTCCATGTTTGCGGGACATGGGGTGTGTTATGGTCCAGTCTTGTTGTGCCCCTGTCCCGTGTCCCTCCCCCTGCTGGTGCCCCTGTGCCACCTGTTCCCCTCCCCTTGGTCCCCCTTACCCGTTTCCGGGGTGCCTCCTCCTCCCCCCGTCTGGTCGCGGTCCCCGGGGCAGCCTGCCCCAAGTCCCCAACTGCTGCTGCTGCTGCGGTTGTCCCTCCACCTCCTCCATCTGCAGCACAACCACCTCCTCCTCCTGCTCCTCCTCCACCTGTGCTTCCTCTACCTCCTCCTCCCTCCTCACTCTCTTGCCCACTGCTTTCCTCCTCCGCCTCCCTCCTCGCTCCATCCCACCACGTTTCCCTGTTGCTGATTGCCCTTTAAATCTTCCTCTGGTGGCTCTGTTGTTGCTGGTTGCCTGCGTGCTTTGTCCCCGGCTGGGAATCATTTCCTTTGATTCCAGTCGGCGGTTGCCATCCAGATGTTACTTTTTTTTGTTTCCCATTGGGAATGTCTTTGATCACGCTTTCGGAGAAGGTCCGGGGGGGAGCTCCGGAAGCGTGGTTGAAATTTACCCCATGTGGGTATTGACTGTGGTGAACATCTGGTGGCCGCCGAACAGACGTTCAGGGTGCTTTGGCTCCGCCGCGGGATTGATCATGGTTCACTGTGGTTGAGCGTGATCTCGTAACGTCTGAAAATACCCTGTATTAAGAAAATACTCAGTACATTGTTTTATTTAATCGAGTATCAAGGCTAAACACTTGGAGCTGGTCCTCGGAAACTTGGAAATACTTTCAAATAAATTTTTTACTATTTGGTGCAGCCCTATGCAAAACTGAATTTAGCAAATGGATGAGACAGGGCTGAAGTGGGTTCCACAAGAGAGGGCCAGAAGGGCCAACCTCCCACTGGCCTCAAAGAATACACAAGGTATAGGGGGTGCAGGGCCAGTCCACGTTTTGTGGAGACATCAGGTAGGAAACATCAAGCAGAGACAGGGGGACTGGATGAGGGAGAGCCGTCTGAGGCGGAATCCCGACAAGACGGAGGTGATGTTGGTGGGTAGGGCTGAGGGGGTGTTGGCTCCCATCAGTGGCAGGATCTGCCCTCCTTTGGCCACTCAGGTTCGTAGTCTGGGGTTGCTCCTTGACCCACAGCTCCACCTTGATTGTCAGGTGGAGGCTGTGTTGAGGGGAGCATTTCATCAATTACATCTTGTGCAACGGCTGCGGCCATATGTCTCAGACTCGGATCTGGCCACCATCATCCATGCTTTCATTACCTCTCAATTAGACTACTGTAATGTACTCTATGTGGGGCTACCCTTGAAGATGGTCCGGAGGCTGAAGCTGGTGCAGAATGTGATGGCCTGTCTCTTAATGAGGACGGGCTGCCGCAAGCACATTACACCTGTGCTCCGTTCTCTGCACTGGCTGCCTGTTGTCTTCTGGGCCCAATTCAAGGTGTTGGTGATGACCTATATTTATTTATTTATTTATTTATTAAAAGCATTTAGTATCCCACCCCTCCTGCCACAGGCAGCTCGGGTCGGCTCACAACAGTGTAGCTCAACAATTAAAATCATAAAACTATAAAACATACTACTACACCCTTATCCCTCTCCTTCCCCCCACCCCCTACCCATCTCCCCCGCCAAACACCTGGTGGAACAGTCAGGTCTTTCAGCTTTTACGAAAGGATGGGAGATCCAGGGCCAGATGCACCCCCACCGGAAGGGAGTTCCACAGCCTTGGCACAGCCACTGAGAACGTCCTCCCCTGTGTGGCCCACTGGAAGACTCAGAGGACCACAAGAAGGGCATCCCTTGATGACCACAGGGGCCAGTCCAGTACCCAGAGGGTGAGGCAGTCTCGCATATAGGCAGGTCCCAGACCATTTAGGGCTTTATCGGCAGCCAGTGCAGAGAATGGAGTACTGGTGCAAATGTGATCCCGGTGGCCCAGTCCTACCAGGAGATGGGCTGCCGCATTCTGCACCAGTTGCAGCTTCCGGGCCGTCACCATGGGTAGCCTCACGTACATTACCATAGAGGTGCATTACCATCTAGAGGTGATGAAACCATGAATGATGGTGGCCAGTTCGAAGTCCGACATGTACGGCCTAAGCCGACATACCAGATGTAATTGGCAAAAGGCACCTCTCACCACAGCCTCCACCTGGACATCCAGGCAGAGCTGTGCATTAAGGAGTACCCCCAGACTCTATACCTGGGGAACCAATGGAGGACAGACCCCACCAATGATGGGCGCCATTAACTCCATTGCTTTTTCCACCAGCATCATCTCCGTCTTGTTGGGATTCAGCTTCAGTTGATTAGCCCACATCCAATCCCCCACAGCCGTCAGACATTGAGTTAGCTATAAAGCCCTAAACGGATTGGGTCCTGCTTATCTGTGAGACTGCCTCAGGCCCTGGGTCATTTCACTGCCCCTGCAGTTGGCCGGGGGTGCCCAACTCGAGGTCCCCAGGGTATCCCGGGTGGCGACGACTGGGAGAGCGTTCTCAGTGGCCATATCTAGGCTGTAGAACTCCCTCCTGATGGAGGCCTGCCTATCCCCAGACCTCTCCTCTTTCTGAAGATATTGTAAGACCTGGTTGTTCCACCGGGCCTTCGGGGAGGGAGGTGAGTAGGGTGGGGGGGATTTGGGGGAGGGGTTTTCTGCCTTTGAGTATTTCTGCCTTTAGTCTTTTTAGTATCTTTAGTATATATATATATATATATAAACTTTATTCAGCTAGCTTTCGCCATAGCCATACCCATACAAAATATATAATATAAAAATATGATATAACAACATATCAATATACAGATAAGTAATATGCAACTAAAACCATAAAATAAAATAGAATAAAATAAAATAAAATAAAATAATCAAATAATAACATCACAAAATACATCCATGATAATATGCCACAGCATCATTTATCACCACATAGATATATCACAGAAAAGCCAGTCCAGAGCCAGAAATTTTTTAAAAATTTTTTACCTTACTCTTCTGTGGGGGACCTCAACAGGGAGATCTCCCCTAAGGTAATAACAAATTCAATTGTTCAAGTCCTAAGACTATTCCAATCCTATACAAGCCTATCCTCCATTCGATTTACCAAGGACATTTTAATTAACCATACCCCCGGGATCCGTCCAGGCCACTCACACCCACCCTTACTTCCAAACAAAAGAAAGGGCCACCAAGGTATAACACATAGGGTATTGTCCTTACAAAGTCCCTACATTGCAGGCACCAAAATCCTCCCTTTTCTGGGAGGCCAGATGGACAAATATGGCTACAGCATTTGCCACTACCTTCTCCTTTGTAGTGAGAAGTTGCTCTAACTGGGAATAGTCAGACAAGTAGGGATATCTGTGCCACAAAGGAGCTAACCAAGCTTGCCGTAGTTCTTCGTATAGCGGACAATGAAGGATAATATGAAAAACATCCTCCAAATGACTATCGCTACATGGGCAGGTGCGATTTGCATAAGGCTGATTCGTATATCTTCCCTGAGTTATAGCCGACTTAATCAGCTGTAAACGTGCTTGTGTAAAAGCCCTACGTATACAGCGCTTGGGAAACCAATCCAAATATAACTCAAATCTATGCACTTGTTTAATTCGATGATAATTGGGTGCAGCTTTCCAATCTGCCAGTGCTGCAATATCTTCCTGTTTTCCAATATCTATTACCCTAGATTTAATGATGTGTCCCATACTAGCCCG
Organism: Sphenodon punctatus; assembly: GCA_003113815.1. Classification (NCBI taxonomy): domain Eukaryota; kingdom Metazoa; phylum Chordata; class Lepidosauria; order Sphenodontia; family Sphenodontidae; genus Sphenodon; species Sphenodon punctatus. The sequence goes on along the minus strand of QEPC01004630.1, from coordinate 2,740,154 downwards.
ATCTATAGTAGATAAAAAATCCATAGACAGCCCTATACTACGCAACTGTTGCATAATCTTGCTCACCCAAGGATACAGAGGGGTCTGCTTTTGTTCTAATTCTTCCCGCAGACAAAGAGAGGTCAAACTCGATTCCTCCCGAGTACAAAGTTTCACCCAGTAACACAGGCCCTTTATTTTGATCTGATTCAAAATAGAACATGCTCCGGTTTCTGCCCTAAGAACTGATCCTGGGATTGCCTGTGGTACCCCCAAAATACCACGCAAGAACTTATTTTGGACGACTTCCAGCTTGGAACAGCAAGGTCCATCAAATATCTCAGCCCCATACACAAGCAGACTTCTAACTTTAGCCATATAAACTTTAAGAATTTGGGATACCGGCGCCTCTAAATACCCAGAGGCAAATTTATTAATGCCTCTAGCGGCTATTAATGCTTTCAGTGCCAACTCTTGTACATGTCTATCCCATTTCATGTTTTTAGAAAAATTCATACCCAGGTAGACATAATTGTCTACCTGGAATAAGGGCTCGTCACCGATCCTCCATTGGTGCACCACACGTTTCCTGCCAATAACCATAATCTGGGATTTTCCAGGGTTGACCTGGAGCATGTTAACCTCACAATATTCCCTCAGTTTTTCCAGCTGAAAACACAGACCTTTCCGGGTTTGTGATAATATCACGATATCATCTGCGTACATCAAAACTGGTATTGGTCTATCCTTGATCTTAGGAGGATGTCCTTCTTGCATTCCCAGATATTCTATCAGGTCCCCCAGAAAGATATTAAACAAAGTGGGGGCCAGTATTCCACCCTGCCTAACCCCCCTCTGTATGGGGATAGATTTATCTGAAAGACCAGCAGAAGGAACCCGAACTCGAGCCCTATTGCCCGTATGAATTTGAATTATAAGGGCTAACAAGGTCTCATTTATCCCCAGACGTTGTAATTTAGTCCAAAGTTTTCCTCTTGGAACAGAGTCGAAGGCCTTACGCAGGTCTATAAATGCAAGGAATAACTGCCCAGATCTCACTCTTTTATATTTATAGATAATATGTGATAAAAGGAAGCAATTATCAATAACCGAATACCCTTTTCGAAAGCCAAACTGAACATCAGGGATGATATCATTCAACATAACCCAGTGCTCCAGCTGCTTTAGGAGAACCCTAGCATAAAGCTTGCCTATCACCGGAATAAGACTAATCGGGCGATATGAACTTGGATCGCATACATCTCCTTTTTTAAACAGAGGGATAATGATGGACTCCCCCCACTCTGTTGGTACTGATCTAGTTTTATTTATCAGTGTGAAATATTTAGCCAACCAGGAGGCCCACCAATGGGGGCATAGCTGCAATAGTTCGGATACTATCCAGTCTCCTCCAGGTGCCTTGCCTTTAGCTAAAGCTCCAATAAGTTCCAGGATTTCATCTTCTACAACCATCTCTTGGAAATCCCCCTCCCCTTGCCTACATAACCCCACAGGGTAGGTATCTGCTGACAGAACATCCTGCTCAACCCTCACTACCTTATACAATTCTTCAAAGAAGGATAACCAAGTATCTTCCGATATATGTACTGCCATGTTTCCGGAAACCTTCCTCGTGCCGGACTTTATTATGGTCCAGAAACAATTGGAATCATAGGTTTCAGCCGCCACCTGAAGTTTTGACCATAGGAGTGTTTTATGTTGAAATTTCTTCTCTTTTACCAGAGACTTATACGCACTCCTCTCGGCCAAATATTCCATTTTGTGAGTCACCGAATAGGTACTCACCCAGCGGCACCTAGCTTTAGCCAGCCTCTTCTTTGCCCCCCTACACTCTTGATCAAACCAGCCAGGGGCAAATTTACAGTTTGGGCGGAAAGTTTTAAAGAGCCCTTGAGCTCCTAAATATGAAACAATATCATTATATATCTTGGTGCATTGCACTACGTCCTCCTGGGATTCTGCCAATACCTGTAAACGCAAACCCTGTAGATACTCCTCATGTAACGTTGAAAACATCCTAATTACCAATTCACTATTCCACCTATTTCGACACCTACACTCCTGCTTAGGATGTTCTGGGAGCCCACTGCAGGCCTGCCTATTACCAGTACAAACTGTAACAGACAATGGGAGATGGTCACTTTCTGGACGCACTAATACCTGGAAGCCCTCAAACAACATATAATGGCTCCAGTCCGAAATTATGAAATCCACCACACTACGACCAAGTGTGGTGACATAGGTAAAGTCTCCCTCCGAACCAACATCCCCTCGGCCATTCAAAACCACCAAATCATGGGAATTCACAAAATTTAGTAAAGACCTCCCATGATCATTTATAAGGAGGTCCTTAGATCTCCTCAGTGGGGGTACCTCCATCAAACCCACACTTCTCACTTCAAAATCATCACCCCCACCCCCAATTCTAGCATTCCAGTCACCCCCAACAAGGGGGATTGCCTTTGGGGAACCCTCTAACAGGGAGTCATAAGCTAATTCTAACCTTTCCCAAATATCGGGTTGAAATTTTTTTGACTGCGCAGGGGGGATATAAACGTTCATAAGAACAAAACTAACCTCCTTACTTGGTTCCCATTTCATTAATTGAATCTCTTGACTTTTATCAAATACTGGATTGCCATCAGAGAATTGATCAGCGATCAAAATAGCAAGGCCACCTGACGCACGTCCTTTTAAAGCCCTCCTATTAGCCACCTGCCAGTGACAATGGAACCCTGGAATAAGTTTAGTTTCCTTGTTAACAAGCCAGGTTTCCTGCAAAAAAACAAGATCATAATTCCTCAGAAAACCTAACCAATCTGGATCATCTATTTTAGCCAGGCAGCCTGCTACATTCCACGACAGTACAGATATCCCTTCCATCTTAAGAGGGATAATACAATCAGCAGCCATTGGGGTCCCACAAGATTCCACCGAAAGAGGCCCCAATGCATCCCTCCCTACCCCATGAAAAGAAGGGGGGCATTTAACATCAAGGTTTAATCCAGACGGCTCCTTAAATGAGGACTCTACAGGCTCATCCAACCACCAATCCCTAACCTCCTGTCATTGACTCAACCCCCCATCCTTCATTAGAATTGACACCTCTACAGGGATCTGCATATTGTCACCAACAAAGGCTAAAGCTGAAGCCTCTATTTCATCTCTATCTACCTGGGAAAGGCCCTCATCAAGAATAACCTTATCCTGGAGACTAGTATTCCCATCATACTCTAAGGGAACTACTAAATGATCTATCCCATAAACTCCACTAACCAAAGGTTCAGCAACCAACCCCTGATCTTTCAACACTACCCCCTCCACTACATTAGTACCCTCTTCCCCTTCAACCAACAGAGGCTGCCTTGCTACTTCCTGGCGATCCACCCCCTCCACCTGTACTAGATCATTCCCTTCTAAGCCCCCATTCATAGGTACCAAGAGACATGAAGATCTACCTGAGGTCTTGAAACGCAATACCTCTAATTTATCAGATAGAAGTTCCTGCTCTGCAACTGAGAGAGTTCTAAACACCTCTTCACAAAAATCCTCGCCGCCTCCCACGCTATTTTTACCCAGGAAAGCATGGATATAATCAACCACTGTCCCAAACCCTGACATCTCCCCACCTACTCTAATATCCTGTACAGGTTCTAATATACCTATACCCCCTTCCTGGTTGCTAGGTAAGGACTCCATATCCTCCAGCTGGTCCTCCTTTAGGCATGATCTCCTATTTAATTCACCTTTAGGCAACTGGGCCAACAGGGACCCTGCTTTTGGTTGCACCTTCCCTAAATATGCCTGGCTACCATCAGCTTTCTGAACCTGGCCAAAATCCCTATGTGGCCCAATAGGGATAGAGTTAGGTGCTGACAATACTACAGGGGCTATGCTACTAAGAGTTCTATTACAAGGGCCCTGTGTTACTTCCAAAAAGACCCTATCAATGGAGATACGCCGAGATAATAGATGTTTCCTTGCTCGAAACAGATTTCTTACAATCTGGGCTCTAGAGAAAAAAACCTTAAAACAGGGCATATCTCTCCCCCAAGAAAGATATTCCACCTTTTTAATATCCATGGGTCTAACCACTAAACGAAGAAGACCCGATAGATTGTCTGCTATATCTGAGACTGTGTCCCAAATAAATCTGGGTCTATAACGGTTTGACCTATCCTTGATCCAAATTGCACTATCATTATATAAATCCGAAACCCTAACTTGCTCACAATTATCTAATGATCTTCCCCGGCTATTAGTATCATGGGACAGATGGGAACCACCCAAATCCACACCCATACCCCCTGATACCATGCCCAAAGAAGCCATCCCAGCCCCACCTTGCAATTGTTGTAACTTTATAAGTGCATCAGACATTTGTCCCCTGACACAAAGCAATGAATTTTCCATAGATGAAATGCTCTTAAATAACACAGTAATTGTTTTAGCAATTAAATGACACTGCATTTGAAGCTGAAAATCACTGTTTTGTTCCTGTATAGAGTCCAAATCAGGGTTTCCATCTGGAACACGGGGACAGTCACTTGCCTCAGAAAAAATAGGGACAGTAGCAGAGTTCGCCCCATTTCCTGGGATTAGATGGCTGTTCGGAAGGCAGTTCTGCCAAGATACAGTTCTACCTGAGGAACAAGAAGCCTCTCCCCCCGCTGCAATATGATCATCTAAGCGACACACCTTCTGTGTTGAACTACTCGCCAAGGGGGATAACTCTGGTGATCTGCGCCTCTTGGTAACTCTACGTGCATCAAATACTGCCATACTGGCAAACAAAACCCCAGAAAGGCAGGTAAACCTTTACTCTTTCCAACACCCCAAACCTTATTTTAATCCCACAGCCCCTGACAGAGTAACTGGCCACTCCACTCCAGGCAACTCCAAAGGGCGACTCCCAAGGGATATAACCCTTAAGCTCTCACCCTTTGGCTCGCGCTCGTGGCTCGCACTCACAGAACGTCGAAAGTTCTTATAGGAAGTGAAATTGACCGGGGTTTTTCTTTTCACAGGGAGAAGCCCCCGCCTCCGCTCCCTGGCGTCCCCAGCAAGTCCAGGTGAGACTTGTAAGAGTAAAGTGGCTGGGCAGCGGCTCTGCCTCCACAGCCCTTCTCTCTGCAGCACTTCCAGTATCTTTAGTATTTTAAAGGTTTTTAGTATTTTAAATGGATTTTATTATATTATCTATATTCTGTGTTATGTTGTCTGCTGCCCTGAGCTGCCGATGTGCAAGAGGGTGCAGGATATAAATGGTTGTAATAAATAAATAAGTAGGAACTAGGATGTTGACTGATGATCTACCCAACTTCCTGTAGCTGCTGACTGTTCTTATATACAGGTCAGCAGCCAACCAGAAAGCTGGGGGCATGGAACAAGGCTGAAGAGGGGCTCCACCCATCACCAGAGAAGATCTTCAAGACACTACTGGGCCCTGGCCAGCAAAAGCCAGTGATGCTGCAGAACCAATAGTTGTGCCCAGAGCCCAGCGTGCCAGTTCAGGCCCAGGTTCTTACACATAGGTATTTGTTTGTTTTATTTTATTTTAGCACTGAAATGCAATGAGGCTCTGCTAGTCTGAAAAGCTTATAAGAAAATGAGAATGCTATTAAAAGTGCTGCTAAGTCTGCTACCAATTTAAAAATGGAGGCTTTGATTTGGGGGAAGGTAGAGAACATGGCTTGTTAGCTTTGGAAGGAGGAACTGGGCATCTGGCTCAGAGGGGGTTGCTGGGTTGAGTAGGGGAACATAGACAGGTCTGGGTTGGGGTGGGTCACTGGCTTGAGGAAGAGTGAGGCATACAGGTGGCTCTGGGGGTCTCAGACTTGGAAGAGGGGATAATGGTGTGTGGGACTGGCTTGTGAGGATGATTGGGAATGAGGAATGGGGCATGAGTCTGGCTAGAAGAGTGTCACTGACCTGGGGGTGGATGGGATGGGGCATGAGTTTAGCTCAGGGGAGTCACTGCTTACGGAAAGTGGTGCTGGTTTGGGGTAGGGGAGGATGGTAGAGGGCTCAGTGAGACTTTTGGCTTGGGGAGAGGGAAGGAGACATGGGACTGGTTCAGGGATGGAGTCTCTGGCTCGAGGAGGCATGGGGCTGGCTTGGGGTGGTGGAGTGGTGTCTGGCTCAGAGGGGAGTCACTTGCTTGTGGGAAGTTGGAATGGGGTGTGGGACTAGCTGGGGATGGGGTCAATGGCTTTGGGAAGAGTTGTTGACTTGAGCTGAGGGTAGAATGAGACTGTCAATATCTCACAATTTTTCCCTGGCTGGGCTGGGATGGGCTTTGCTGGGTTGAACTTGGCTACAGTGTTTGGAGACTGCAGTTCTGAGACAACAGTGGCCCCTGAAGGCAGGGAGGGCTCACTGCAAGCTCCTCAAGCAGATGGCTACACTTAGAGTCAGAGAGCAGCTCGGTTCCAAGCTGGATATGTGCTGCAGTTTTGGGGGTCCAGTTCAAGACCTCAGACACCAAATTGTTTGGGAAGCTTGGGGCTCACTTGGGATGCAAATACATAGATTATCAGTATGCTGATGACACCCAGATGTATTTATCATTCTCAACTGACTAGGCCCTACAGTCTCATTGCTGTCCTGGTGCTTGGCTGCTGGGGGGGCGGGGTTGGATGAGGTTGAGCTGACTGAAGCTTAATCCTGACAAGACAGAGGTGATGTTTGTGAGCAGGATCAGTGATCTGGGAGAGGGGATCACACCGATTATTGGGGATGTTTGCCCTCCATTGGTTCCATCTGTGTGGAGTCTGGGGTGCTTCTGGATCCTCAGTTGCATCTGGATTTGCAAGTGTCATCTGTGGGCAGGGGTGCCTTCTGCCAACTACATCTGGTGAGGCGGCTCCGTCCATATGTCTCAGACTCCGATCTCGCCACCATCATCCAGGCATTTGTCACCTTGAGGTTGGACTATTGTAATGCGCTCTATGTGGTGACGGTCCAGAGACTGCAGCTGGTGCAAAATGTGGCGGCCCACCTGTTGACTGGAATGGTCTGCAAGGAGCACATTAAACCGGTGCTCCAGGCATTGCACTGGCTGCCAATTGTCTTCCGGGACGAATTCAAAGTGCTGGTGTTGTCCTTTAAAGCCCTACACGACCTGGGCACCACTTACCTGAGGGACTGTCTCACTCCCAGGGTTCCTGCGGTCATCTGGGGGTGCCCTCCTGGTCCTGCTGTATTGGTTGGTCTGGATGGTCAGGAGGGCATTCTCGGTGGTCATCGCTGTGGATTGTGCTCCTGGTGGAGATTCAGCTCAGCTCAGATCTCCTGGTGTTCCAGCAGCAATGTAAGACCTGGCTCTTTTGTTGGGTGTTCGGGGAGGAGGGGTTGGGTGGGATGGGTTAGAGGGGTGTGTGTGTGTGTGTGTGTGTGTGTGTTTTAGGTGCAGCTGGGTTCATCTGTGACAACTATGCATTGTGATATTGTTGGTTTATTATTTGTATTATAGTATTTTGATATGGTGTTTTTAATACTTATGTAACCTGCCTTGAGTCGCCATTGGCTGAGAGGGGCAGGGTAAAAATGAAATAAATGAAATTCCCCTAGTATCTGTATTTCTAATATGGAAGCTGAAAGGGATTGTGTGTTTATTGGAACCCAAATGCACAGCCTTAGTTGGAATAATTCAAAAGTACCATTCTCTGGCCACATATGCAGCACATTAAGAAATTTCTTACACTGTTTTACTTATAACTACCACATAGATCAAAGGTATTAGATGGCGTACTATCTGCCATTGCTGAAAGGATGTATTTTATCAGTAATACACTATTACCATGTTGATAATTGGCTGCTGTAACTGAGGGGGTTATTTTATTTTTTTACTGTGATAAAGAATTCATTTTGTTAACCTTTGGGCAGTTTTATTTTCTTCAGTTCACTTGCCATTAAAAACACTTTAATGTAACATTACAGTTGGGCATTTTCTTCTGTTTTTGAATTATTACCATAAGACAGTATTTCATTTTTGAAATAATACTACAAATAAAAACACAAGCAGACATCTGATTTAGAGTGAATTTCACCTTGTAATGATTTTTTAAAGTAATTATGTAATTACCAACTGCTTTTTAGTGCTATTTTTAGATTGAATCTTGCAGAACCAAACTAAAAAAACTGTTACTGCCATGTTAGCCTGATAAATTTCACAGCATAAAGTGTCAACAGCAATTCTGATGTTCTGAAAACTAACAGTACAACAAAAACATGCAAGCCAATAACCAAAAGGATTGATGTGTGAAGAGAAAAATTCCAATATAAAAAAATCTTTGGTTTTAAGATGTAGTTAAGGCAGATTCACATTTATTCAAACTTTAACACAATAGGAAATTGTATGTTAAGGTATCTTTCTTAGGGATATGCGAACACTGGGGGGTTCGGCCCGTTTGGGGTTCGCCCCACCCGAAACCGTTCGAGTTCAGGCTGTTCGGCCTGAACCTGTTTGGTTTCATCGAACCCGTTCGGGGGGGAACCCAGTATTCCCTCCCCGCTCCAGGCTGCGTGGGTGGAAGGTGTGCCAGGGAGGGGGAAGAGAAAGGGAGGGGCCGGAAGTCCTCCTTCCATTCCTGGAAGGCCTAGAAGAGGCCTAAAGCGCTCTGGAGCACCACCGGAGCTGGACCCACTGCTGCTGCTGCCACCGCACCCAGGCCCGGAGCCCCAGCACCACCAGGTAGGTCGATCCCTGGGGTGGGGGTGGGTTGTTGTTTTTTTTTTAAATTGCAGACTGGGCAGGGTGGGGGGGAGGTGAGCCCCAGCACCCCTTCCACCCATGCAGCCTGGAGGGGGGAGGGAAAACCAGGTCCCCCTNCAGACTGGGCAGGGTGGGGGGGAGGTGAGCCCCAGCACCCCTTCCACCCATGCAGCCTGGAGGGGGGAGGGAAAACCAGGTCCCCCTCACCCAACACCCAAACGGGTTTGAAACCCAAACTTTGTTCGGCCGGTTCAGCCGGGGGCAGTTCAGATTTGGGGTGTTCACGAACAGCCTGAACACCCCAAGTTTGGGCTGAACACCGAACCTCCGAACTATGTTTTCACATCCCTAATCTTTCTTATACACTTCACTTTTTACAAAAGTGAATATTATACTTTCATATCTTCCAAAATTAAATTTACCAAATGGTAATTAATTTTGCATACATCTTTTATAAAATGCCAAATGTACATAGACTTACTTCCTTTCTCATTTATATCCATTTCAGTCAGGTTGTATTGATGGCTTAACTGAAATTAAGATGTAGAAAACATTTTAAAGATGTGAACCTCTTTTACGGGATTTGTAATAGATATATTAATCTTAATTTCAGTTGTCATCAATATGACCTGACTGAAATAGATATAAATGAGAAATGAAGGAAGTTAATGTAGATATGGCATTTTATAAAAGGTGTATTTGAAATAAATTACCATTTTAAATTAAAATAAATTTCATTTTTGGTAAATTGAATTTTAAAAGATATGAAAGTAAAGTATTCAATTAATTTTTTTGTAATAAGAGAAGTATATAAGAAAGATGCCTTAACACACAATTTAAAGTGTTTAAAGTTTGAATAAATGTGAAGCCACCTTAACTACATCTTAAAACCAAAGGTTTTTTTAATATTAAAATTTTTCTCTTATCCATCAATCCTTTTTGTTATTGGATTGTATGTGTGTGTTGTACTGTTATTTTTCAGAACATCAAAATTGCTATTGACATTTTATGCTGTGAAATTTATCAGGCTAACATGGCAGTAACAGTGTGAATAAATGAATCTGTCTTTTATTCAGTTTGAATAAATGTGAATCCACCTTAACTACATCTTAAAACCAAAGGTTTTGTGATATTAGAAGTTCCTTTTCTTTTGATATTTATTTATTTAAGACATTTTTACCCCACCACTCCTGCCACTGGCAGCCCGGGGCGGCTAACAAAAATTCAATAATAAAAATACAATAAAATATATAAAATCATTAGATAAAAACAATAGTAAGAATGGGAAGACAAAAAATCCCATAACACCCCCCACCCTACCCTTCTCCCTCACCAAATGCCTGGCGGAAAGCCAGGTCTTACAATTCCTACAAAAACTCGGGAGGTCTGGGGTCAGACGGGTCTCCACTGTGAGGGAGTTCCAAAGACGCAGTGTGCCCACCCAGAATGCCCTGTCCCATGTGGCCCCCCGGGAAACCCGGGGGACCTCCAACAGGGCGCCCCCAGATGACTGCAGGGGCCGGTCCTGAACCCGGGGAGTCAAGCGGTCTCACAAATAGGCAGGGCCCAGACCATGTAAGACTTTATAGGTCAAAACCAATACTTTGAATCGGGCCCAGAAGACTATTGGCAGCCAGTGCAGAGATCATAGCACTGGTGTAGTGTGCTCTTGGTGGCCCAGCCCCACCAGGAGCCAGGCCGCTGCATTCTGCACCAGCTGCAGCTTCTGAGCTGTCACCATAGGTAGCCCCACGTAGAGCGCATTACAGTAGTTTTACCGAGAGGTGATAAAAGCATGGATGATCGTGGCTAGATCTGGAACAGAAACCAGTGGCCAAAGTTGCCACACCAGCACTCCTTGCCACAGCCTCCACCTGGAGATCCAGGTGGAGCTGCGCATCAAGGAGCACCCCTAGGTTCCACGCCTGGGAAGTCAATGGAGGGCAAACCCAGGTCACCATCTCCATCGATTTACCCACTAACATCACCTCCGTCTTGTTGGGATTCAGTCATAGTCGATTAGCCCTCATCCAGTCCCCGACAGCTGCCAAACACCGGGTAAGCACCGAGACAGCTGGGCCTGTGTCGGTTGAAAATGAGAGGTACAGTTGGGTGTCATCCGCATACTGATGACACCTCACCCTGTACCCCCTGATCACCTCGCCGAGTGGCTGCATGTTAGGGATGGGTGAACAGATCGTGGTTCGGGTTTGGCCATTCGGTTTGGCTNGTTTGGTTCGTCCATTCGGTTTGGCTGCGTTCGGTTCATTCGTTCGGTTCATTCGTTATTTCAGTACAAAACTGAAATGAAACTTAAAGCAATCTAATAATCCTACTCAACGCCTGCTGTTCAGGAACAGTGACTAGTTCAGAAGGTGTTGGGAAGGGGGGAGGCAGATAATTTCATTTCTTGCAAGCCTCTCCACCTCTGGTGCCTGGAAGTCTGCTCCTCAGTGACTAGTACTACCCCTCCCTGTCACGTTAGATCTTCCAGTGAACCTTTTTTTGCCACCCGAACGCGATCCGAATTGACCGAACTGTTCGGTCATTTCAACGTTCGGAATTGAGTTCGGTTCGGCCAGTTCGTGTTCAGTTTGGTTTCGGATTCGGTTGTCTGAACAGGCAGAGTTCAGACCGAACTCTGAAGTTCCGAACTGTGTTTGCCCATCCCTACTGCATGTATATGTTGAACAGGAGAGGGGACAGAACAGAACCCTGTGGGACCCCACATGGGAGGTCTTGGTGAGATGAAAAATGATCACCAAGCACCACCCGCCGAGTTCTCCCGGTCAGGAATGAGCAGAAGCATTCAAGAACAATCCCATCCCACCCACCCCTGCACTGTCCCACAGGTGTGTCACCAACATCTCGTGGTCAACAGTATCAAATACAGTCAACAGATCTAATAGGACCAAAAGGGTTGACCAAACCTTATCTTTTTCCCAGCGCAGATTATCGACCAAAGTCACAAGTGCTGTCTCAGTGCCATGCTCTGGATGAAAGCCAGACTATGAGGGATCCAGATAACCGGTGCAGTCGAGGTGCCCTTGGAGCTGCTGAGCCACTACCCGTTCAATAAACTTCCCTAAAAAAGGAAGGTTAGAGACAGGCCAATAGCTGGCAGGGTAGTCAACATCAAGCAATGGTTTCTTGAGCAGAGGCCGTGCCACGTGGAAGCACGGCTCTTTCTGGCTTTTCCAAACCCTCCCCAGGTGGCTGGATGCACCCTAGGGGATCCAGGCACTTGGGGGACATTTGAAGGGGCTTCTCTGTTCCAGAGTGTTCCTGCTGGGTAGTGCTGGGGCAGGGAAGTAAGGGCAGGGGTTTAATCCTGCCCCAGGTGGCTGGATGCACTCCAGTGGATCCAGCTGCCTGGGAATGTTTGAAGGGGGTTCCCTGCCCCAGAGTACCCTGGTTGGAATGCACTAGGGCAGGGGTTTACCCCTCCCCAAGATAGTTGTATGCACCCTGGTGGATCCAGCCACCTGGGGGACATTTTAAAAGGGTTTTTCTACTCCAGACCACCCTGGCTTAGATGCACTCAGGCAGGGAAGTGGGGGGCAGGGATTTAATCTGCTCCCAGGTGACTGTCTATGACCCTCAGCAACTGAGAGTTCATTTAGTCATGTAAACACCGTAGTATGTAGATGTGTAGTCAAGCAAAGTATGAAGACTGAACAATAGTATACAATGAAGATTGAACTATGGTATATGTATCTCCCCGACATCTCTGTCAGGCTTTGTTTCTTTGACCCTATTCAAATGGGCTGCAGTGGGTGGGGGGATGGATGTGCAGCTCCAGTGGGTAGAAGTGGGTGTGCGCTCATTCCCACAAGCACACGCCCATCTCCACCCACCTAGCAACAGTAATTGGAGCCCATTGCTCGATACGTGGGTGATGGGTGGAGATAGGTGTAGTGCGGGAGTGCACATGCAGCCCCTCCCATCCCCCTAGCATTCCCACGGGCACCTCCACCATTTCCACACAGCAAAACTGCGTGGATATGGGTGAGGGCGTCTCTTGTGAAATGGGCCATTGTTTGAAGAATGTACACGATAGTGAGTATATAGTTTGGAACTGTCCCCAGCCCCCCATATCTATGTTGTGGTGTATATTTGGCAGCCAAACACAGAGTACAATCATGCTATTGGCTGAAATCCCAAGCATCCTCCTCATGGGATCTGTGTGGGATCCATGCAGGTCCCGCATGGGATCCGCCTGGCAGAATGCAATCCCTATGAAGATACATGTGGTTTGCATGCACATGAGTGTGCACTGGATGCATGCAGTGTGCATGGGGCATGGGATCGCTCCCATTGTTCAGTATTTGTCCAAGCAAAGTATGAAGTTTGAATGATGGTATAGAATGAAGATTGAATGATGGTATACATATCTCCCTGACGTCTGTGTCAGGCTTTGTTCCTTTGTTTGAAGACTGAACACATTCCGGAGGAAGCTCGCCTGGCCCCAAGCTTGTTGACATTCCGGTGATGTTGTAAAACCTGGCTGTTTGCCCAGACCTTTGGGAAGGGTGGGAGGGTGGGGTGAGGGGTGTTATCTCCCCCACCTAACATAACTTATTATCTATATATTGCTAGCCCTGTTTTAAATACTTTTATATTGTATTGAGTGTTTAAAATTGTTTTTATTGTATTTTATTGTTGTATGCCGCCCCGGGCTGCATGGCAGGAGGGGCGGGATATAAATTTATTAAATAAATAAAATAAATAAATAAATTAGGGCTATATAACTAGACAAAAAACCTTTGATTTAAGAAGCTTGTTAAGGCAGTATTACAAATTATACTCAAACGTTAACGTGACAGTAAATTATATGTTAAGGCAACTTTATTAAATATCAGATCAATCAATACATTTTTCTTTTCTTATTCATTAATTAAAAAAAATTATGACAACTGAAATTAAGCTGCATATGTGTGGTATGGTGACTCAACAATACTTATATGTGATGAGGAATGTATAGTCATAATTTTTTTGATTAATGAATAAGAAAAGAAAAATGTACAGATTGGTCTAATATTTAATAAAGTTGCCTTAACATACAATTTACTGTCACGTTAACGTTTGAGTATAATTTGTAATACTGCCTTAACATTGGATTAACAGTGGACTGCCTTAATAGTGGATTTGTAAAGTTGCCTTAACATACAATTTACTGTCATGTTAACATTTGAGTATAATTTGTAACAAGCTTCTTAACAAGCTTCTTAACAAGCTTCTGAAACCGAAGGTTTTTTATCTAGGTAATTTGCCCTTCTTTTGAAACTTAATTGCTTTGCTAATGCATAAACTGGCCCCAGACACAAGAACACTGTAGGTGCACACAGGCGCTCACCCATTCCCCCACATCCCCCACATGGAGCAACCTGTTTTTTCACAGGTTTCTCTGTACAGGGGTGATGGTTGGAGGTGCATGTTACACAGGAGTGCACAAGCAACTGCTTTTATATGAGACGCACCCACCCATGCCACTGTATGAGTGCATCTCGTGTAAAAGAGGTCACACACTCATTCAAACACGTGCACTCACCTCTCTCTCTCACACACACACACTCATTCTAACTGATCACACACACACGGTCTCAACTCACACACACATTCAAATTGATCAGTCACGCACACTAGACCAGGGGTATAGCTAGAGTGCAATAGGCCCCTTGCCAAGAAGTCAAGATGGGCCCCCCTGTTTGTGTCCTGCTGGCAGGCCTAGGGTTGCCGCCCGACTCAGCGGGCCTGGGGGTGCTGCTATCAAACACACAAGACACCCAAAATGCAGCCAGCCTATTTAGCGCATTATGCCATGAAAAGAGACATATGGGGTGGGGGTTTAAAGACAGTATTTCTGTTAGTAATAACTTCATTAAGAAGAGTTAGTGAAACAGAAGCCATAATGATCTCAGAACCATATTTTCAGATTTTCCAAGATAGAATAGATATTGCTTTACTTCCTAAATTCCTATCTAAGATAGTTTAAGTAAGACAGTTGTGAGAATGTGGCCCTTTTTACATGGGCCTCTCCCACCCATGAACACGCAAATTTCTGCATGTTCATGGGTGGGGGAGCCCAGCATGAACAATGCGGCACGTGCACCTGCGGTGAATACAGGTGCATGCATGCACCCACCTAACACGCATCTTTACTCACTCCCCATCTCGTCCCTGTGCACAGAGCAACCAGGGAAAACAGTGGTTGTTCCATGGGTGAGGATGAGTGTGGGGTGAATGGGGATGTGTGTGAGGTCGTGTACACGCCTCACCCGCACCGACATGCCCACTGACCTACCACCCGATGGATCCATGTAAAAACAGCCTGTGAGGAGCCACTCAAAGAAGAACAGAAGGTTGCTGCCTTGTAAACAAGGTTCTTAGGCCCTTTTTACACAGACACTCTAACACCGATAAAATGGGTGTTACATTTTATTATACATGGTACAGGGCAACACTGCAGCCCTGCAACATGGGCCCTTTTCCCACAAGATGCCTCCACCCAGTTTTGCTGGGTGGAGGTGTCTGTGTAAACACCACTTGCAGTGGGTGGGGTGCATTTCTCTGGGTGGAGATGGGTGTAGACGTCTGTGTAAACATCATGGGCGGTGGGTGTAGGTGCGTGCATGCTCCCACGTAACACCCATCTCTACCCACCATGCACCCACGGAGCAACACACTCCACTGCCGATTGCTCCATGGGTGGGAGGTGGGTGAAGATGGGTGTTGTGCAGGAGCATGCACGCACCTACACCCGCCGCAAGTGGTGTTGTTTACACAGACATCTCCACCCAGTGAAATGCCCTCCCACCCACTGCCCATGGCGTCTACACAGACGCCTCCACCCATCTCCACCCAGAGAAACTGGGTGGCGGCATCTCGTGTGAAAAAGACCCATGTTGCATTGCTGCCCTGTACCATGTGTAATAAAATGTAACACCCATTTTATCAGTGTTATAATGTCTGTGTAAAAAGGGCCTTAGAGATGGCTCCTAACATTCTCACAAGATCCACCCTTCCAGGAATTTTCTTATATTCCTAGAAACGGTTGGAAGGAACTGTCATTCTGAGGGGGACTGTGCTTTTTATACTAGAGGAGCTTGAGACCATCACGTGGTCTATTATTTTAATGTGGTGAGTGTGCATAACGAGTTGTGAGAACGTTGGGAGCCATGTCGAAGAACTGTCCTTACAAAAAAATCACTCATATGAGGAAGAGTTGTTCATAAACGAACAGCTTTATCTCCCAGTCCGATCGATCTCCCACTGCTTCTGCAGCTGCTGCTGCGGCAGCACTACTAGCAGGCAGAGGCAGATGAGGGATGGGGACCCCCCCACACACACACACCTTCAGCCCCCACCCCACCCCTGGACTCCATTGTTTGTAATCACAGAACACGTGTTGCTGGAGGAATGCTAGAATGCTCGCCAATTGGACGTTTTTGCTCTACTGACTCCTATTGAACAGCATAGGTGCTGTTCAATGAGAGTTTGCTACTGCCTTATAGGGCCAATAGTTTGGCACCTTCCCGAGTCCCCAATATCTATTTTGTGGTGTCTCCAATCCCCCATATCTACATTTGGCAGTCAAACACAGAGTACAATTGTGTTGTTGTTCAGTCAGTCAACAACAACAACATCAACCCAGAACAAGAAACAAACATGCATGCATGTCATAACTTTTCTTCCATAGAAAATAATGACATCTTCAATGGCATATTATTTTCTTTGAAAGCATGATTTATTTATTTTTGTAACATCAAGCAGCAGTTAGTAGCTGGTGTCATTTAATTGTTGAACACACTCAAGATAACATGCAGCTTTCAATAACGGAGAAATCTCCTGCAACAGATCTGGTCGCAAACCTGGAAGTAAAGCACCACAAAACTGCAATGTTAAAGATAGGTGGGGATTCAATGAGATCTCCAGCTCACTTTAACTATGGAGCCACGACGATGGTTTTTATAAATAATGGCATATCTTGTTAATGCTGAAATAAGACTACTCAGGTAAAAATAAACATTGTTTGCTTTCTGTTCCATGATACAACTTGGCTTATCCCGATTACCGAGTGTTCAATTGCGCTGTTAATGATTACTAATCAGGCAAGCACAGAGGTTTTGAGTGCAGACTGATCTCCTGCTTCTGGTTTATTTTATTTGGGTGAAGGTAGGGAAGAGGTCTTTCAAGAGTAGGTTTTATCATTGTATTGTTTCCCGTAGCAGGCCATAATCATTCAGTGAGGGGGATCAAATGATGGCCAGAAAACCAGGAATGGCATCCATTCCAAGACAGTCTTTTCAAGACTCCCAAAAATTAATTTTAAAGCTACATTTACATGATATTATTTGACACCTCGATGGAGAAATCCTTATATACAACTAATTTTTACAAGGCCATCTGTCCAAATTAAATATTTTCATGAAGTTTCTATCCCTCTTTTGGACCCAGGGCTTGATTCCCTCCCAACCTATTCTAAGGTGTCTCTTTTCTCTTCATTGGAATTTCTCCTGATTTATCTCAGTGTAACTTAGAGGAGGTCAGGCCTAACGGATTAAAGTTAAAGGCAGAGATTCCGAGTTTGTGGGTTAGGACCACGGATAGGTTCATGCCATCTGAGGACTGGATGGTGATTCTATTGATATTTGCTATGCTTTGCATGTCTTTGTTAGGGATCACAGGATTATATTTAGGTCTCAAAATGGAGTCATGCAGGCAAAATAAATTATGCCAGAAGTTGTCTTTGATATTCGGGACCAAACTAAAGGTAAGTAGCATAGTCATACACAAAAGGGTATGATAGAAACTGGTAAGGGACTGCCCATAAAATATGCCATGCAAAATAGGGTGGGGGAGAAGATAGTAAAGTTGTGACATTTTGTGACAAGGGGGGAGTATTGATAATAATTTGATTTCACAATAATTTTTGTTACTCGTTTTTCAATTACATTTCTGTGCTTAAAAATGAAGAAAAAAACCCATCCCTTGCATATGATAAATGGGGTTCTACAATACTGTGTGGGAAAAGAGTTGGGCAATTTTTGTGATATACATTTTGAAGGGGGGGTAGTCTGTAGCAGAGTGACAAATGGTAACAACAAGGGAGATTGGAGGGTTTAAAAAAGCAAAAATAGCATACCATATTTAATGGATAGCCCCTAAATTGTAGAGTCCTCCATAGCATCTCAGTTTTACAAAACTGCACCCAGAATCTGATCCAGTTCTCCCAAACTCCCAGTGACTTCACTGGGCTTCTGTCTGTCAAAGATTCTCTCCGAACATACAACAAAACTTTCAGTTTCACAGCTATTTTGGAACAAGTTGTCTCTGACAGAAGAGCACAGCGTTGAGCTAGAGAGAAGCTTCCCTACCTTGGAGAATTGGTGTGGTAGAATGAATGTACTACAAGTTCAAGAAAGATAATCAAGAGCATCTGGAGGAGGGACTTCCAGCTTTGCTTTGGGGGCTCTGTGTTGCTCAGCTGCAAGACCTGTATGCCACAAGAGGCTTCATGAGAATGGCAAATCGTCTCCTTTTCTCTTCTGGCCATGTTAATCTAACATCTGGAATAACTTAAACTGGATGCAGAAAGAGCAATGAGAATATGTTGAGGCATTTCTCTTTGATGATGGAATTAGGGAAAATGCTACTTAATGCTTTTTTGGCTGCCTACAGCTGTCTGGATACATTTGAATGCCATCTTAAAAAATCAACAAGGCTTTTTTTGAATGGATTCTGCTGAAGCTTTGTATATTCTAGCTTTCATGTTAAAGCAAATGGGAATAACTTTTACCCATTTTTTATTTAAAAAATAAATTATATTCTGTTCATATAATAATAATGCTATAGGAAGACAAATCAAGCTGATTAATGTATTCAGCTGAGCAGATCAACAATATTTTTATGAGAAAACAAAAAGGAGATGGATTGGGGTTTTTTGGAAGAGAAGTTCAATTATATAGACCAGATGTTTTAAGTCACACCATCATTTATGCAGTATGAAAAGGTATTGTAAGTGTCCACCCTTTATACAAGAACCACTCCCCCAATCAAGCAGGGTGCAGTTTGAAAGACTGTGGCAACAGAAAATAATGACAAAGTGGGCCTAAGCACAACCATTGCTCTCTATGAGAGACTTCAATTTGAGCTGTGTCCCATTACAGCCTTGAATCAGTATATTGACCAATGTCCTCTGTGCTGGAATAGGTGGCCAGATTATTCACTCCATTCCATTTGTCTGGGTATCTTAGCATAGCTATCAGGTAACAATAGAGATTAACTGCCAAACTGGAATAACGGATATTACCATTTTCCCAATTGCCAAACCAATTTGGATAGAAGGAGGTTTTAAAAAAAAAAAAGTCACATAGTAATGTGGTAGACAGTAATGTGGAAGACGAGACAGCCAATGGATACTAAACCAGATCTGGCCAGATATGGGATAATAGCAGAAACTCGTTTCATCTCTTGACGAGCACGTCATTTGGACTATTGGCTGCTGGTACTCACAAGCATACCAGATTTATGTGAATCCTGCTCTGTGTGTTTTTACGTTAGTTTAAGTATTTGATTGGTAATGCTGTTCCTCCGTGTTTCTTGTCGGATCATTGGGTGAATGCTGATTGGCTACACATATGTATCTGTGGACACAGTATTATCTGTCAGGCATCAAAGCACACAAGTGGAGACTCAACTGGTTCCCCAGTTTGGGTTTGGACCTCATGACCAAGTTTGTTGGCATAGTCATTGGATGTTAATAGACATGATGCTGACCCAGATCAGCCTGCTGTGATCTGCCTGAGCCAGCACCTGACCTGTGTCCATTTCTAGGCTGCCAGATGTGGGCCCGGTACAGACCACAGCAGGGGAGGTGGCTGGCTGGGAAACATGGGCCCAAGGGCCACCTAGGCGGGTCATAGCAGGCCAAACCAGGTGGATGCGTCCATGCACCAACCTGGCCCGGTATGAGGGGTTCCCATGGCTGCCAGCTATGGCTGGCTGTTATTGGCAGCCCATCATAGGGGGGTGGGGGCACTGGTCGCAAGTCAGGGAAATTCTGTTCCTCAAGTTGTCCCAGTTGGGCGTGGCCCCTCCTCCCTGGGACATGCAGCCGGCATGCCAGATGCATATCTATAAACACCCATTAAGAATGTTATGGGATCAGCTCATGCCCATTCTCCAAGACTTTAACTAGCAGTGCTCTACCAGATGTGTTGATCTTGAGAAAGAGTGTGCATTTCATAATAGCCACAAAAAGGGAAACCAAGTCCATTCTAGTTTTACTTCCAGCAATAAGAATGGTGTGGTCTGAGTTACTGCAGCAGCAGGTTTTGAGAGGGAACTTGTTGAGCCTTCTGATGGGATAAGACCAAGGAGTGGATAAGCAAAAAGCTGTCTGGTTTTGCTACTTTGCTTGGTGGGGTGGCTCTTGGCCACCCGCTTATTATATTCAGAGCCCTGGAATTGTAGAGGGTCACTGGGGTCTGTTGTTTGAGCCATGGTGCTGATTTTTTCTTGGCTAACATGTCAAGAAAAGTTGTTAATGTTATCCAAAATGTCTGGCTTGGTGAGGAAGGTAGCTAGGCATGAGGCTGGCACCTCTTTCTGGCAGATTATTTGTAATGATCCAAGCTATACATTATAAGGTAAAAGTGTGGTTTCATGCATCCAGTTGGGCAATGCATTTTGATGGGGTACCCCAGAGCACTAGCACAGCTTGTGGGTGAAGCAAATAAAGGAATTGAGACATCGACTAACTGGCAGAAGCCCCATGAGGAGACTTCAGGACAACAAGGATCCTCGGTGCTTTCCCCTCAACTTGTGGTTTACCATTTGGGCACCAAGTGCCACTGTAGCTCTTGGGAGGTGGAAAATTACTTGCAGCTCCTCTGCCATTGGGAAAAGTGGTGGGCTGCGGATAGTCAGCTCTCCTTTATTATGTTATGTTGGTTTTGTCGTATAAGCCATTTTGGTGGCTTTCATCAAGTTAATTGTTGTCCTACATTGATTTGCATGAGCCTGGCTTAAAGTCTGCATAGAAATCAAGAAAGACTTTCCAACCACAATTATGCTTCAGAGTCTTCCTTCCGCCATTGCACAACAATACTGATTATAATAAATATGGGTCTTTATCCTTAATTCAGCTTTCTGGAATATATTTCTTTTTCAAATGTGCTAGATGTTCTCAGAGTAAACTGAATGCCAATTTGTTTTTGTTTTAAAAAAAAATAAAATACTTGGGAATGTAACTCTTTGAAATGGTAACACTTAAGCACTTTTCTGCTTCCTAGATCCGTTGCCTAGCTACAGTACGTAAACTGGAGCATACATTGCAACAGGCAACAGCAAATGCCCTTAAAAATAACAATGTTAGTAAAGGGATATTGCTGAAAGTATTACCAGATGGCTCTGTAAAATAAAAAAATGTACTATATTATAAGGGCTTGATCCTTGCAGTAAGTGGAGCTATGCCAATTTACCCTAAGTGAGGCTCTGGTTATATTATTACAGTTGTGAATTTTCACATAATCTGAGAAAAATGTTATTTAAAATTACTGTGGGTTTGGACTAAGGTCCTAGCAATTCACTTCCTAAGAGCTTGGAACAAATCCGAACCACGGGTGTGTGGTGAATGGTGGCCCAGCCATAAGTCCTCTCAAGGACAGTGCCATTCATGGTTTTGTTGGCCACTGCCTTGACTTTTTTCCTGCCATTGAGGTTGTAAGCTCTGCGCCTGCAGGAGACAATGTTCTCTGATGTTTCATGGGCTTGCCTTCACCCATGGTACTTTTACAGTCTTCTAGGAGATTAATCAGTCCACACATTCACCACTCTTCAGGAGCTGGTGTCCTCGATATCTCAGTCCTCTAGATGCTAACCCTAGGGCCTTACAGCCTTGGGGATACAGGTCTAAAATTTCAGCCCAAGTCCTCCCTGCTTTGCTGGCATTACTCCAAAAACCTGTGTCTTGGCCCGCAGCCGACCCCACACTGTCTTCTGGGGCTATAGGCCTATTCTTTTTTTAGTTTAAGGGCCTTCTGGTCCTGCTAGAATTATTCCAAAGCCCCGTTGGGCTTGTGCCGTGGGCCCCTTGCTCAGACATCTGGCTCTTTCCCCTTTCCTCGGGGTTTTAGGCTGGTCCTAAGCCTTCTTCAAAGTGCCTCTGCTGATTAGGCTGCTGGTCTGCCTCTTGTACCCTCTAGGGTTTATTTACAGCCCATGGATCACCACTGTACTAGGCCCGCACCCTTGGGTAAACCCTCAAAATCCCTTGGGCTGGCTTGCTCCTGTAGGGTACTACCTAGCAGAACCCAGGCCCTTTCTTGAGAAAGCCCTCGGAGCAGAACAGGTGTTACTCAGTAGATTCCTCACCAGGCTTCCCTCAGTTCCCAATGCTCTGAGTCCTACTCCTCCATGCTGGAAATCTGTCTCCAACCCTCCAACCCTCCTTGGCTGGGCTGCCAGCCACTAATACTCTGCATGCCTACCTTAGCCTTCCCCTCACTCACTCAGGCACAAGGGATTGTCCCACCCTTCTCTAGGGCAGCTTGCTCTCCTTAGTGGCTCCTGGGTGCACTAAGACCCTCCTGGCCTAAGGTCCTGTTCTCCAGGGCCTTTCTGAATGCCCTGCCCCTCTCTGGGCAGGGGGTGGAAGTGCTGAAGCAGGGGCCCCCTCCTACCTCCCCAGCAGGGTAGCTTCAAGTCCAGGCGACCCCACAGCTCCACATCCTACTATCTTTTTGCTGGGCAACCTCTCCTGATATTTATTTATTTATTTATTGAATGTATTTATACCCTGCCTCTCCTGCATCCAGCAGCTCGGGGCAGTTCACAACCATCAAAAATAATACAACACAATATAAAAATATTTTAAAAACATTTAATACAATAAGAGCAAGTAAGAAGTATGCAAAAAGAATAAAAACTCACCCACTTTATCCAGCTTCACTCATAGGTCATCAACCAAGTCCACAAGTGCAGTCTCAGTGCCATAACATTTTTATAAAAATGTTTTATAAATAAAAATAAATAAATAAATAACCCGGATGAAAGCCTGACTGCGAGGAATCCAGAAAACTAATGCGGTCTAGATACACCTGCAACCTGACGGGCCACCAACGATAACCTTCCCTAAAAAGGAAAGGTTAGAGACAAGCCAATAGCCCACTGGGGAATCAATGTTAAAAAATGGTTTCTTGAGAAGAGGTCGAACCACTGCCTCCTTAAGTGAGTCCAGCAGCCTCCCCTCCCCAAGAGAGATGTTGATTATCCCCACCAGCAACGGCCCCAACGTCTCCCTGCTTGCTTTTACCAGTCAGGACAGGCATGGATCTAATTCACACATCATGGTCCTAATAGATCCCAGCACATCCCCCACATCAGCAGGTGCTGTTAGTTGAAATTGATCCTATAAACACTGACCCAACAGGCCATTCCTATCCTCTGACTCTGCAACTGTCTCCAAAAAGGCAGAGTTGAAGTCATGTTCAGTGCAAGTGATTTTTGTCTGTGAAGTATGCCATAAAAATGGGTGAAAACAGACATGATGCTAACCACTCTTTAACCACACTTGGTGGTTATTTATGCATGTTTCAGGGCTGTATTGGTGCCCTATGCAGCCCTGAAACATGCATAAATGAACACCAAGGGTGCTTAAAGGGTGATTAGCATCATGTCTGTTTTCACCCAATGTCACAGCGGGCCCTGGATGATTCCAGGTCCAGGTGGAGACAGGCTGACCAAACCCCTCTCCACTCAGAAAAGCTCTGCCGTATGCAACTTTGCAAATGCTCTGATGGCAGAAAAGAACACTTTCTTTGCTGTCCGTACAGCCATGGCATAGTGCTTTAAAAATAATCTGTTGTTTTCAGCGTGAGTATGGTGCTACTGCTTCTCTAACTGTCTCCCTTCGTGCTTCAGCCATCCCAGGGCATCCGTAAACCATGGAGACCTGCAGTTCCAAAATGTCAGGAGCAGACACCTGGGAGCCACCCGATCAATAGCCCCAGCCAACCACCCATTCCAGAAGGCCACAAGGGCATCAGTGGAGTGGTTGCTGAGGTTTGTGGGCAATTCCCCTGGAGCATTCTGGAACCCAAAAGGTTCCATCAGTCTCTGAGGGTCAACCATCCTAATTGGTCCTTCATCCCTACGGTCAGGTAGGTGTGCTGGAATGATCCGCAGATCCGACCATGGCAAGGGTGAACTAATAACACCCCCAATCATCGGACCGCACCCCCACCTCAAGGTCAGTGCAAAACAACAGATCCAGAGTATGCCCCCCCTCATGCGACGGGCCTACCACCACTTGGACTCCAGCTCCACACCATGCAACAGACCTCAGCATGGATGTTGAAATCTCCCAAGACAATAAGCCTCGGAAACCACAAGACCCACTCCAAGACCAGGGAAGCTAGAGCATTTAGGCATATGGAGTGCCCTAAGGTACACCAGCATTTAGGGATGCGGGGTACCATTATTATTATTATATATTATTATTATATATATATTTATGAGTTGCACCACATGCCTACAGCATCCCAGGGTGACGTACAACTAAAAACATTCAAAAAACAGTTTTCTAAAGACATCACTAGAGCAGGAGAATAAATAAATATAAAAGAAGATAAGGGCAGGGAAGAGCTAAAAAAAAATATATATATCCCCCCCTCCCCCCCTCCCCAAAGGCCTAGGTGAACAGCCAGGTTTTACAAGCCCGCCGGAATGTTAACAGGCTTGGGGCCAGGCGAGCTTCCTCTGGGAGGGAATTCCAAAGACATGGCCCGGCCACCGAGAATGCCCTCTCCATTGTGGCCCTCCGCTTCACACGGGGGACCTCCAGGAAGGCACCCCCGGCAGACAAAAGGAGTAGCTCTGGGGCACAGAGGGCGAGACGGTCCATGAGGTACGAGGGGTGCACCATGGGGTGCACAGGACACCAGCAGAATCCCCAGTCTGTCCAGGGCCAAATCAACCATAAGATGGAGGCCCTCTATCCTGGACTCATTCTGCAATGAAAACCTCCTGACAGGCAAATCCTCCTGAAAAAAATAGCTATGCCACCCTTTACCCCTCCGGCCTGGGCTGGTGCTGTACAGAATACCCAGCTGGAATGAGATCAGCCAAAATTGGCCCTGACACATTGTCTAGCCATGATATAGCCCCAGCACTATCATGTGACCAGCTCCTTCTGGTCATATGACCCTGGGCTCCAGTTAAACGCTTTCCTTCCTGGTCCAGCTGAGCAAGTGGGGAAGTGCTGACATGCTGTGGGCATGCTCCTGCAGCAACTAATCCACAGTGTTTTACGACAAGGAGAAACAAAATGAATGGGTTTTGAAATACCTGTCCTCCCTAATGGATATTTGTTCACACTGAGCTAGCATCTTTGGCATATGAAGGCCAAGAACTGTAGTATTGCAAATCAAGGCAGGAGAATGTGTTATTAGACAAAGAAAAAATACTTAATGTGTATATGATGGTAACGTGCACACAAAGATACATCTTTTATTAGTAGAGTACAGAAAAAAGGCTGCAGGTTTAAAAAGGTTGTGCATATTTACAGCTGTAGGCAAGGTGTGATGTTTTCCTAAAGTCACTATGCTTAGAGTCATGACATTATGTATAAGGATGGAGATTTCCGTTTCAGATAGAACCAAAATTGCCCTAAAATGGCTGTTTCAGATTAATCTGAAATTTCATATTTTGGGGTTCTAGTGTTTTGGTTCTTTTACATTGATTTAGTTTCTTTTGTTTGCATCATGCAGGTTTTTGTTTTTATTTTTCCATTGCAGCTTGTTTCCATTGACTTCAATGGTAGAAAAAAATCTGAAACTGAAACAAGATCCGATATTAATAAAGAACCAAAACCATAAACTCCGAAACTGAAATTCCTCCTGGAGTCCCATCCCTATGGGATAATTTTGGTCTCTCTTTTAAAGAGGTAAACTTCTAACGCTAATGCTTACAGAGAAGATATGGGAACCCTAAAGATTCAAAAACTAGAAGGCAAATATTAACTATTCACAATTTGATATTTATTTATTTATTTATTTATTTATTTATTTGTGGAAAATTCTTGTGAATTTTCAACTATTCTCATGTTTCTAGGCCTAGTTCTTGAATGCACATTTATTTTATTTTATTTTATTTATTTATTTAGCATAAGCATTGCTGGCCAGTACAAGTGATGACAATCACAGAAGTGGCGTTTAGCACGCCCAGATAGCTGTTGAGTTTAACTAATGGAGCAGCCCTCAATGATGTGAGTTGTGGTTTCCACTTGACAACAACTGCTCAAAAAGCTTGTTCTGTGAACTCTAGCAGCCCAGTGACCGTTTTCAGGTCAGTGTGGAAACAATTCAGAAGGGGCCACAGATAACATAGCAGATTAAAGACAGGAGGGCAGATAGTTGGGTCTTTGATGAGAAATTGGTTAAACACTAGTGAAGTTGCTCATTCATTCTGTTACAAGTTTTTTTGTTTAGTTTGGTTTATTTCCAACTAACATGCCAAAAAAATAAAGAGAAAAAAGAAATATATCACCCAATGTATCAGAAACACAGTTCCAGATAACACGGCTTTGACATTCCATTACAAAGAAGTTATTTTTATTATTTACATAGTGCCAGCTGTGTATCTGACACTGTACAATCAGTAGTTATAGACAGGTCCCTACAATGAAAGAGAGGCAAGGAAGGGGGAGACAAGGGAGACGTGAACATCAGGAGAGACAAGGATACAATCATGAGGTTGAGAAAATGCAGATGCCCATGGTTAACTTAGGGTATTTTCAGACATTACGAGATCACGCTCAACCACAGTGAACCACGGTCAATCCCGCGGTGGGGCCAAAGTGCCCTGAACATCTGTTCAGTGGCTGCCAGATGTTCACCACAGTCAATACCCACATGAGGTCAAAATCAACCACGTTTCCGGAGCTCCCCGCCGGACCATCTCCAAAAGCATGGTCAAAGAGATTTCTGACAGGAACCAACAAAAAGTAACGTCTGGCCAGAAACCACTGGCTGGAATCAAAGGAAATGATTCCCAGCCAGGGACAAAACACGCAACATCACTGCCAGGCAACCAGCAACAACACAGGCAGTGGAGGGAGATTTAAAGGGCACACAGCAGCATGGGGACGGGGCAGGATGGAGTGAAGCGGAAGGGAGAGGCGAGCGGAGGGCGAGAGAGCAAGGGAAGAGGAGGAGGTGGAGGAGGCAGTGGTAGAGGTGCGGGTGGGGGAGGAGGTGGTCGTGCTGTACCTGGAGGTGGTTGAGGGACTGCAGCAGCAGCAGCCGGGACGGGCTGACCCGGCGCCTTCTGGGTGTTTTGACCACGGCCGGGAATCGGTGTCACGTCTGTTGCACTGCTCTGGCCCGTGATCTGCTGGCCCAATTCCCTGACGTCGTCCCGGTCCCGTCACATCTGTTCGGGGCTTTTTTTGACCTGGAGAGGTGGTTGTTCGGTTCACCCCCGTTGGGAATCCACTGTGGTGAATCGGGACCATGTAACGTCTGAAATCACCCTTAGTTACAGGGAACAGATTCTGAGGGAGGGAGGGAGGAGGATGCAATTTCACTCATGATGAGCCAGGGAAAGCCTGATGGAAGAGGTAGGTTTTCAGGAAGGATTTGAAAGTTGGGAGGGAGGGAGCAGAATGAATGTATCCAGGAAGGGAGTTCCAGGCATGGGGGGCAGCAAGGGAGAAGGGGTGAAGATGTTTAGAGGAGCAAGGGAAGCAGGTGTGCGTGGGGGCAGAGGCGGAGTGAAACTGCAAGGCAGGAGTGTAGTGAGATACAAGAGTAGGGAGAGATGACGGTGCAAGGCCATGATGAGCTTTGGAGTTGAAGACCAGGAGCTTGTCCCAAATGTGTTCCCATAGAACAAGGATGGGGAACTGGGGACCAAATGTGGCCCTCTGCAAGTTTTTATATGGCCCTTTTCCAGTGTCTGGATCTGGGCCCTGGATTCATTCTCTACCCCCAAACACTGAAAAACTGAGCTCGTGATAATGGAGCAGAGAGGAGGGCCTGCACACAAGGGCTGGGGACAGATCCACGGCACAGATCCATGACCCGGGCCCTCCTTTTCTTGAATAAACCCATTAAGCACCCCCACCCCCAACCAACCCTTGGAGCTCGTACTAATATTCAGTGTGGCCCCCCAGGACAGAAAAATTTCCTCACCCCTGCCATAGAGAAAGCCAGTGTAGGGCGGAGAGAAGGGGCTGCATATGGTCAAAGCGTTGTGCAAGGTGGATGATTTTGGCAGCAGAGCACTGAATGGAGATGTGGAAGGGCAAGATCAGAGCAGGGGAGACCAGTAAAGAGGACGTTACAGTAGTCAAGTGAGATATGGTGACAGGATTTGGCAACAGCGTGGATATAAGGTGTAAAGGAGAGGGAGGAGTCTTATGGCTCCTGGTGATATGAAACTGTTGGTATGTTGTGTTTGGAAACTTTGCCCACTGCTGACATAGGAGGTTCCAAGTTTGAGTCTTGGCTTCTTCTTCTACACTTCACTGTTTTTCTCTTCAACCTACATCCTGCTCTGCAAGGTACAGAACTAGGAGCTGCAACTTCATTTTAGAAAGAAGCTGACAGGGAGGTGACATAAGGGCCCAATGAGGAAATAAATCTGAGGACTCTTAGCACGATTGTCTCAAAGCTTAGCTACCAGCATCACTGCTAAGACTGCAGCAGCCTCACAAACAGCTGCAGCTAACAAACAACTATTTAGCTACTGAGCAAAGTCTTTGATGGATGAATTTCTTTAGAATTTCTTTCTGTGCTGGATGAATTTCTCCCAGCTGCCTTAGCTGTCATAACCTGAGAACGCCGCGACCCTCCTGGGGCTTGGCCTTTCTATCGCCCAAGTGATAGCAAGTAGCAGGCCAAAAGGAGTGCGCCGTAAGATCACTCACCAGCAGAATACTCCAACACCAGCTAAGGGTAAGCCTAAGGGTACTTCGGCCACCTGGTGGCTCCTCGGTGACCAGTAGGACAGCCACTCTCCACCTCGTTTTCCTCTGTCTCTTCTCTATTACCCACCTCCTGGGTTGCCCTCCTTCTGTCCTCCCCACCATCAACCCTTCCTGAATCTCTCACCTTCCTTCTCCCTCCTTCTCCTCTTTTCCGCTTCCCCCCACCTCTTCCTTCCTCTACTTCTTTCCCCCATGCCCCTTCCTCTCCCCCAGCCCATCACTTCTCTCCAACCTCCTCACACTTCCTCCTCCCCCTTGGCTACCTTCCCCCTCTACTCCTCCCCCACCCTCCCTATCTTTCGCCTGCCCCTTCTCCCCCCCCTTCTCCCAATCTTATCCCCATTCCCTGCCTTCCCCCGATCAGCTCCCATTCTCCTGCTCCCTTTGAAACAGTTGCTCCTCTGCCAATAAAGCCCCCTACATCCATGATCTCTTCTTCTCTCACTCCCTCCAGCTCCTTGCCCTTACTGAAACTGGGATTTCCTCCTCCGACTCTGTCACCCCTGCTACCCTCTCCTTTGGGGGTCTCTCCTTTTCTCACTAGCCCCGCCCCGAAGACTGGGGTGGTGACATGGGCCTCCTCCTCACTAATTCCTGTCAATTCCAACTGGTTTCTCCTCCCCACTCTCTCTCCTTCCCTTCCTTTGAGGTTCACTCTGCGTGCCTCTACTCTCTCCTCCATCTCTGTGTCGCTGTCATATACCACCCCCCTGGGTCCCTCTCTCTCCCTTTCTCTCTGAATTTGAGTCCTGGCTCACTTTCTTCCTCTCTGACGATACCCCCACTCTCATCTTCAGTGACTTTAACATTAATGTTGATGTTCCTTCCCAGTCCTCCATCTCTCGCTTCCTCTTGCTAGCCTCCTCCTTCAACCTCCACCTTTGGACCAACTCCCCCACCCATGCTAAAGGCCATTCTCTTGACCTCGTCTTCTCTAGGAACTGCTCTGATCTCTCCTTCGATTCTCATCCCATCTCTGACCACTTCCTTGCCTCTTTCAATGTCTCCCACTGTCACCCCACCTCTTCCCCATCTCCACGCCCCTTCTGTGACCTGCAGGCCATTAACCCCCTGGACTTTGCCTCCTCTCTCTCCCCCCTTCTCCCCTGACTCTTCTCCTCCTCCTCCCCTGACTCTACCATTTCTGCTTTCAATGCCACTCTCTCCTCCACCCTTGACTCCCTTGCTCCCCTCTCCTCCCACTCCCACAACCCCTGTCCTTGGCTCACCCCCAGTATCCACCACCTCTGCTCCTGAACCCATGCTGCTGTATGCCTCTGGTGAAAATCCCACTCTCATGCTGGCTTCCTTCACTTCAGATTCTGTCTCTCCTCCCTTACTTCTGCTACCTCCCTCACTAGACAGCATTACTACGCCTCCCTGTTCTTGGGACCATCGCCACCTGTTTTCCACCTTTTACTCCCTCCTCAAGCCCCCCTTTCCTCCTCCTCCCTCTTCCCTTTCTGCTCAAGATCTTGCTTCCTTCTTCACCTCCAAGATAGACAAGATCCGCCTCGACATCTCTTCCCACTCCTCTCCTCTTCCTACCCCCTCCTCTCTTCCTCCTTCCCCTCCTTCCCTCCCACCTCCCTTGAGGAAATCTCCTCCCTGCTCTCTTCCTCTAACCCTTCCACTTGCCCCCTTCACCCCATCCCCTCCCGCCGCTTGACCTCCATTACTTCCACTGTCGCCCCTTCCCTCCTGCACATCATCAACCTCTCCCTCTCTACTGGCTCCTTCCCCTCCACCTTCAAGCACGTTACTGTCTCTCCTGTCCTCAAAAAGTCCACTCTTGACCCCTCTGACCCTTCTAGCTACCGTCCTGTCGCACTCCTTCCTTTTGCTTCCAAGCTTCTTGAACCAGTTGTCTACTGCTGCCTCGACTTCCTCTCCGCCAACTCCTGCCTTGACCTCCTCCAATCTGGTTTTCGTCCCCTTCACTCTTGCTAAGATCACCAATGATCTTCTTGTGGCTAAATCTAATTGCCTCTACTCCATTCTTGTCCTCCTTGACCTCTTTGCTGCCTTCGATACTATTGATCATTCACTCTTGCTGAACTCACTTCACTCCCTTGGCTTCCATGGCTCCATCCTCGACTGGTTCTCCTCCTACCTCTCTGACCGCTCCTTCAATGTGTCTCTTGTAGGGATGGGCGAACACACTGCAGTTCGGGTTCGGCCGTTCGGTTCGGCCATTGGGTTCATTCACCACGTTCAGGTTCGGCCATTCGGTTCAGTCTGGTTCAGTTTGGGTGTTCAAAAAAAGGCTCACTGTGTGAGAAATGATGGCCCCAGACCCATGACAGTGGGCCCTGGGGCTAGAGTGGCAGCTTCTAGGTATTGGTCATAGCCCTCCCTGCCTGTAACTTGGCCCCAGAACCCTGATGGCGGGTCCTGGGGCTGGAGTGGCTGTTTCTTGATGCGGTGGAAAGACATCACCTCTGTGCGAGGAATGATGCCCCCAGACCCATGACGATGGGCAGCTTCTAGATACATATTGGCCACAGCCCTCTCTGCCAGTAACTTGGCCCCAAAACCCTGACAGTGGGTCCTGGGGCTGGAGTGGCTGTTTCTTGGTGTGAGGAATGATGGCCCCAGACCCATGACAGTGGGTCCTGGGGCTAGAGTGGCAGCTTCTAGATACATATTGGCCACAGCCCTCCCTGCCAGTAATGTAGGCCCCAGAACCCTGATGGTGGGTCCTGGGGCTGGAGTAGCTGTTTCTTTTTTTATATATATCTGTACACTAAATCTAACTGCTATTAACTATTCTAAAACAGTGAACTAAATAGAATATCCTAATAATCCTAATAATTAACTACAAAGACCTTGTCCTACAAACACTCTGTATCTCTATCTCTATAACTAAGTTAACTACTATGCATATCAATCTAGTAACTGTCCATCTAATAACTATCTATCTATATATACAATATTACACAGGGGGAAACACAAAGAACACAGGGAGGGGTAGAAAACTGAAATGAAAATCAATCTAATAATATTCCTACTCTAAATAAATCCAAAACTTAAAACAGGGGAAGGGAATCAGGGATGGATTAAGAGGGAGAGGGAAAAGGATTCAATGGAGGGGGGTGGGAGGAAGGAAGAATGAACACAGGGAGGGGTAAAAACAAAAAATAGCACCTAAATCTATCTAATATTATCTAAATAAATGATAATATGGAGGTAAATGGGTTGGATGGGTGAAATAGGAGGAGGATGGCAATGGATTAGGAATATGAAGGAACAAAAACTGCTGGGAGAGACGGAGCCTTCTGAAACATCTGCTGTTCAGTAACAGTGACTAGCTCAGAAGGTGTTGGGAAGGGGGGAGTCAATCAGTTTTGTTTCTTGCTGTGAGTGCGCCCGCCTCACTGCAAGCCCCATTGGCTCTGTGCAGCCTAGCCCGTGGCCAATCGCAGACTGCAAAGCCAGTGGCCTGAGGTGAAAGGGATGGTGATTGGGCAGGCTGACTGCTACTCCCAGCCTCTCCACCCCTGGTGCCTGGAAGTCTGCTCCTCAGCTGACTCCCCCTCCCTGTCACGTTTTGCCTTCCAGTGACATGTTTTTGCCACCCAAACTCATCCGAACTGACTGAACTGTTC
>QEPC01004630.1:2634966-2696942 GCA_003113815.1 Sphenodon punctatus | reverse complement strand
TGCCCTCAGTCGGCCATGTCTGTGTCCCGCCCCTGCCCGGTGCCTTGTGGGGGCTTAGCGCCTGCCGGGGGTTCGGCTGCACGTCTGTTGTGCTGCCACGGCCCGCGATGGTGCGGCCCGGTTCCGGGCCGTGGTCCCGTTCCCGGCACGTCTGTTTGGGTCGTTTTCCAACCCCCGGGCGTGGCTGCGCTGTTCGCCCCCCCTGGTGGTTCGCTGTGGTGAACCGGCCGCCCGTAACGTCTGAAAGTACCCTAAGTCTCCATGAGCACAAAATTGGAGATTTTTACACACACCTTAAAGGGTGTTTTTACACACACATTTCTTCTGCATGTTTGCTGTTACATCCTGAACTTTCTGTGTGTCTAAATCACTCACCCAGATCTTAAGCATCTGGCTCTTTGAACTTCTTCCAGAACTTTTGTGTGTAAAAAGTTCTCCTGGTAAACTGCTTTGCTCCAGGCAGCTGTGGTCACTTCGTTTTCATGGCAACGCCTCAAGTCTACAGCTGCGGCTACTTTAGGCTACCTCAGGGCAGTGTTTTGTGTGAAGAATACATTCTGAAACTGCCTCACAGCAGTGTGTGCGTGTGTGTGAGAAAAGAATGCATCTGGAACTTACTTGTGGACTTGTAAACCCAGAAGATTGAAAGACCAGCACTTTAAGGTGTGTGTAAAAATCCCAAAGTACTGGTCTTTCAATCTTCTGAATTTACAAGTCCACAAGTAAGTTCCAGATGTATTCTTTTCTCTCACACACACACTGCTCTGAGGCAGTTCCTGGATGCATCCTTCATACAAAACACTGCCCTGAGGCAGCCTAAAGTAGCCACAGCTGTAGGTGTGAGGGGCTGCCATGGAAACCAAGTGACCACAGCTGCCTGGAGCAAAGCAGTTTACCAGGAGAATGTTTTACACACATACGTTCTGGGGGAAGTTCTATGCAGAAGTTCAAAGAGTCAGATGTTAAAGATCTAGGTGAGTGATTTAGATGCACAGAAAGTTCAGGATGTAACAGCAAACATGCAGGAGAAATGTGTGTGTAAAAACACCCAGTGTTGCATAGGAGAGAATGTCATTCTATCTTCAGATTTCAAACATCTGCCGCTTTCCTGATTTAGTTGCCTGAAATTCGAACAGGTTCTACAGCTCACAGAAGTGAACCTCCCTATCAAGTTTCACACAGGGCAAACCATTCTGTTTTTTAAATGAATCTAATTTTTGTGATTTAATGCAACGATACAGCCTGTGGTTCTATAATGTATGCATGCAAACATACAAAATGATATCAGCATGGCAACAATGATCTCTCTGGACAAGAATCCCTAAAATTAGCCACTCCTAGGGCGCAGTGCCATTTAAGTTTGTGGCAAAACTCCCACTGACTCTAATGGTGGAGGATTGTTCTGTCTATCTGGCTTATATCAGTCATAGCTAATAGTCAATTATTGAGAAATTACAGCATTTAGAAGGCATTTTACAAAGAAGTTGCTTTGTTTCTTCACTGACCTAGTCTTGTTTTCAACAGATTCTCAGCATGATCCCTTGTTTTTTTGGATTCCATTCTGATGGAAAAACCTTCATAAATTCCTTTAAATTGCATCTCAGAGCAGTTAAAACACTTAGGCCTGATTCAGTATGGCACTTTTGTTCAGGCCTAACTTTGAATACTTGCTTAAATCACATTGGCTTCAGTGGGTTGGTTATTACCTCAGAGACTCAAACTTTTGATTGGTTTTAATTCAATTATCAAGAAAGCCAAAGAAAATGGAACCCTCGAACTCCAACTAGTGACTGAGTATGACATGAGTGAGTTCAAGGGAGCAAAGTAGAAGCAGAAAATGTTTATTAACATGTGAAAATGCATTGGATAAGAAGAAAAATGTACAATACTGTATATTCTGACAAGTGTTTTATTAGGTCTCTGACTCTATTGTGTTGCATGTCTCTCAGTGGTACAAGACACCATTGTTACAATTAACTAAGTATGGTCAAAGTCTGTGATTTTCTGTATATATAAAAATGTGTATTGTGGGGGAATATGCTCTAGGGAACCTTTCCATGCGCTAACATGATAACTGATAAACTGCTAGGTTTCACTACTGATAATACAATTCCTTTGCTTTGTCAAACTTATAGGCAAAATAGCTCTCAACATAGGTAAAAAAACCTTATGTTTGCAATTGATAAAATTTATTTTTCTGCAGAAGGCAAATGCACAAAACCCAATACCCAGGCACCACTTAATTCCCATCAAAATCCAATTTTGAGAATGAATGGCCTGGATTTCTGCATGGGGTGGGGTGGGGGAGTATCATCCATTCACTTTAAGAACTTGAAAGTCAATGCAAAGCTTCACGCATCTTTTTTTTTTTTGTTTTTATGGGTTAGAAAACATGTTCCTGGTTTTGAACACTAACCTATTAGGTCAAGGTTCCTGACCTATTGGTCAGGATCTATTGGTCAGGATCCTAGGCGGCGGTCACATTGTCTGCAGATGGGATCATGATCTTGATTTGATATTTCATATACTTTATGTATCTTTGCTGTCTGGGTCGTGAAATTATATTGAAGTGTCAAAATGGGGCCACACAGAAAGCTTGGGAGCTACTCTACTAGGTGATGTCACAAGCGATATATCTGAATTTTGACAACTGATTCTTGATGAATTTTAAGACCATGAAAGAAGTGTGTGTGTGTGGGGGGGGGAGGAATTAATGTTAATTAATCTGAGTGCAGAACAGATAGCTTGCATTAAAAAACTGGCTGTGACGATATCACAATATGGATATTTACTACCATTCCCATCACTACATTAAACACAAATATACCAATTATCAATCATATTCATATTTTTACTTTAGTTCTAGGCATGTCTGTCTAGTCTGTCTGTCATTGTAAGTTATCGCTGTTCTTTTTCCTCCTGAAACAACTTCTATGAATCCTCAGTGCATAAATTATTCTCACCCACTTCAAAAACCTGTCTTTCCCCACTGGAAATATGATCAACAAACAGGCAGTCTATAAAGTTCAGAGAGATTATGTTAAGTATACAGTTAATTTTGTCCCCGAAATATAAATGAGTGATGTATTCATATTGTTAATCTTTTAGCATGGGCATTTTGAATGAGATGTGCAAAAGTGCTACAGATATAAACCTGTTACAATTTTATATTAATTACTATTCATTTTGTTGAAACAATAAGTGAACCACAAATTAAAACTCAAAGTTATATATCTTAGATTATCCATTAAAAACAGACTCCTATTTCGGATGCAGATTTCCCTCTGTGCTTGGCATTGTTTTGCATGTGTTTCTCTTTAATCTATACCACCCAGTTATTACATTAAATTCTGGGAAAAACCTTACACTTGAGAAATAATTTTCTCACCAACTGGAGTTTTGTATGATATTAATTTGTATTATATTTTGGCAAGTGCCACTACAAGGGTCATAAAGAGCAGTTTTAAAATGTTAGTAGCTAGAGCTCCTGTAGTTATTGGAGTTGGAGAACTGTTGGGTGGGAGTGAGGGTGAATGAAAGAGAACAGAGGGAGACAGTTTGCCTTAACTCTCTGAGGATCACTCAAGTCCTAAAGTAAAATATGAATAGGTAGGAGACCAGAAACAGAGGCCCAAGGAAAGGAAGGGAGTAGGGGTGGGGGGTGGCGGATGTCTCAAATGGCATTTTGTCCTAGGCCTCATACAAACTCTCGGTGGTCGTGATTGTTAGTGTTGATTGTAAATACTGCATATGAAAGCCCCCCTTGTCATCAATGTTTCAAATGTGTGCCCATCATGGTGGTCTCTAGCCAGAGGTCCAAATTTAGCCAAACCTTGAAACTGGATCCACATGGATTCAGAGACCCACTGATTACAATGAAGATTTTACTTAATGAAACATAACCATAAGGCTTCCCTCGATGCACCTCATCACAGGACTGAGCCTTAAACGCAATGATAATGGGCAATTTATACAGCAATAAAGGTCTTTCTTAACCTTTCCTTTACCATTACAGTTACCATGTTAAACTAATACACATGCTTTAATTCTGTAGCCAGCCATACTGCTAATACTTGTGTTTTGCAATTTAAAGAGGCAAATTCATAGAAAGTAAGTCCTATTGGTGGTGCACAAATTCTGTTGTTTCATATTACCAAGTATCTGACTTTCTCCCAGGAAATACGTTGTGCCCCCTGCCAATCAAGTCCAGTGCTCCCTACATGCCCTGTTCATTTCTCTCCTTTCTCTTTCTGTTATTGCCCTCAGCCTAGCTGTGCCCCTCACAAAGCAAAATCTCCCCCAGATGCCTCCCCACCTGAGAAACCTTGATTATGCTACTGATTTCTCTCCCTTGCCTTTTTTTAAAAAATAAAGCTTCTGGGAAGGGATCAGTGTTATCATAGCACAACTAAAACCAATTTTATTTGCATATTAAATATGATCGCTTATACTGATAAATGTTGATTATTATTATTAAGTATTCATATGGCCCCAGTAATGTACCTAGCAGTGAACAATCCTTATTTTATTTATTTATTTTCTTCGTATTTCTTGCCACCCCTTCCTGTCACAGCAGCTCAGGGCAGCTCACAACGTATCTAAAATATATAATATAAAATGTATAAAATATAAAATACAATTTTCCAATAAATAACAAAGATAAAAACAATATAAAACCAACACATAACCCAAGGTGGACAATAAAAAACACCAACCCTCTCCCCCTCCCCAGCCCCCCCCAACCCCCCTCGCTGATCGCCTAGTGGAGCAGGCAGGTTTTACATTGGGTGATTTCAGACGTTACGGGTGCCGCAGTGGATTCCCAGTGGTGGCGACCCATCTAACCAACCCCCACGGTCAAGAAAGGCCCCAAACAGACGTGACGGGACCGGAACCATGGCAGGGAACTGGACCGCCAGACCAAGGCCCGGGGCAGCTCAACAGACGTTACGCAGATCCCAGGCCATGGTCAAAACACCCAGAAGGCCCCGGGGAGGGATGGGACACAGACATGGCCGGCTGAGGGCAAAGGAGGCCAAAAGCAGCTACAGAGAATGCCCACACAAGGGAAGCGGGAAGGGAGGGGGAAGAGGGAGAAGAGCTGCCGAGGCAGCACACACAACGGGCACAGGGAATACGAATGAGGTAACAGTGGAACACACAGCACAGACACACTTCCGGGCGCACACACACCCACATGGGAAAGGAAGGGAAGGGGGGACACAGTGGGACAGCCATTCCACAAGCCGCCGCCCCCCCCCGGGAGGACGCCGGGAGGTGCAGTCCGGGGGCCCCAACACCCATCAGTCACAGAGGCACCCAAGGGGGGCGGTGAGGGGCATGGGCACAGGAGTGAGTGAGGCCGGACCAGGAAGGACAGCAGCACCCGGGGTGCCAGGAGCCACCTCAGCATTCAGGAAACAGCCAAAGGAGATGACAGCCACCGAGTGGACCACCAGTCGCAGAGGCGGATGGGGGGGGCCTGCGGAGGGGGTACAGAGGCACAGGCAGGGGCAGCGGGACCCCAGGCACCAGCCAGCACAGCACTGAGCCTGGGACATCATGGGGAGAGCGGGCAGCAACTCGCGGCAGCGGGGCAGAGCTGGGAGCCCACAGCTAGGCCAGCATCCAGGACCTGGAAGAAAAGGGGGGCCTCACAGCCAGCTGCAGGGGTCCATGAAGGGTCCCGGGGCCGGGTGGCCCATCCGGTGCATAAAGTGGGGCCAGTGAAGCATGCCCTGACAGTACCCCAGCTCAGACATGTGATGGGCAACCAGGTAGTATGCCTTGAAGGGATCCTGAGCGGCGAGCCCCACCTGTACATCGGATTGGGACCACACACCAGCCAACGCCAACACCTCCACTTCAGAGGGCTCCGACAAGCCATAGTCAGAAGGTGGGGGCCACGGAAGATGACCCAGCTCCAACAGGTGGTGATAGATTGCCCCTTGGGACCACTGGTAACCCCGGGTCCCGTGAACACAGCCAAAGAAGGACACAGCCAAGGCAGGGCCCCCCTCCACCAGCCAGGCCATGTAGCCAGCCAGACTGCACACAGAGAGGGCAGACACGGTCTCCACTGCTGACCACCCCACATGCGAGCACCTGATCTCTGTAATGCACCTGTTGGGAAAGGGACACAGGCCTAGCGCCTCAACATGCATCTGGCAGTCGCGGGTGCTCACCACATAGCTATAGTACCACAGCCCAGAGCTCATACTCTTGTAGGCACCTGCAAGGCTGTCCAGGCAGCTCAAAAGCAATTTCACGGCCGGAGAATGCCACAGGTCACACAGGGCCATGGTCTCGCGGAAGGTCCAGCTATGGGGGGCCCCAGGGGCCTGGGAGCCCTGGGGAAGAGTGGCCAGCCATAGTCCAGCAAGTGGCACATACTATGTGCAAGGAAAGGAGGGCCCCACAATCCCTGGAGGGATGGGAGGGGAAGCAGGGGAGCTCCAAGGCCAAGCGATAAGGGCACAGGCTGCAACATTGTACCACTACAGAGCGAGGCGTGGTGTGCAGACCCAGCACAGCTGCTGGAACAGAGCACACAGACTGAACAGTCTACATACTAAATGGGGCCCCGAGGACAACAGGCAGCTGACACCAGGAGGTGGGGGGTGATGACAGCAGGAATGCAGCTGCTGCCCGCACATGCCTGGCTGAGGGCAGGACCAAGCGCAATGCCCCCTTCAGGGAAGGCACGTGCATGCATTGGGCCACCTATGGCCTCCCCACCCCGCTCACCCTGCAGGAGCCAGGCCTGCCGGTCTGGGGGTCGGCCAGGGCAACCCGGAGCCCCGAGCCCAGTTGGCAGGGTGTGACCGGGGGGTGGGGCAACACAGGTCCCAACCAACAACAGGTGTGGCCCCAAAGCACCCAGGGCACCGGTCACCATAGAGCTGGACCAGTTGGGCGCTTGCGGGATGCACCTAGCCATGTGAGTTGAGTTGAATTTATTGACGACTTTAGTTTTCGCCATAGCCCACATATACAACAACCCACCAAACAGAATTACACAAGATAAAAAAACCTAGCCATGTTCACCGGGTGGTACAGCTCTCACACAGACCTCCTGTGCATCCAGACCGTAGAGGTGCACCTGGCCGCCCGGCTGCATATGTGCATGAACAGGAGCGCTGCCAGAACCCAGAGAGCCCACCACAGGTGCAAGCACTCCCTGGCCCACCTCAGGGCCCAGCAGGTGTCCAGGGCGGCCCAACAGGCCCTTCTCCGCACCCAAGCTGCTACCCTCCGCGAGGCAGCCAGCTGGCTCCAGTGGTGGAGGGGAGACCATGGGGCGCGCTGCCCTGCTTGCAATGCCCATTGACTGGTGGGTATGGGTCACAGAGTGGGCACAGGGGTGGTGGGCCAGGGCACTAGCCCAATGGGATGAGGCCACCTGGAGAGTGCACTTTCGGATGGACATGCGCGTCCTCCTGCGACTTGCGGAGCTGTTAATGCCCTGGCTGGAGCGGCAGGCCACCCCCATGCGAGCCCACATACCCATGGTCCAGCGGGTGGCCAGAGGGGTCTGGGCCCTTGCAACACCCAACTCCAGCCACTCCGTCGCACAGCACTTCAGCGTTGGGGTGATCACCATTGCTGGAATCCTGCAGAACATCTGCAAGGTGGTGGAGGGCGTGCTCCTAGACCGAGTGATCCAGCTGGTGGACCAGGAGGCCGTGATGGTCAGCTTCACAGCTGGGGGGTTCCCCAACTGCATGGGCTCCGTGGACAGCACCCACATAGAGATCCTGCCCCCATCCGCTGGGGAGGCCTCGGAATATGTCAACCGACACGGGTACCACTCCCTGCAGCTGCAGGCAATCATGGACTACCGGGGTCGTTTCATAGACATTTACACTGGCCACTCTGGTCGCAGCCACGATGCCCGGATCATGACCATCTCCCCCTTCTATGCCCGGATGTACCGCGGAGACTTCACAGACATGGGAATGACCTGGATCGAGGGGGTGATGATGCCTCCCTGCATCCTGGGGGACCCAGCCTACCCACTTACCCACTGGCTGATGAAGGTGTACCCGGTCGCCAGGAACCCTGCAGAGGTGCTCTTCAATACTCGCCTGTGTGCAAGCAGGACCATGGTCGAGAGGGCCTTCGGGGCCCTCAAGCAGCACTGGAGGAGCCTCGCAGGCCACCTGGACTACGCGGTGGAGACATTCTCCCTCATGATTGGAGCCTGCTGGGTGCTGCACAACATCTGCAAGACCAAGGGAGCTGCCCTCGACTACCCCTTGCCCCAGCGCCCTCCTGGCCCTGTGCTTCTCTATGTGAATGCAGAGAACCTGTGGGAGTACCGATACGCAAAGCGCATCCGTGCTGCCCTGGCCAGGTGGATCATCCCGGAGGCTGAGGGCTGAGGCCACTCATTCCCCACCACCACCACTCTGGGCCCCCCAGCAGCACCCTGGCTGCACCCCTACACACCTATGCACTCCTGACCCCTGGCCCACAGACAGACACACAGAGGCGACTGTGGTGCCTGTGCATTTATTGTTTCACCCTTCTACAAGTGCTCCTGCCACCTCTCCCATTCCCCACCTCCCAGTGATACCCCCCTGCCCCCAGGCCACCCTCCCCCTTCCCCCCCACCTCCGTGGCCTCCCTCTCAGCCACCCGATGGGGACCGTGGAGTTCTGGGAACTCCCCCACCGCTATCTGTGTCCCATCCCACCCGCCTGCTTACCCTCTATGTCGGTCTCTGAGCCTCTGAGGCTGGCCCCTCAGTGTGGCTAAGGTTCCCCTGGGTCCACCGGCTGATGGTGACCAGGATGCAGGTCTCGGATCCTCCTGCTACGGACATCGGCTGGGGGCTCCTGGGGCTGGCTCGCAAGGGGAGCCTCCTGGTCCCCGAGGTCCCAGGGAGTTCCTCTTGGGGGCGGGGCTTCTGGAGCCAGTGTGTTCACTGGGGACAGTGAGGGGAGGGGG
Source organism: Sphenodon punctatus (assembly GCA_003113815.1). NCBI lineage: Eukaryota > Metazoa > Chordata > Lepidosauria > Sphenodontia > Sphenodontidae > Sphenodon > Sphenodon punctatus. The sequence continues at coordinate 2,687,990 of QEPC01004630.1, read as the reverse complement.
TACCTCAGCCCATTCCCTGCCCTGGACCACTGCGCTCCCCACAAGGCGCAGGGTGACTATGGACCCCTTCATGTGTAGGATGCGGTCCAGGGCATCATAGTAGGGGGTGGTCCAGGCTCCATGCCCGGACCCCCGGTTGTTGTCTTTGATGGCCTTGTACCCCCTTTTCAGCTCCTTGGCCTTCGACCAGCACTGTGCCACTGTCCTGTGATGCCCTGCCACCTCCATTTCCCGCACGATCTCCTTGAAGACGTGCTCATTGTGTTGGTTGACCGCCAGCTCCAGCTGGTGCTTAAGGGTCCTCCAGACCCGTATAAAGTCCTGGGTTTCCCTGTGCCCCCATTGCCCTCCTCAATGGTATGGCCGTCTCCCACGGGCACCCTCTGGGTCACAGTCTTCCCCCTCCTACTCCTGCTCCTCCGCCTGCCCTCCAGCCCTCTCCTCCGAGGGCTTGGGCTCTTGGGCCCATTTCCATGTCTGCGGGTTATAAGGGGGGGATGGTTACCGGGTTGCCACAGCCCCGGGTCCCTCCCCCTTTCCCCTCCCCTGCTGGCCCACCCACATGCCTTGGTGCCCCTGTACCCTTGCAACTCCCCCTTCAGTCCCCTTACCCATTTCTGGGGTGCCTCGTCCTCCAGGCCAGCAGCGGGTGCCGGTTCGGCCTGTCTTGGCTGCTGCTGTCCCTCCACCACCTCCAGGTGCAGCACGACCACCACCTCCTCCGCCTGTGCCTCCTCCTGCTCCTCCTCTCTTGCTCTCTCACCCACCACTCTCCTCTCCCTTCCGCCTCGCTCCATCCCACCACATTTCCCTGCTGCTGTGTGCCCTTTAAATCTCCTTCCCCGGCCTGTGTTGTTGCTGGTTACCTGGCAGCGATGCTGTGTGTTTTGTCCCCAGCTGGGGAATTGTTTTTCTTTATTCTGGCCAGTAGTTGCCGTTCAGACATTACTTTTTGTTGTTTCCCAGTGGGAATTGCATTGACCACGCTTTCGGAGATGGTCTGGGCCAGAGCTCCGGAAGCGTGGTTGATTTTGACCCCTAGTGGGGATTGACTGTGGTGAACATCTGGCGCCCATGTAACAGACATTCAGGGCACTTTGGCCTGGCCGCGGGATTGACTGTGGTTCACTGTGATTGACTGTGATCTCATAACATCTGAAAATACCCATTGTCTACGGAAAGAGGGACAGTCTGGGGCCAGGCAAACTTCTGTCAGGAGTGAGTTCCACGGCCACGGTGCAGCCACTGAGAACGTCCCCTCATCATTGCTGCCTAAGATACCTAGGGGACCCCAAGGGAGGCATCCCCAGCTGACCACAGTAGCCAATCAAGGGCCGGGGGTGGGGGGGAGTGAGGCGATCCTGCAGAGAAGCAGGCCCAGGCCATTTAGGGCTTTAGAGGTCAAAACCAACACCTTGAACCGAGCGAGGAAGACTACAGGCAGCCAGTTCAGAGAGCAAAGCACTGGTGTAATGTGCTCATGGTGACCCATTCCCATAAGAAGACGGACCACCACATTCTGCACCAGCTGCAGTCTCCAGACTATCACCAAGGTTAACCCCACATAGAGCTCTTTGCAATACTCCAGTCTTGAGGTGGTGAAAGCATGGATGAGGGTGGTCAGATTTGTGTCTGAGACATGGCCAATTAGAGACAGATCCCTGCCTTGAGGGGCTTACTATTAGGAGTAACAAGTAGAAGGGAAATGGGGAGAGACAAGGACAGATTCACAAAGTTGAGAAGTCACAGATGCACACGCTTAGTCTAGGAGAGACAAGGAAGAGGAGTCAAAGGGGGAAAGGGTACCCAGGGAGAGACAGGGATATATTATTCATGAAATTAAGAAGCTGCAGCTGTATGTGCTTAGCTTTATTACAGGGGTGATGGGAATCCTGAATGAAAGGACAGTAGAGGGAGCATCAGCCTGAAGAGCAAGGGAAAGCCTAGATTTTCAAGAGCAATTTGAAGGTTGGGAGGGATAGAGCAGGATGAATGTAGTGGGAAACAAGTCTAGAAAGACTTGGGGAAGCAAGGACATGAGGAGCTTTGAAGGTAAAGACAAGAAGCTTGTGCTGAATGTGTAGGAGGAAAGGGGAGCAATGAAGGGAGCTGAGAAAGGGTAGAACATGATCAAGGTGTTGGGTGAGGTGGAAGCACTTAGCAGCAGAACGTTACACAGAAGTGAGAGGGTCAAGGTGAGAGATGGGGAGGCCAGTAAGAAGGAGACTGCAGTATTCAAGACCAGATTTGACTAGAGCACGGACTAGGGTTTTGGTAATAAGAAAGGGATGGATTTTAGCAATGTTGAGCAACAGATTGGATCTGAGGTGCAAGTGAGAGGGAGAAGTCAAAGATGAATCCCAGGCTACATGCATAAGAGACTGGCTGGATGCTGACATCAGCAATGGAAATTGAAAGGGAAGGGGCTGAGGAAGGTCTATAGGAAAGAGGAGGCGTACAGGCTGTTTGCCCACATACCGATTTTCATGTGAGATTCTAGACCATGTGAAATTAACAATAATGTAAGTTCTTGCTGGGCTGCATGTCCACTTATTTTTTTCCCCTTTTTTTCCCCTCCTGTGTGAAGTCATGTGACCTTGGATCCATGCACACATTGTAATTTTCACATTAAATTCACCCCATGCATACGTTCCAAACTCGCATAATACAGAACTCAACACCGTGCACACATTCAAATCTCACATAATACAGAACTCATGTTAATGTCAGAGCTGGATTTCCCTATCTTGACATCCATGATGAAAATCACAGAACTTTCCATGCTGAATGAGAAACGTAAGAGAGAAAATAACATGAAATTGTGTAATGTAGTCAAGTAGCCTCTGTCTCGCATAGCTTCAACAAGACATCCAAGCACCTTTGTCAGAGAGGAAGTTGATGTGAGAGTGGATGTAGGGGGGAGAAAGGGGAAGGGTGTAAAGAGAGAGTTGAGTGTCATTACCATGCAGGAAGCTGTGAGATTCAATGACTTTTCCCAGGAACAGAATGTAAATGAGAAGAGGGAAAAGAACAGAGCCTTGGAGAACTCTATCTGAGAGGGCAAGTGAGGCAGAGCTTGGTATCGGCAAGAGAGACATTAGGTAAAAACAGAAGTGACAGAGGGCTGACCCAGGACAGTCAGCCTGGGTGGTCATGGTGTGCGCTCAGCAAAACAAACATATGCCTGGCTGGGCCAATGGCTGCACAGTGGCCAGAAATCCCCACTCGTACTTAATCTCTCTAGCTTAGTTGTGAAACAGTTAAGAGTGCAGCATGGGGACCAGGAGACCCCTGGTTCAATACCCACCTTAGCTATGAACTCCCTGACCGACCTTGGGCCTGTCACAGATCTCTTAGCCTCATAGGCAACTCATGTGCCCCCCTCCATTTTTGAAAGCTCTATTGATCCCTATAGAAACCCTGCTCAGTCCCCACTCCTGTGCCCCCCACCGCTATCCACAGTCACCAGTCACCTATGCTCAGCCAAACCTCCCTCACAGGGTTGTCGTGAGGATTACTAGTTGAGTTAATTAGTTTAACACTGATGGTTATATGTTAATTGTTAGTTAACTTGAACTGTGAGCCACCCGATGCCTAAAGGACAGCGTGGGCTACAAATTGAAATTAATTTAATTAATTAAGGTTAAGAACTTTCGATGAGTACTGACATTGCCTGAGCTTTTTGGAGTCTGTATTGCTGGTCTGGCACTGGACACCGATTTAGTGTAAGGAATTGCTAGGCAATGGAATCAATAGCATGGTCACGGTGTATTCATTCAGAGGAAGATTGGAAATAAACTGACTCTCTCTCTGCAGTGAAACAGGAGAAGTGAAATGGAACACAGGTGTTACACTCTGCTGGTGTCACCTTCCCATTGAGTCACCAGTGTCATTTTAAGGAGTGGAATACCGCATTGCTTTATTCTCCGTCAGGGTCTGGGGGGGAGAGGGGGAGACTCTGCCAGAGTCAGAAATTTCTGTGCACTTAAGTCAATATTTATGTTTCCCTTTGAGATGCTGGATAATCATTCATACCAAATAAAGAGTTGAACCCGCAAGTCAGTAGTGCTGAAAGCTTATTTGGTCTGCTGATTTAATAGGCTTCCCTGGCCTCTGGTTGGCTTGACCATTAATCCGTAGCTGGGTTGCCACTTTCTCCTGTCCCATGGAGCTCACTCTTTTACACAGCCAAGCTCCCTGCTTTTGGCTCCCAAATCCCAAAGGAGAGAGGTCTGTTCAGCTGATCTTCCATCTTCTTCTTCCAGCTTTCAATCTTTTGCCCGCTCTGGGTAAAGTCAAGTGGTTTAGCTCCCCGGCTTGATTGGGTGCTCTCCCCCTGGCTCAGGCAGGTCAAGTGCCCAGTGCATCGTGTGCCGGCCGCGAAGAAGGAGTGTTGCAAGTAATTCGCTGGTGAAAGCGTGGGGCCGATTAAGTTGCAAGTCACAACAGCCCGAGCCCCAGTCGCGGGCAGGCAGCCGGGCGTCTGTACTGTCTGTTTTCTGCCGCACAATGGAGTCATTGACTATTTATTTACTCGGCACAAGAAGTCTGCTGTTAGCTTAATTACAGGAGCTTTTCAGCCGTGGAGAAAGCCAGCTCGGCCAAGCTGAGCGGAGGTTCCTGCCTACTCCTACCTCCCCACCAGCTCATTGATCATATCTGGAGATCAGGCTCCGACACTGTTAAGAGGTGGGAGTGGGGGTAACAGGTTCTGGGGTGCTGCACCTTGCCCTTGAGACAGGGAGAGGGCCCGAGGAAGTCACTTCAGTCTAGAGAGATGAGGCAACCCCCTTTATCCACCATGTAAAAACCAAGGGGGCAGCCTGAGGGGAGGCGTGGGACATTCCCCCCCCCTAGTTTTGTCCCCCTCCCATGACCCACGTCCTCCCCGGAGTTGGTGGTGGGTAGGGAACAGTCCTATCTGGGATCATGGTCAAAATTAACGAGGGAACTGTCCCCATCTCCTCCCTCAAATCGACCACGGGAATGCACACCCACCCCCGTTTCCAGTCTCTGATCAAAGTCCAGGGGAAGCTAGTCGGGGATTCCTAGCTAGCGCTTCCCGGCACAGCTGAGTTGGAGAGAGAACACAACTTAGGGGGGAGCTAGGAGAGCAGGGGGATTCCTAAAGCTGCTGGGAAGCAGACAAGAGAAGGGAAACAGGGGAGCGTTTGTAATGCTGCCGAGCTAGGCAGAGAGGGAAGCATTGAGACTCCTGCCATGCTGCTGCTGGAGGAGGACAGGGTCATCGAACAGGCGAGCAGAGCAGGTGCTTGCTGTTGGGAGAGACTGCTGCTAATGCCACAGGTCATGACTGAGCTGGGCGAGAGAGAGAGAGCGAGCCTGTCACGCAGACAGAGAGCGAGCAAATCATGGGGGGAGGTGATGTGTGTGTGTGGGGGGGGGGGGGCACATACACGTTAGCTGATCTTTTCTGTTTCTTCACCCCCAGTGTGTGCCTGCCTTTAATAAATCCCTCTTGCAGCAGCAGCAGCATCATGTGTGCCCCGCGACACCCGTTTCCCTAAATTGTGGGTAGGCTCTGGGAGCTTGGTTTCTGCCCAGTGAGATAACCAAGGAGGGAGGGCAAGGCGACTCCTCCATGTGAAAGCAATAGGGATACCGCTCAAAGGACTAACACTACAGCCTTTAAACCTCCCCCGGCACCCCCCAGCAAGCACTGTTGTCCTTGAAGAACAAAAGGCTGTCCCTGTTCCCAGCAGAGCTAGCACCGAGACTCGCCCAGCAACCTCTGGGGGGTGTTTGGCAAAGGGGGATGGCATCCAAGCCACTGCTTGTCTCCCCATCCCCCTTTTATAGCATATGGGGTTGCAATGGGATTGGCTCCTTCCTTAGAGGAAGGTTTGGAGTCCGCTCTAGTGTCCCTTGCGGCCGGGGCCAGCTTTGCCACTCTGAGGGGGGCCCAAGCAACAAGCTGGGCGGCTCCAGTCAAGCGAGTCAAAATGGGGAATCCGGCTGCTAGGAGCTTTGGGGTGGGAGTCGGGGGATCTGCCCCACGAGGGTAGGACGTTGAACTGCAGCGGGGGGAGATGAGGGGTGCGTGCGGCCGCAGGGCAGGTTATTGGAGGGAGCTCCGTAGCCGCGGCAGCAGCGGAGGAAAAGGAGCGCTGCGTCTTTAAAGGGCACTGTGTAGCGCTCCCGGCAGGAGGCGTGTCTCTGCTCTGCTCTGCTCTCCTCGGCTGATGCTGCCTCTGCCACCGCTCACTTGAGCTCAGCGCGCCGGCTGCACCTCAGTCCCACACGCCGGGCAACTGCAGCTCGGCTACTTGCTTACCCCACTCCCCACCGCTAGCCCCTCCGAGCGCCTGCTCGCAGCGCAAGGTAAGGAGAGTTCCCTGCCGGGAGAGAGGGGGACGCTTCCCGGTCTCTGATTGCTTGACAAGGGGCGAGGAGAGCTGGGCAGAGATGGGAAACGGGAAATTGGAAGCGGGCACTGCTTGCTGGGAGGGGCATTGTCCCGATAGCTTTGAACAAGCGAGCCAAGCAGGCGGAGAGCTGAGCTGGGCACCGCTGGCGACCAGACAGACTACCTTTATCTTCCTAGCAAGCCCAGTCCATGCATTCCCCGCGCAACAGCATCTTCTTCCAAAGTCTCCCAAAGATGCCCACCGCGTTTGTTCCTATGTGCTACCTTGAATCGTGGCTCCCGAGGAGTTCCCCTAGCAAGCCCTAGGCTCGCTCCACACAGTTGGCAAGGGTTTGGGTCTTCAACGCCATCAAGTCCCTATCAAATCACCTTCGCCTTAAGGGCAGGAGGTGGGGGTGAGAATCAGAAATGCTTTCTAACTTAACACTGCAAGATCTTGGCAGACAATAGTCTGCGCTTGGTGCCAGCCTAGCCCCGTCTAGTCTCGCCGCCATCCCAGTCTGCTTCATGACCCTCGACATACTATTCGAAACCCACTTGTGTCACCTGTGTTTTGGATCCGATCCCGCATGCTTTCAGCAAATCTCCATTGTTAACCTGGCTGGTGGCTTTCCCTAGAGACATTCCTTTCTGTGTCTCCTGTCGACTGAAACCGGGACTGGGTTTGAAGGAAAGCCTGCCCCTTGCTTTTTCTTAGAAACTTTATAGGAAGGTGGGGAAAAACAAACAACCTTCTATTCTCAAAGAGATATGAGGAGGGACAGGAGGGAAAATCGGAAAAGCTGATCTAAGGGTGAAGTCGCACATGTTTGCTTTTGCTGCTTAAAAATGCTAAAAAGTGCATTGATGAGGAGTCCGAAAAGTGCCTGAGCAAGTAAATCTATCACATCCCCAGTCCCTTAATTAGGATGTACGTCTTTTCAGCAGCTAAGAAATTAATTACCATCTTAAAATGCCATTAATCATCGGCGCAGCAGCAACTGGGCTGTAAATCTGGGCTGAGCTAATAACAGGCAGAGGGGAGCCTCTCGTTTTTATAGCGAGTGGGAGTGGAGGGCGAATGGGCCGCAATGTGTTTTTAACGGATAACATCAACATTCGTTTTAGCACCTTGGCAAAGCTTTAAAGAGGAGGCCTGGGTTACTGATTTGTCAGCAAAACTGCAATACTCCTGTCTCCAGATCTGGAGGGGCAAGTCAGGTGTTGCAGTGAGCGAGTGAGCTCCTTACAGCAGATTCCAACAGCGGGAGGACTTCGGTGGCAGGAGAGTCTTGGGCATTTTGTAAGGATTCACCGACAACATGCCCAAGACACAAAGCTTGGTGGATCAGATGTCACATGCAGATTCTAAATTAATCTCTCGCATTCTTGGGGAAGGAGGCGGGCGAGAAGAAGTTAAGGCAAGCAAGGCCTATGATCCATGCTCTCTCGCCAGTTTTGGCTGTGTAGCTTATGGAAAGCTTATCTATTTTTCTTTCTTCCTCTACTTTTAAAAAAAAGTGTAATGGCAAAAATACATATCTCACCAGGTGGCAGCTAGCTGGAGCTAGACTGACTCTTGGGATGAGAACAATACATTGAAATATGCTCTGGAGAAGAAAGTTTTAAAAAAAGAGATAACCGGGGAGTGTAAAACTTCAATCCATATTTTCCAGTGTTATTAGTTTAAGATCTCTAAACCCACCCACGCCCACCCCTTCAGTCAGTACAGATTCTTTTTTAAATGGATTTTTGTTAGTCCTATTTCCCTTTTTGCCCCTGCACTTGATATATCTAGTTTCATTTCCACTTCACCTATGCCTTTGAACTTGGATACTGAAAAGATGTTGCCATCAGACTCTGTAGCAAAGATGGGGAATAAATCAAGACCTATAACAGGAAAATTAGTATTTAAACCCTTTTTCTGGAAGAGGGCAGGATCCCAGTCAACACCAGTTTTAACTGTCCCTAAATCTGAAAACACCTCAGTGACAGGAATGACATAGGTTGAAAAGACACAATCAGCTTCCTCAATGAAATGCAATAAGATTAATCATCTTAAGCCTTCAGTTGTACAAGAATGGAGAGGAGGTGAAATGACAAGAAGAGTACTGGGGCACTTTATAGAGGAAAGAAGTTTTGTTAAAAAAGTTATTTACTTGAAATTGAAATGAGATCGATGCTTCTTAACAGATGGGAATCAGGGAGTGGCGGATTCTGAGTCGTAAACTCATTCTATATTTGAGAAATGGTCTTTAGTCATTAAACGTGGGCAGCTTATCATTCTGTGAGCTCTGTCTAGTTGGTGGTTTATAAGGGATGCTTTATCAAGAAGAACTAATGTACTGAGTAGTACGACTGATGGGGAAAATGGAGACTGAACGGACAGCAATTTTTATAAGGTACTTGGAAAATGTCTGGTGGCAGGGAATACTGGGAAATAGTCAAAGCAATCCTATAAAATGCGAATATAAACAAAAGACCTGTAGTGTGGTGATAATACACTAGGCAATGTGGAGATTCAAAATGTTTTATTTGCTTGGTGCTTTGAGAAGTCTCGGGTGGGGAAAATGTATTTTGACACTTTAAAATGGCACATTGCGTTCTGTACATTTCAGCAGCAGTGCAGCTTAAGGAGGCAGCGGTGCTCTCCGTGGTCCTGAAAAAGAACTCAACCCCTTTATCGCCACTAAATTTCAGCAGGCCAGGTTCAGTCGCTGTCCGTGGTGATGGGATCATTCAGGTCAAGAAAGGGCTGTGACTGAGGGAGGAAAGGAAAGTTAACTTAAGTGTTCTGGGAACGTATAGGTTTAGGAGAGTAGAGTGCTGAATTCTTATCATAAAAGTAATTTGGGAAAGATTGTTTTAATGAAAGTTTTAATCAGCGTATGAAAGCTCTGGCGAGCTGGGAGCTTGCTTAGTCTTTAAGTACAGGTAGGTAGGTGCCTACTTTGGGACGAACTTTAGATTCACAGCTTGGATAAGAAATGGTTAAAGTAGGCAAAATAGTCCCCGATTTATATTCAGCTCTTGGGTAAATGTGCTGCCTATGCAAAAGAGAATAATGAATCTTATAATTTCACAAGCTAAGGTTTATACGGGCTCCAAAAGTGGTAAATTTTGATAGTTTACAGCAGATGAGATCAATATCTACCGACACTTGATCTGCGCTATTTCAGCATTGTAGGAAATTAAGAATGCTGGTGGTTATCAGGGAGGTCAGATTTATTCTCGCTTATTTTATCTTGCTCCAAATAGAGGATGGTAAATGAAACGGCAAGCACAAGAGAGACAAGCTCAGGCTGTGCATTTTCCTGGGAAGAGAGATTCTGAGTGTGAACTGAAGGAGTCACTAGATATCCTTGTTTTCAGCACTAGCTGTTCTTTTTAAAGTGCTCCACTAGTCAAATCATTTGATTGAATTGCCTGCCAGACTGCAGAACTAGCCATTCATGATACTTATTTTTGACACTGCAGTTATGCCTCCATCTTTTTTATTTTTATTTTAAAAAAACCCCAAAAAACCAATGATGTTTAATACCCTCGCAGAATGTAAATTTCTTTTCACCAGTGTTTGAAAATATCTTAAGTAAACATGTACAGAGGAAATCAGTAAGCCATAATGGCAGAAAGTTACTGTGAATAGTTACCATTTAGGGACACCTGATATGGAAATTATGGGCAATAATTCCAGTTTTAATGTACTTTACATGCTCCAAATGTGAATGTATTCCTTAAGAAATAACGTTGTGCATGTCTATCGTGCCACATTCCTCCTAGCTCACAGTGCTTGGGTGTGCTCAGTCTGGAGTTGGAGGTATTTATCTCTATAAAGCTAGGTCTGTGCTATCCTAATTTGTGGGGGAAATGTCTCATTAAGATTTTCTTCACCTACACCTTTGGTGGAGGGGATCTCTGGAAAGAATATAGATGAATCTACATTTGTTTTCCTTGTGGAGTTGGCTCTGACTTTTCTCATGCATTATAAAGCCTCCCACACATTCTGCGAAAGCTTCCTGCAAGTAGGTGTTCACTGTCGATCAGTGCATGTTAAAGTACGCACACAGGTGTAAGAACACATTTAATTTTTAAAAAAAAACAAAAAACCAACAACCTAATATCAGTTCCAAAGGCAAGTCCTCTATGTTCCAGAGAGTAAACGTACCATTATTTAGAATACTTTTAAAAAAGAAAAGCAAGCTTTATGAGGACACACATTAACTATCACAGCAGTTAATTAACCTAGTCGAGACTATTTCACTTTCAAAGGGCAGTAGAATACTCTTACATGCAGCAATGGAATTTCCAGCAAGTGGAGTGACAATAGGTCTTCCAGTTCAATGCTCCCCCTTCTTTTTTAACACTTCAAAGTCCTCTTTACTTAGCTGAAAATGAAGGTGTTCAGTGGAGTTCTTAAAGGCACTCTGTGCGCACAAGTCACTGCCTTCATCTAAACAGCAAAGAATGTGCACGAGGAAGAGAAAGTGAACGGAAATGTCCCGACCTTTACAGCTTAAACCATACTCTTAAATCCTGCGTTCCTCAGAGCCAGCCTTGCGGCGCGTCCTCTTTCACAACTGGCAGGCTAAGTGATTGTGATTTCCGCCCAGGCAGGCAGCTATTAAAATTCATGAATTGATTTTATATAGAATCACACACACGGGGAGCAACCCCTATGCAAGGAAAATAGCTATTGTTGCAAGCAGCATAATCATCGCCCCCGTCATTTTGCAAGCACATAAATATAAGCGAGTGGCTTTTTCGCCCAAGCGAGGCAATGGAATCGGTTGCATAATAGAAATTGGGAAGGCTGTCTGGCAGGCAGCCTTAAGAAGAGAGGAGCTATCTTAATTTCTCTCACTTAATCTTGGCTTCACGTCAGAAGCGGTGCAGCAGTGCAGTAGAATGGGAGCACAGCGAACGCTTCGCCAGTAAAAGCGCCCGGCTCTCATTGACTCTGGCTATGTGGCGATTGCTCAGCGGTTTCTCAGGCTGGATTACTTATTGATTTTCCTCCTTTCTTGCCTCCTAGGTTTGTCCGGCTGGACATTGTGTGCGTTTGGATTTCTCTCAAGGATTCTCCCCCGACCTAATATGGATGTCCCACCATTCCTTGCAGTTGAAGGTTGTTCCTTGGCGCAGTGAATGAGGAACATGCAGGGATTGCTAATGGGTTTGGGAAGCGTAGACTCTTTCCTCTCGCTGTGACCATGCCGTGATCGTGTTTGAGGGCCATCAGTCTAGTATCCTCATTCTTACCCTACCGGGGAACCTGACGCTTAGAAGGGGGACGTAAAGCAGCGCGTGTGTGCATAGAAACATCATGAAGATTATTTCCCCGATTCTAACTCACCCAGTCTTCAGATGCACCATTCGACTCCTGCTTTGCTTTCTGTGGATTGGTTATTCTCAAGGAACCACACATGTACTGAGATTCGGTAAGCTACACCGACACTTTGCTATTGTGTATTCCAAGCGGAATAGTATGTACGTATCATTGTGTCAAGCGGGGTGGTGGGATTGCTGGGAGGATGGAAAAGGCGGAGTGGAGGGGGGGTGTTCTGGGGGACGCTACTGGACTCGGACAACATCCGCCGGGGTTGAATTCATGTGTGTGTTTTTGTGTCGCAGTTCTTGGTGTTAGCAACAGGAACGCCGCCTCGATGGTGACGACGCTCATGATGAGAATGACAATAATAATACGAGGGGAAATGACTGGCAAACGTGTCTGCCGAATGCTCTGCAGAGTGATCAGAGCTGGTGCCGCGTCTCCTCAACCTGCTTTTCTGGTTTTATAGCGGCGGGAAAGGCAAGGCGACAGGGGCTGTTTGGTTAGTTAGGGGACTGACAACTAGTTGGTAAGTTTCGCCTGCCTGTGACCTCCCCGCAGGTTCACTCCTTGCACCGCGCCCGTCTGCTCCCCCCACCCCTTCACGTGTTCCTTGTGGCTAGAGCTGTGATTATGTGATAACCGCTCAGAGCCTTTCCACTCAGCCAGAGCTGTCACATGTTTTAAAAAGCCTCCTCTAATCAAGGGAACTTGGGAATCCTCTCTCCTGGGAGCCAAAGGTTGTCAAGGGCAGGCAGGCCGGGGAGATGTATTTAAGGAAAGTGTAGAGCAGGTTCCCAAAGGAGCCCCCCCATCAGCTCCGGGAAACTAGCATTACAAACAGCTGGCAGAAGTTCTGTCCCTGTGCTCAGGCACGCCTGCAACCAGTCAGCCTCCCAAGAACAAGCTGGTTTTTGTCCCAGGTGCACACCTGGCCAAGAAAAGTTCTCCAAAGTAGGAGAGTGAGTGACGGTGAGGGAGCATGGACCCGTCGCCAGACTTGAATGACGCTTTTCCAGCGATTCGCACACGGACGCCGGAAAAGTTGCACTTGGGTCAAGTTCGCCTGGCTTGTTCCACCAGACGAACGGAAAGGCAGCCCAGTCTCCTCTCTCCCTAGCTGCTTTCTGGGCAGCCGCACTCGCCTGGAGTTGCAATGGCTCCTTGGCAAGGGAAGAGGAGGAGGAGGAGGCGGCAGCATGGCTGGCTTCCGTTTCCTAAAAAGAAACCCCATTTTCCGGGAGGAGAGAGAGAGGCTGGGGAGGATTAAAAAGGCGCCGGGTTGTTATTGATCTCGTGGGCTGAATGCTTAGCAGCACTCTCCCCTGCCTCTATCTGAGCTAAAGGTGGTGCTTAAGGCAGGTTGCTCCTAGCAACCATCTTCTGGAGTGCCTGCTTCTTTGGCCGCAGCTAAACAGGTCTCTCTGCCATCGCGGCGCTTGCTTTGCACTGGAGCGTGCTCTCTTTAGTCCTGGCCACTGAAACAGTGCAAGGGGGTTGCGTGTAATCTGGTGCTGTCCAGCTGTTTGTCTGCCCCCGGAAGAACAGGTTGGTTGTTATGACTGGGATGGAGGAGCTTCAATTACTTTGTGAGCCAGGCTAGGCTATGAAAACAAACAGCCTCCCACCCACACCACCACCGCCAAAGGATGCCCACCAGGTTAATTAAAACTACTCCCGCCTGCAGCGGATTATTGTTAATTAAAACTACTCCCGCCTGTCGGATTATTGAAAGGGCACAATTATTACTAGCATATTGCTGAATCATCATCATCATCATCATCAGTCTTTGACATCGAGGTTACAGTAGGGACTGATGGAATTGACTGGAACTTGGCAGAGTGCAATGGATTTGCCCAAGGCTAACTTTCTTTATTCCCCAAACTCCCTTCAACCCAAAGGTCGTTTTTGGGACTAGCAGTCAGAAACGCTCTCCTGAGCCGCTTACCAAGACCTTCCCTTACTAAAAATCGCATTTAAGTCCCGGTGTCTCTGAATTTTGGGAGGCAAAGGTGGGGGTTCTTGGCCAACTGAAACCTTACATGTAAGAAGAGGAGCTGTTTTGCTTCTCGTCCTGCTCTGTTGCACGCCTCATTCTCATCACTGAACTTGACTTTGAATTTACTCCAGGAGTAGAAATGTTTTTGTGTTGGATGTCAGTGAAATTTATCGTTGCCTCCCTAAATGTGCGTGTGTATGTAGGGTGATATAGCAATTTGGTATGACTCTGATCCTGGAGCTAATGCAGTCCCAGGGCACATAGCACTAGCTCCCCAGTGCCCTTGCCCCAGAAAGAGAGGAGGTGTCCATTGATTTCATGGGCAGCGGCAGGATCCGAGGAGATCCTCTTTGAAGGCAGCCTGCCATCCCCTGCTTTCCCTTTCCAGCCAGCAGCTCTATAGCAACAGAGGAGAGAGACCCAAGCCCCTTCATTGGGCACATTAACCACCATGGGTTCTCATTCCTCTTCCCATGGCTTGGGCCATTGTTGGGACCAGCCAAAGTGTCCTCCAGCCAGCAACCCTCCCACTTCCCCCGCAACTCAGGAAAGCTGATCTCCTGGGTTCTCACCGCGTAGCCCTGCACCCTGGATCAAACCCAGGAACAGGCTGATTTGAGATAGCAAACCTAGTGCCTTCCCTGGGCTAGTGACTCAGAAGAGCATCTGCCTGGGCAGGTGCATCTCCTGTGGATGGCGCATCAGTGGCCCAGGTTTCAGCACCAAACTGGCCATCTCTTGTAAGTGGACCTTGGAGACAATCAGCAAAACCCCGCTGTGCAATTTCTGAATCACTTCCCAACAGGGAGCCAAGGGCTGGGACAATGAATGACACTTAAGCGTCGAGGCTCTTCCTGCACTAATGCCACTAGTTCTAGATTTTCCAAGGATTTGTTACCAGAATCCTCCTTTTCCCCACTCCCCCATTGTGCTAATTGACACAAATCCATAGCCACATCCTACAGCAAGAGGAATTCACGCTCAGGGGGATAGTTCTTCAGGCAACTCTTTACACTCACAGCAGTGGATTTCCTAAATGAAAAAGGGTGGCCCTAAAGTAATGGCTTGGCTCTAAAACTAACCCAGATTTATGTGCAGCCAGCCTAAGCTCACTCCACTAATCAACATTTTTATCCTATCACCCCCCCCCCCCATCTCAATAGATTTATCTGGATTTGTTTGTCCACAATGGTCTAGCTCAGGGGTGGAGAACCTTTTGGGAGCCTGGGGCCTGACCTGGCATGTTGAAAACTTGGACCATATAACTGTCCTCCTTCTACCCCATTCTTCCTCCCCCATGACTCTTCCCCTCCCCCAGCTGGGGGGGCAGCACAGGACACACACCCACACCCCATAGTGCAGGTCCTTCTTTCCACCTCCTTGGCTCCGAAGGTGCGACTGTGAGTATGGGAGCAGCATGGATCTTTATTCAAAGGCTTCCAAAGCAGTGCAATTCCCTCCAATTTTGTAGCTGGGGAAGGGGGGGGGAAGTCATTGGGAGATTTGTGTGAGGGGCTACAGTGGGGTCATTGGGGGTGGAGCACTGAGCTGGGGTAGAGTGTTGTGCCTGGTGCTGGGGCAGAGGGGTTGTGTGATGTTTGTTGCCAGAGCAGGTACACCCCACAGCAGGGATATACTAAAATGAAAGATAAACTATAAGGGATATCCACTGGAGACAATGAAGGCAACATGGGGTGAAAACAGACATAACGCTAACCACCCTTGGTGGTCATTTATGCATGTTTCAGGGCTGCATAGGGCACCAATACAGCCCTGCAACATGCATAAATGACCATCAAGGGTGGTTAGCATCATGTCTGTTTTCACCCAATCTGTTCTGGGTGGGTTACAGTCTAATCCCTGGGTTTACAATTTAAGGGAGGGGGGGCGTTTACAAAATACAATATTGAATAAAAGTTTTTTTTAAATTACTCATGAGTTTTTTGCGACTTTGGGTATTTTCAGACGTTACGGGCCTCCTTTTTGACACAGCCTGTGGTCACATCTACACCCCCGAGCAGAATCAGGCCAGCCGGTCAACAGACATGCCGGCCTGATTCCGCATGGGGATTGGGGAGGGGGCGGGGCCAGGACCAGATGGTGCAACGTGCGGCCGCATGGCCCCACCCCCCCATGCTCCACCGCCCGCCCTCCTGGAGACGGGCGGGCGCAGCGGCCAATCCGGCCGCTGCGCCCGATCCCGACCCGTGGCCGGGACCACAGCTGGGAAGCGGCGGCGGTAACAGACATTACCAGCCGTGGTCCAAGTAATCACGGTTCCGGANCATGCATAAATAACCACCAAGGGTGGTTAAAGGGTGGTTAGCGTCATATCTGTTTTCACCCATGGATACCAACTGGAAATAATGGAGATCTGTGAATGCCAGTAGCTCTCAATGGGCAGTAAAGAATGGCAGCAATGGAACTATATCTCTAAAAAGAAGGGAGAGTAGGGAGAGAGTGGAATGCCAAAGAAGGGACAGAAGGGGGAGGGGGGGAAGAGGAGGAATAAAATGAACCAAGATAGAATGATCTGGGAGGAGGTGCTGGAATGACAAGGGACTGGTTGGGATTGCAACAAAGATCCACTGGAGTCAACTGGAATGACATGGGTAGAATGACCAAAAAGAGGGAATAACAATGGGGATGAGGGAGAATGTGTTGAAGGACAGGGTGTGCTATTAGAATGACAGAGGAATGGCATAGATAGATAAGGAATGACAATCGATTCTCCACCATTTGTCATTCTACCCACTTCCATGTCATTCCAGTTGCTCCCCTTGCCCTTTTTGCTGCAATCCCAACCAGTCCCATGTCATTCCAGCACCTCCACTTGGCTTTTTTTATTCCTCCTCTTTCCCCCCCCTCCCCTTCTTGGCATCCCACTCGCTCCCCATTCTCCCTTCCATTTTAGAGATGCAGTTCTGTTGTATTTCTTTACTTCCCAGTAAGGGCGCTATTTGCACCCACAGATCACCATTTTTTTCCAATTGGTATTCATGATGCCTCCATTGTTTCCAGTGGGCATTCCTTATAATTTGCATTAGTCTGTCCCCACACAGCATGGTTGTCCACCGCTTCCTTGCCCCCAGTTCCTGATCCTCTCACTCCATCCTTTGTCTCTCCCTCCCCCGTCCTCCCCGCTCTGCTAATTCCCCTAGCTTGCACACCCCTCTCCACCTTGGCGCATCCCTCCACACTCTAGCCTCCAAAAGCATGGGGCACTTCTATCCGACGGTGACCCCACTAACGCTTCCTTTGGCTCCCATTCAGTGAAGTCCGGGCCAGGTCATTCAAGGAGGGGGACCCTGCTGAACGAGAGTTCGGAGGAAGCTCAGGGGCCGGAGAGAAGTGACCCTCGGACGGGAAGAGAACTGCAGGCTTCTGTCTCCCCCGCCCCCAATCCCTGGTAGCTGTTCGCTCTAGCGGCGGCTCCGGGAGGGTTTTTCGAGTTTCAGCACCAAGGACAGTGACCCCCGGTTGAGAAGGACCTGCGGGCTTCTCGGGTTCCTACTTTATTTCCAGGCTGTCTCCTTCCTCTCCCTCCTCCCCCGCCCCAACACGGTGACCAGGCTGCCGGGAAGCATGCAATGTCCGCTGGGCTGAAAACAAACCCAAACTGGATGAAGCAGTTTGGCCTCAGCCCTGGGTGATAGCTGTGCCAGGCAGGAGCCGGCTCCGCGCTGACGGTTCTAGGCTAGTAGGCAGAGACCACTATTATTCGGCAACGCTAAGGACTATCCCGAATCGCGATCCATCTCCTGGCCTCTACCGTTTGACAATGACCACTGTTTGCCTCAGCCTGTACGACACCATCTCTAGTCTTTCTCTTTCCTATTTTTAACTTCCTAAGAGGCCATTCATAGAAAGTTTACCCTTCATGCTTTATCATTCATGCTAGGCCCTTTATGTAATAAACACAGTAGGGAGCCGGCGGAGGCAGAATTTCTTGATTTGACCCTGATTACAGAGCGGGGCGATCAGGGAGGCAGCAATCAGAACTGGGTCTTTAGTAGGTCAATTAAGGTTGTAAAAATACACCTCAGAATGTTAATTCCTTCTGAATGGCTATTAATGACAACCAAGTCTTTCCAATTCAGTTATTTCCTCCCCCCCCCCTCTGCCCTCCCCCATGTTACTGAGAGAAACCAAACCGACCGGCAAACTGAAGCATAGAAATAAATCTATATGTCCAGAGAAGAAAAGTGAGAGTTAGACTATGCGCTCCCTATAACAGTGACTCTTTGGCGCTTATGTCTGCAGTGATGTCTGAATATTGGGAATTAGTCACTCATAAAATGAACAGAAGAGAGATTCCTCCCCACCCCTCAGCCTTCACTGTGGGAGTAATCGCAACACACTCCCCGCGGAGAGATGGAGTAGGAGGCACTGTCACTGGCGAGACAGGCGCCGCCTTAACTGCGAAAACCTCAAGGTGATCTCTGGAAAGCTACAAAACAGGGATCCATTCAAAGAGCCCTCTCTAGCTCCCATTAGAAACATCTACTAAGAAAAGCGGGGGCGGGGGAGGGTTGAGCTTTGTGTGTTAAATTTGCTGGTTGCCTATTTCAAATTGACTAAAGCAGAACTAGAAAGGAGTCACCAAAAAAGGACAGAGAAAGAATACCACTCTAAGGGCATCTTGAATGAAGGTGGCGTTTGTGATGCCTCTCCAACCTTGCCTCGATGCGTTTACCCAATAGAGTCACCTGGATTTGTTTGGATTTGCTGCAACGACCTAGTTATGGGGAGGTGGTTACTCTAAGGGGTTAGCTGCTAATCCTGTCGCCGTGGATGGACATCTTAATAGTAGAATATTTGCAGCGTTTGCCAGATCATTTTGACAATGGCAAAGGTTCCCAGAGCAGTAGAGTGGGGCGCTTAGCTTTGTAGACATTGGGATCAGACAGTTGTGTGGTCCTCAGGAGCACATCTGTCTCTTGAGTAATAGCAGCATGTTTACTCAGCTGTCGTCTTGAGTCTAGACTTCCCCCCCCCCCCTCCCCAACTGTACATGATTAGATAGATAGAGCTACCCCAACTGTACATTGCTAGTGCCGATCCAGGTAGGGTCAGAATGAATGCCGCATTTTCACTTCTTAAGTGGGAAGGCGGTATACTGCTCCCTTATTTCCCTCCACATGTTTAATCTTTACTTGAGGGTGGGGAGGGCATCTGGAAATGAGCTGCTTAGCTTTTGCAGCCCTTAAGGATTCGGGATTTGGATTAGCTGCTTGCTTGCTTGTTTGTTTGTTTTATCTGGAACTGGTGAAAAATTTCACTTGCCAAGGGCAAGGAGTCTTCAGCAAGCATTAAATTTCCCAAAGCGAGGTATTCAAAAATCAGTCTTCAGCAGGAGGAACAGCAAAATCTTTGGAGGAATGCTAAGGTTAAGAGTCTCTGGAAGGGAAGGAAGGAGGTGAGAAGTATTGTTATTGACTGGTCCAGATTAAACAGCATTGAGGAAGATTTCAATTTGATAACGTCACAGCCCTTCCTGTTTTTCTTTGCTAATTCTGCTGACAATTTTGTAAGGTAATTAAATTGTCTGATTGAAGTCACCGTGGTCATGGGGCGATAAAGACCATTTGGATTTAATGGAATTTAAAAACAACAGTGCACTCCACACAAACTCTTACAGAACAAGAATTTTAATGATCCATTCAGGGTGCTGACTAAATAGAACGTCCTGAGCCAGTTTAATTGAAAGGGCAAAGAAGATTAGGTGTATACCATCTTTATGGCTGTAGATAGGGGAATTAAAATTATCCTTTTTAAAAGACTCATTATTGCATTATCAAGATTTAATGTAGGTTAAGGAAGAGCTTCTTTCTGTGTGGAGCCTCTGGACTATTCTTGCGTCTCTCCACCTCCACTATTGAGAACCTAACAAACTTGCAAAAGAATTTGCACACCCATTTTCTAATGAATAGAATGATCAGGAATGGAGCTCACCTTTTTATTGACGCTTGCTAATCTAGGGAGTCATGGAAAGTTCAGGTAACACCTTCCATGCAAATGTGGCTGCTGAGTGAAGCAGTTTCGGCTAGGGAAGATAAGGAACAAGAGAAAAAAAGCTTTTGATTTTTGTTTTCTACACTTGGGCTGTAAAGATTTTCCTTTGACCAAGGAGGACACCCCTCACCACAGTGCTCAGATGATTCATATTTTGCAGTCATTGCATATCTCATCCCAGATATCCAGTTTACATATCTTACTTCTTTCTTAGCTTCAATCTTCCCTTCCCTAAATCTCTCACACTGAAACTACTATTAGATGTTCAGCCCAATAATGCAAAACAGAAACTAGAAAGTCCCTTATTAGATTTCCATACTCTGCAATGTACAAGGAAATTAATCTTGGTTGCATAATGGTAGTATAGATGTGGTACTATAATCTAGAAGCTGCAATGTATCTATGAAGAATAGATTAAACAATACCCATAACATTAAGCAACCCCACACTTGAATCGATACCTGGGGAATCAGAGACCAGCCATGTTAATACTTTGTCAAAAGTTGTTTTCCCCCCTTGTTTTATTCTCTTTTTGCCTATCCAGCAGTTTTGGATCCTAATAATAACAACATATAGCAGTAACAACATTAATAATACATCTTATACTTTATTTCAAAACGTTTTGCATTCACTGGATTTATAGATTAGTGAAAATCAAAATGATCACTATGTATACATATGCAGCCATTCTGGCAGCTGCATGGAGAAACAGTAAACAAAGGTAAGAAGGAGGCTGAGAAGTTCAGTTGAAACTTGTGTGTCACTGTGGGGATGGAGAGGGGACATTATTCATGTAGGTGGTTATTGCACATACTGAAATTTCATTAGAGCACTAGAATTAGCTTCCAGAGGATCGTTAAGCACTGAAATATGCATTTGGATTAAATGTTGCATGTTGTCCGGGCTACTCACTCTTGATTTTTCCATATGGGAATGCAGCCAAAGTAGCTCACATAATATTGTTTATTGGACCAACGTTTGTTGGTGAGTGTGCAAGAAGGACCTGTGAGTCTCAAAAGCTTGCATACTCTCACCAGCTGAAGTTGGCAATGCATAGCTATGACCCACTGGCATTTATGCCTTTTCCAAAACTTGCAGTTGGAGCCTTCCATTTTTATGGTGTGACCAATGCCAGATTCTGTGGTCATTGAATCTGAATCCACAAGGCCTTGATTTAAGATGAACAGGGAAGTTCACATCCTTTAGGGTGATTATTCCAATTTTTCTGAAGATTTTTTAAAAGCATTTTCTATTAAAGGGTGGGGAACCTCTGACCTCCCGGCCAAATGCAGCTCATGGCTGACTTCTAATTTGGACCCCTTTCTAGTTCCTGGATCTGGGTCAGGATTCCAGTTTGTACTGAAGTTGAAATTAGCAGCAGTTCTTGTACAAATATAATTCATGCTTTCAGATAACTCTCCAAACATATGAATCAATAACCACCCCAAAACGGATACTTGTCAATCCCGTTTTTTCAGGTGAGGAGGGGCATCTGACCATTTTGGTTCTGATATTTATTTGAACAAAATGACTGGGGGGTGAGGGGGAAGACCATAAAAACAACAACTAAAACCCCTCAGATGAATATATTATTGAAGCAGGGCTGATGAAGCATCTGCTTTGGTGGACCAATTCAAAGTGGGGAAATTTGATGAATATAGTATTCGCCATGGATGCTCTTCATCTCTACTCTCAACCCTCAAGCCCTGAAGAAAAAGTGAGCTCAGACAAAGGGAGCAGAGATGAAGGGATGGATCCATCCTATAGATCTGTGATGTGGACTCTCTCTTTCCTTTCCCCATCCTGAGCATGCCCTTAAAGCACCCTCACCTCCAACTCCTATTCAGCCTGCAGAGCTTGTACTAATTTTCAGTGGTCCATGGGAAGGAGGAAGTTCCCCCACCCTGGCATAATGTTCTACTAACATATTAAGGTTCTCTCTGCAAAGATTACGGCTGAGAACCTGCTGGTGTTTCAAATAGTTCAAATGGTAAGAGATGGAGAAGACAGAAAATGACCCTCCTGCCATCCTCAAAAACCCCAGTGGTAGCAACCCTCAGTTGAGGCCCAATCAGCTAGACTAATCTCCTGTTTAACAAGCTGCAGAATTTCACCCAGTAGTTCCCATTTCAAGTCCCAAACAGGCTTCAATGAAACTGCATTTTTGCTTTAATGAATGGCTATGGTCTTAAATACATATTTAAGTTCCTAGCTTTAGTGAGTCATAATTTTATTGTATTTATTAAAACATTTGTACCCCATCCCTCCTGCTCTAGGCGGTTCGGGATGGCTTACAATACAGTAAACAAATATAGCAAACTAAAAGTAACACAATTAAAACACATTAACACATTAAAAAGGAAAGCACTAAACAACCCTACCCTCTTCCCTAACCCACTCCCCCCCCCACACCCTACACCCCATCTCACCCTACACCCCAGCTCCCTCACCAAAAGCCAGGTGGAACAGCCAGGTTTTACACATGCAATGGAAGGAGGGGAGATTTGGGGCCACCCGGGCCTCCACCGGGAGGGAGTTCCACAGCCGAGGTGCAGCCACCGAGAACACCCTCTCCATAGTGGCCCCCCGGACCACATGGGGGACCTCAAGAAGGCTGCTCCTAGTGGACTGCAGAGGCTGCTCCAGAGCGCAAGGCAGGGACCTGTGTTCACTACTCCATTTCCCCCATTGACGCAATGGCCAGAGACCTCTGTCCACTGCATTTTCCCCACTGAATGGGGTAATGGGGAAAACACAGTGAACATAAGCCCCTGACCATGAGGTGGACTTGCACTAGGGCAGCACTTTGAGGATGAGAGCCATAGGGATGGCTCTCATGAGATGAGGTGGGCCCGATCCCCTGTATGCCCCGGGGCAACCAATTGCAGCCACCACACTTTGGGCCAGTGGGGAGAGCAGGCCATCACCATATCCACCACACCCTAGGGCAGGATGAGGAGTCGGCCACATGGGGATAGATGCCTGGACTCCTGCTGCACTGCGGATTGGGCCTGCTGCTGAAAGACAATGGCCCTTTTTAAACGAGCCTCAGCGTGGGTATGTGTGTCCGTGTGTGCCGCGGTACATGTGCGCTGTGTTTGTGGAGGATATAGACAGGTGCATACCCAGCCCACACACATCCCCACTCATGGAGGGACCTCCGTTTTTTCTGGTGCCTCCACGCATGGGGATGCATGTGCGTGGGGGCGCACACCCCCCACGGGATTTACACAGGCAGCACCCACACAGGAACACCCAGATTTCTGGGTGTTCATGCATGGATGCTGCCTGTGTAAAAAGGGCCAAAGTAAGTGGGCACATCAGAGTGGTGGCTTCTGTTCTCCTGCTGCTGTGAAAGGCAGGGAACAGGAGAAATCTTTCCCACCCACCCTTCCTCCCCCACTTCTCCTGGGGGGCTTGGAGTGTGGGCAAACACAGAGACACCTCCACCTCCATACACACTGCTCCAACAGGGACCAGGAGCACTATTGCACTAATCCGTTCTCCTGTACTCCAAGACCCAGGCTGGACTTGCAGAGTTGATGGGCTGAAAGGGCTTGAAATGAGATATAAGGTTTGACTCAGAGGGGAGGGGCACCTTGACTTGTTTTTACCAAGGGCGGCAAAACACACAGCTGGCCCTGTTAAAACTTCCTCTGATGCCTTCTAGGTGAACCAGACTGACAGTGGGTAAAAACAAATGTGCAGTGCACCGTGGCAGCAGCCTGACTTGTGTTGGATCAGGTAGCCACCACAGACGTAGTCTGGACCAGGTTGGGCCATGGAACAAACATTCACATGGCCAGGGATGGGGTGGAGGGGGTGGGGGTGGGGAGGTGCATGAATGTGCGGCTGGCCAGCTTCACCCCTGTACTGCCATGGGTGGGCCTGATCCAGACTGGCGAGAACAGATGTGCTAGCACGCTGTGGCCTGCTTTGCCCGGACTGAGTGGACCTTAGCCTGGGCTGTGCCTATGGAGGCTTCCAGGGTCACAGTTGAGGCTAGCCACTAATGTGGCCCAGAGCAATCCCCAGACAACATCTGGGAGTGCCTGCATAAATGTTGTGGTGCAAAGCATGACAAAGTGGGCCAAAGCAGCCGGCCATCACATCTGTTAACACCCTGTGTGATCCTGCAACCTGTTATGTCTAACCCTTAGAACCAATATGTGTCCCGTTCCCTTTAAGAAGTGACTTTAAGGAGACAAGAGCCAGTGATGATTGCTAATGCCAGCACAAAACAGCCGGAGAATTCTGCCTCTTCCATAATGAAGAAATGAGATGTAGATGTGGCCTTGACTTTCAAAGGAAGTATGTCATTAAAATAGTATTCTGCACTGATTACAAAGAATAAATTTTTGAAAGCTAGCTATGTCCTAAACGGACTGCTGGTGAATCCCAAATACTATTATTAAAATGTTCATTCATGTGGATATTCACTCTAATAGGTAATAATCTTAGTACATTTATTAAGGATACACTTATAACTGAATTTTACATCACTTTGAGCCTTTATCTTTCTGGTTTAGTTTGTAACTAATTTATGTCTATATTAGTCAACTTATAGTTATACAGCTATTACAAAGTAACACAATTTTGGTATGGCTATAGAACCATAACAGAATAAAAGAAATTAATCAAGTGGCCATAATATTTTAACACGGAATGTCTGTAGCCTGCAGCCCATTGAGTTTAGGTTTATTTAATACCTTCCATCATCTTACAAGCAATCAAGTGTATTGTTAACATAATTCTAATATCTGCTTGGACAGTTCAAATTGTATTAGCTAGAAAAAGAAGTTGTTTTAAATGTGAGAGACACAAATCTTTCATACCTAGTGCCTACAAATGTTCAAGACAAGCTTTGCGTCAGCAGGCATCCCGAAACATCTATTCGTTTGTCACAGTAATACATGTGCTTTAGCTGGGTAAGGTAGCTCTGTGCTGCAAAGATTACTGTAGTAGGTCTTATTTTCATGCCTTCACTCTACGGTTAGCTGTCAGTCTGGTGCAGGATTTTTTGTAAGTCTGTTATTCAAAGAGTAAGGTATGTGTGGATTCTGATAGTTACATACTATGACACAGTCCTCAACCTACTAAAGTCAATGAGAGCTGGTTTGTTACTTTAATGGACGGAGGAGTGCATCCTATGTTTTTTCTCTTAGTATTACTCTATTCATGTCTGTGGAGCTACTAGACCCTGAAAGAGGTATAACTTGTACTGCTATGGCCTTGGTTTGAGATGAAAATGTAAAACTTCTAGGGGAGGCACTTAAGACTATGAGAATTGTACCTGCCTACTCTATGTCTCAGCTTGAGCTTTGGAATGTGTGTGTGGGGGGGGCGGGGGGCAAGTGTAACGTTAATGACAGATTGTCGATTACTGGAAATTAACCCAGAGAGATTGTGTGGATGTCATGTTGGTCCCAAGTGACAGAGATGGAGACAACGTAGTTTAAATATCTTTTATTGGAGCAACTGCTGTTGGTGAAAATGAGCAAGCTTTTGGGCCACATGAAGCCCTTCCTCAGGCATGTAGCATAGTCAGTAGAACTATATAAACTGAGCAAATTAATAGAGTTTCACCAAAGTGAAGGGACTATTGTTCTGAGTCCGTGCGAAGGGGCAGCTTTGGACACTTTGCCACTCTAGATAAGCTTAGCATCAGCACCACCTAGATTGAGACTTAGTGAAATTGACCAAGGGAAAGGGAGTTTGGTCAGTTTCACCAAGCCTCCACTCTGTGTGGACTGGGCTCCCTGCTCAACACATCACAACTGACAAGAAGAAAACAGAATCCTCATGATGGATTTTTACTGCTTTCCTAGAATTTAAACTAGTCTTCTCAACTTCTGTTTTTTTTCTGTTCAGTTACAATTTGTGTCCAAAATTTTACTGGATGCAGAAAGTGAGACACCTTTATACTACCACCATCCCTACTATGTGTTTGCCCTGTTTGAGTGCTCCTAGCACCTGTGGGTTTCCCCTAGCTTTGGGTTTAATAATTAACAGAGTTGTTCAATTTCTGTACTAGTCTGGTTCCATTTCATTTAAGGTAAGTTCTTCTGTAGCATGGGTTGGCAATACAAGGACATTTCTTATGTAAAGATCATGTATGACCTGGTTGATTTGTGGTATGGTATGTTGACTTGGGCCATCAACACAGCAGCACCCAGGCATCTGCTCCTCCACAGTGGCAGTGAAGCTCTCCTTGGTTTATGGAGGACCTGAGGCTGAAAAAGCGAGAGGGTAGGCAGTTAGAGCGCAGGTGGTGCTTGACTCATGCCAAACCGACCAACTGCGACATAGATCATTTATGAAGTACCATGCTGCAGTGGTGGCAATGGCAAAGAAAGCTTTCTTCACTGCTGCCATAGACTCTGCAAAGTGCCGTCCAGCAGAGCTCTCCTGGGTCATGAATAGCCTTAAACCCTGTCTGTCTACACCTGGAGTTAGTCATTTATTTAAATTAGTTACTTATTTATTTAAATTTATATGCTACCCTTTCACAGGGGCTCAGGGTGGCTCACAAATCATAAAAACATTTAAAACCGATACAGACAACCCTAAGAGAACCCCCAACCCTCCCACAACTCCCCTAATATCACCTCCCTACCCTAGGTCCAACTGCCCATATCCCAAGCCCTGAACCACTCCTATCCCCTCCTGCCAAATGCTTTTTGAAATGGACAAGGTCTTGCACTGCTTCCGCAAGATGCCCAGGCTCAAGTGAACCTCCGGGGGAAGGGAGTTCCAAAGCAAAGGGGAAGCAACCAAGAACACCTTCCTGTGAACTCTTGTATGAACGCTAACTGATGACTCTGACAGCACAGGGAGGTGCTCCTGGCCAATCACAGGGGATGAGATGGTGCATTGAAAAACAGGTGGTCTTTCAGATATGTGAGGCCTAGACTGTTTCTGCTCTTTTCTGTCTGTCTCCTCTGCCAAAACTCTCATTCACGCCCTAGTCATCTCACGCCTCAACTGTTGTAACCTCCTCCTCCTCACTGGCCTTCCCCGCTCTCACCTTTCTTCCCTTATCTCTGTTCAAAACTCTGCTGCCAGGATCATCCACCTAGCCCGTTGCTTTGACCATGTGCAGCTTCTCCTCTCCTCTCTCCACTGGCTCCCTCTTCCTGAGCGTATTCTGCACAAGCTCCTCATCTTCACCTACAAAGCCCTTCACAACCTCACTCCCCCCTACCTCTCTGCCCTGATCTCCCTCCGAACCCCTGCTCGAGCACTGCACTCCTCCTCCATCCCCTCCCTCACCCTCCCATGCCTCCCCTACTCCCCCAACCGCCTTCATCCCTTCTCCCTCACTGCCCCGCACACCTGGAACTCCCTCCCTGCCCTCATCAGCCTGGTCCCCAACCCTCCACACCTTCAAGTCCCTCTTCAAAACCCACCTCTTCTGCTCCACCCTTCCTAACTCCTGCTAACCATTCCCACCCAGGATTATCCCCCACCTGTTACCTGTAAACTCCCAACTTACCACAATCAAACCAAGAATGTGTACCTGAGCTCTCGCATCCTCATGAATGCCGTATCCCTTGTCTCTCACTCTGTTCCCCCTTCCCTGTCTCCCCTCCCCCTGTCTTCTTTAGATTGTAAGATCTCGGGCAGGGACCGTGTCTATCTTATTCTTTGTAAAGCACCAGGTACATTGCTTGTGTTATATAAATGCTCATAATAATAATTAGTATTATTAATAATTAATAACAAGAAGTGGATTGTGAGGTCTTTTAGGTGGTCACTTTGTCAGTTGGTATGTAGCTTATTTATTAATTTAATAAAACACGTACATCTGAAATCCTTTTAATGTTATAGGATTTTTATTGGTATTACGAGATCAGAATTTGGCTAAATTATCCTTGGGTGTTAACAAATGTGGCGGTGGGCTGCTTTGGTCCATTCTGTCATGCTTTAGCGGAGAGGGACCTGACCTGCATATGTGTGGAGGCACCACCAGACGTTGGTCTGGGATTGACCTGAATCATGTAGGTGGCTAGCCCAGGCTGTGATCCCAGAGACCTCCAGGGTCACAGGCTGAGCTAAGATCTGCCCAATTGGGGCAAAGTGGACAGGAGCATGTTCACATGTTTGTTCCTCCTGACCCGGATCAGGTCCACCATGGGTCATAGACTGCTATGGCTGCCCGTCATTGTGAGAGTGGGAGGCTGCACATTTG
Organism: Sphenodon punctatus; assembly: GCA_003113815.1. Classification (NCBI taxonomy): domain Eukaryota; kingdom Metazoa; phylum Chordata; class Lepidosauria; order Sphenodontia; family Sphenodontidae; genus Sphenodon; species Sphenodon punctatus. The sequence continues at coordinate 2,660,089 of QEPC01004630.1, read as the reverse complement.
TGAGTCTCCCTCCCATCCCCCCAGCCATGTGAATGTTTGTACCATGGCCCAACATGCCCCGGACTGTGCTGGCGGTGGTTTCCCAGGCCAGGTTGTGGCAGCAGTGCTATGCCATCATGTTTGTAAACACCCCTTGTCTCTTCCTCATCTATGGTACTAACTGCTCACTTCTGCTTTCGCACTGGTATAAATCAAGGGTAACTCTATTGAAGTAAATGGAAAGTAAAACACTGAGATCAGGAGAGAGTCTTGTTTTAATAGAGTTTAAGAATGATATTTGTGAAGCTGATCCATTTAATTCTTTTATATCACAATATCTTTTAGCGCTCTCTGTAAGGGTGAAGGAGAGGCTATGCAAACAAAGAAAGAGGGATTGGTTTTCATGTAGCTTGTGTAATCAGTTTCTAGATCATAAAAGCCACAATCCTGAAATCACTTACTCCAAAATAGTCCAACTGAAGTTGGTGGGACTACTCCAGAGTTAGTGGTTTGAGGATTTCAGTCTAAGAATTGTGAAACAAAAGCAGATACGGAAAATGTCTATTAACCAAAATCAAATTCCTGATCATACAGAATATCCAGCTGCCTCCACTGCTACTGAATGACAATTTATTAACTAATACATGAGAATGTAAGGTATTGGAAGTGACTCCTTAAGTTGAGTAGGAAAATTTGGAAGAATGCTTGGGAATGATCAACCCTTTAACTGCTGTTTGCATCTCTCTTAACTAGAACAATTTATTTTATTTATTTATTTATTTATTTATATTATCTTCAACAGTTATATCCCACCTCTCCTGCCTAGGCAGCTCGAGGCAGCTTACAAAAATTAAAATATTTAAAAATATACATAAGATATATACAATACATAAAAAGGAAGCATAAAAAATAAGAAAATAAAAAGCCCATCCCACCCTTCACCCACCTCCCTCACCAAAGGCCTGGCAGAACAGCCAGGTCCTGCACTGTCACCGAAGTAAGGCAAGTTCCAGGCCTCCATTGGAAGGGAGTTCCACAATCTGGGTGCCACCACTGAGAATGACCTCTCCATTGTAGTCCCCTGCGCCACTCAGGGGAACATCAAGAAGGGCGTTCTCAGCGGACTGCAGGGGTCGATCCAGGGCATGGAGAGTGACGCAGTCTTGCAGATAGGAGGGGCCCAGACTGTACAGGTAAGCACCAACACTTTGAATCGGGACCAGAAGACTATCGGCAGCCAGTGCAGAACTCGGAGCACTGGTGTAATGTGCTCATGGCGACCCATTCCCATAAGGAGATGGGCCACCGCGTTAGGCACCAGCTTCAGTCTCTGGACCATCACCAAAGGTAGCCTCATGTAGAGTGTGTTACAATAGTCTAATCTTGAGGTGATGAAGGCATGGATGACAGTGGCCAGGTCGGAGTCCGAGGCATACGGCTGAAGCCGTCGCACCAGATGTAATTGGCGGAAAGCACTCCTCACCACAGCCCCATCCTAGAGATTCAGGTGAAGCTGCGGATTGAGGAGTAACCCCAGAGTCCAGATCTGAGAGACCAGTGGGGGACAAACCTCATCAAAAATGGGGGATGTCACACCTACCGCCCTCCCCACCAACATCACCTCTGACTTACCAGGATTTTATTTATTTATTTGTTTATTTAAAACTTGTATCCCACCTCTCCTACCCAAAGGCAGCTCTGGACAGTGGACAACACACAAAATTTAACAATAAAATATTTAAAAACAAATCAACAAATTTTAAAGCAAATAATAAAACTCACTCTCCCTTCCCAAACCCTACCCCCCTACCCTCCTCGCCAAAAGCCTGGCGGAACAGCCAGGTCTTACACAAACGTCAAAATGACATGGGGGCCAACTGAGCCTCCTCCAGGAACGAATTCCACGGCACGGGGGCAGCCACTGAAAAAGATCTCACATCAGTGGCTACCCATCTTGCCCGGGGAACCTCCAAAAAGGCCCTCACAGATGATCTTAGGGGTCGCACGGGCACATGGGGAGTGAGGCGGTCCCGCAGATAGGCAGGGCCCAGGCTGTGAAGGGCTTTAAAGGTCAAAACCAGCACCTTGAACCTAGCCCGGTGCTTTATAGGCAGCCAGTGCAAAGCCCGGAGCACTGGTGTCATGTGCTCCCTGTGGACCGCCCCAGTAAGGAGACAGGCCGTGGCATTCTACACCAGCTGCAGCCTCCGGACCAGCTTCTTGGGCAGCCCCACGTAGAGCACATTGCAGTAATCCAGCCTCGAGGTGATGAAGGCATGGATGACAGTGGCGAGGTCAGAGTCTGAGAGATATGGCCGAAGCCGACAGATAAGATGTAACTGCTGAAACGCACTCCCCACCACAGCCACAACCTGAGATTCCAGGCTGAGCTGTGAATCAAGGAGCACACTCAGACTCCGTACCTGTGAGAGCATGGGAGGACGAACTCCCCCCCCCCAAGAGGAGATTCAACCACTCCCAGGCCCTCACCCACCAACATCACCTCCATCTTGTCAGGATTCAGCCGCAGGTGTCTCAACCTCATCCAAGCCCCCACAGCTGACAGGCACTGGGAAAATAAAGAGACTGCATGGCCTGGGTTGAGACCAGTTTCAGACGGCTCGCCTTAATCCAATCCCCCACAGCCACCAGACATCGGGTAAGCACTGAGACTGCAGGGTCTGGGTTGGATTAAAAGGAGAGTTAGAGCTGGGCGTCATCAGCATACTGATGACACTGCACCCCATACCATCTCATGATCTCACCAAGCAGCTGCATATACACATTGAACAAGAGAGGGGACAGAATAGAACTTTGCGGAACTCCAAACGTGAGGTCCTGGGGAGAAGATGAACAATCCCTGATCACCACCTGCTGGGATCTCCCAGCCAGGAAGGAGTGGAACCATTCAGAAACGGTTTCGCCCACCCCAGCATAGTCTGCAGGCGAGTTACCAACATCTCATGATCAATGGTATCAAGCACAGCTGACAGTACTAACAGGATTAGCAGGGTTGAACGACTCTGGTCCAATTCCCAGCAAAGGTCGTCGACCAAAGCCACTAATGCAGTCTCAGTGCCATAACCCAAACAAAAGCCAGACCGCAAGGGATCAAGAATACCAGTGTGGTCCAGATGCTCCTGCAGATGCTGAGCCACAACCCGCTCAATAACCTTCCCTGAAAAGGGAAAGTTAGAGTCAACGTCAAGTGATGGTTTTTTGAGCAGGGGCTGCACCACCACCTCTTTGAGGCACGCTGCCCTCCTGCAGGGAGGCATTGACAACACCTGCCAGCAACGATCTCAACATCTCCTGACTGGCTTTGACCAGCCAGGATGGGCATGGGTCTAGTTCACAAAATGTGGCTCTAACAGCCCCCAGAACATCCACCGCAGTGGCGGACATCATTCACTGAAATACATCCCACACAACCGAACAAGATGGAACCTCCATAACCTCTGGTTTTCCTATTGTCATAAGTGTGGAGTCGAAGTTGTGGTGAATCCGAGCAATTTTATTTGTGAAGTATTCAACAAACATGTCACAGCGGGCACTGTAAGACTCCAGTTCCAGGTGGAGTGAGGCCGGACAGACCGACCACCTCACGACCCAGAAAAACTCTGCTGGATGAGACTTCACAGATGCTAACAGGGTAGTGAAGAACCATTATGCCTGTTGCTTAAAAAATAATCTTTCAAATTCTAAAATGTAATCAATAAAACTGGTTCTGACAGTAACTCATGTGCAGGGCACAAACACAAGGGCACGAACTTCCGTCTTTTGAAAACAATGGCAAAATCCTCAAAGATTTAATGGCAGACATTTGCATCTACACTTTCTGTAGTAAACAAAATGACTGAATAATAGTCATTGGCCATGATCCACAAACCATTTTCTCCAGAATAACACCATTGAAGCCCAAAGTCCTGCGAGCTCAAATAGGGCTGCTCTGGAGAAAGTGCTTTGTGGACTGTGACCACTGAGGCTTAATATTTCACGTGTCCAGCAACCACAAAGTCTTTCTCCATCTCCCTCTCTTTTAAGAAGAACGGACTATAATTCAGTGGCGTTGGGTGTTAAGAGATGTCACACAATGATGTCTTTCACACCCTGGGGACAGGGGGTGTCCCCCGGCCAAGTACTCTCCAGTCATGGGAACAAACATTCCCATGGCCTCCCCCAGCTGGGGAAGGAGGGTGGGGAGTGACATGCAGCCACTCAGCCATGTTCCCAATGTCAACCCCCCTCCCCCTGCCATGATGGACAGTCATGGCGGCCTATTACAGGCAGCTGTGGCTTGCCACCATAGCAACCTGGCTAATGCTGGTAGGAGTCAGGCCGGGAACACACATTCCCGCCTGGCTTGCCTGCTCTGCCCTGGCCAGGTGGGAGCTGGGTGCGGATTGTGGGCCCAGCTCGTACCAGGCCCACGTTTTCTGCCCGGCTCCTAGCCGGCTGAGGTTTGTACTGGGAATACATCTGACGGGCCCAGAACAAACATTGCAGAATCACACTGGCCCAGCTGGGGTGAACTGATCCTAGCTAGGCCAGCGTGCTGTCTGTTTTCACCCATTCACTTTATAAGGCAGGAGAGCATTACATGGAGTTCTAAAGTTCCACATATTTACAGCATCCACAGCAAAAAGCAATATTAAATATTTGCTCTCCAAATGATGAACCTCTTTAAAACTTAAATCTTTTTTTAAATTAAATTAATTTAATTTAAAATTTTGCATTTGTTACTTGTACACTTCACATTTCTTGGTTTAATTATCCGCATCTGACTCATCTCAGCAACTGAAAGACCATTGTATATTTCACCTGGAGTCCTTCAGAAGTTCTCAGAATAAAATCAAGTATTACATAAATAATTCATTCATTTCACTGAACATTACAGCATTTAACAAGGAACAATATCATGACTTGGCACCTTAGGGAAGCTAATTTGTAGCATTATCACTTCTCTGATTTGTTAATCTGTTCTACATTGTTTAGAGTTTTCACAAAATTTTCACCTTTTTTTCCATGCCAGATGTCTCTGCCCATTTACATCAATGTTTTGTGAGGAGGTAGAAGGGACCTTTAAAACGTTGTAGTTTATGTTTCAGTTAAGAAACAAGCCGTTAAATACAAACATATTCTTGTATGTAGTCTCAGATCTAAGCCCTTACTTCCACCAGGGAAACAACTCATTCTCTTGTTTACTGTTACAAATCAAACTGGAACACTTTATGCTGAATATATTTTAATAGCTGAAAAATAAGTGTGAATACTTTGTGTTGATTGATGGTTTTCACCAAAACCAGTTTATGTAATAAGTTGAATTGAGCAGATACGTAGGACCAGCTTTTATTTTTATGTCACATTTATTTATGTTTATTTGAGCGAATCCTCGCTCCCAACAAAGTGCCTGGGTGACCTGTCAGTGACAGGTTAAACTGGGGCCCAAGCAAGCCCTGCCCCCCGATTCTTCCCGCATCAGTTCTGCAGAACTTTGCAGCACCCAATACAAGCAAGGTGCCTGTGCACCCATTGCAGCCAGCAACCGCCTTCCTTCCCACCTAAAACAGGATAGGCATCCCTCCCTCCCTACTATCACCTCATTTAAAAATTTTTTGGTGGCAACAAGTCCCAACTCTCACATATGCATTAGCGGGGGAAAGGCATAATTGCCTCCCCATCATTGCAGTTATTCTAGAACATATAAAGTGCCATACTGGGTCAGATGAATGGTCCATCTCGGACAGTGGCCAACTTCCCTTGCTTTAAAGAAAAGATGAAAGGCCACAATGGAATAATCAACTTCCTGCCATTCACTCTCAACCCATGGCAATCGGAAGTCTCATTCCTGACCAATTAAGATGGGTGCTAATCTGGCAAACAGCTCGTGAGAGTGAAGCACCTGGAGGTCCGCTTAACTGTATGTACTACAAGCCTTTCCCAGCACAGGGTTTGCAGCTTGAGTGGGGAGGGCTCCATGTTCTCTGCCAAGCTGCTGATATGCTGAGCTGACAGCATCTGGAACCCCCTCATCTTCCCTATGTGCTGCAGCATAGGCTCCATGCCCCCGTCTCTCGGGGGCCAGGTCTTGTAGCATGGGGTGTGGTCTGGCAACGATGGGAAGTGGGGGGTGAGGGGGGAATCATGATTTTTTCAGGTTATTTTTCTCTCTCTCAAATATTTGGGTATATAGTACGCCATCTGTCAATCAAGGTGCACAGTTCATAGCCAACAATTGTCTTTCATTCAGCAGATAGGCTCAAGTAGCTTGGGTTTCCTTCTTATTATCACATTGACTGTTGTCCCTTTTGCACCAGTCTTTTTCTGATAGTCTCATTTCTGACTGGGTCCTACCACCTTATTGGAAGTAATAATCTATAATGTTTAATTACAAAGGTCATCAGTTTTTCTGTCGGCCTTCCTGAGGGTAAGACTAAAACAACTAACTGCAACCAAATTATGGTAAGACTTACAGTTCTTTTTAATGGGGGCAAAAGTCCCCTAAAACATAATAAAAATACAGCCAAACAAGAAAGTATCACGGTACAAACAAAGAAATATCACGTGACAATATGAGCGAGGAAAAGAATTTTAAAGGTACCCTTATGAAGATGTAAATATTGTGTAAAGAAACATGCTACTGGAAAAGTCTTTTGTTGTATCAGGAGGAAGGTCCTGTAGATATTTTCACCCAACATTTCGCTACACACATAGCTTCCTCGGGGGTCTCTACAGAGTTAACAGGATATTTCCTCAATGTCAAGATTAAGTAGTCTTCACAAGATTTACAGGATATTTCCTCAGTACCAGCAACAGCCTCACAATACACATTCTAAAGTAAAAGGCAAACAAAAAGCCAATGAGTCATAATCATATATCATCACAAGTCTAATGGCTATTCCATAATATTACGGAAATGTAAGTAAATTTAATTACACAAACAATATCAAAAGAACAATATTTTTCTACAGGGGAATATCAATGGAAACATAGTAGAGGACTCCAGATACATACTCCTCTCAATGTACAAATACATAAAATAATAACCAAAAAGAAAATAAACTTACCAACATTGAAAACCACAGTGACAGATAATGGCATACTTTCTTCTTAATAGGAAGAAAAACACTTTCTTAATTTAAGAAGGAGAAAAAGCTAATTTAAACACAGTGTTACAATTCTAACAAGGTGATTCCTTTTTCTTGACTTAAGCCTGAAGCAAGTTAGCCTTGACATAAGTAAAAACTAAAAAAGTTTACTAACCTTCAATAGGCCTGAAATAAGCTGTCCTGTAAGAGTAAGATGCCTTTTAGCGCAAGGTTTATCAGGGAAACAAACCCTATTATGCTTTTTCCCAGGCTAACTTGCTTTCCTACTGCAGCAGGAAGAATGTAGTAGCAATGCTTAAAAGGCGAAAAGACCTGATCACATGATTCTTTCTAGAGACACAGCAGGCTCCCATCTCATATTCATTAAGCTAGTCAGATAACCAAATGGCTACAATTAAATTTCTAAGCAGAATACAGCAGGGGAACCCACCCCCCCTCTCTTTTTTCATTTGAGGACTAGCTAAAAATACCTCCAAATAGGAGTACATTTTCACAACAAATAATAGAGTCCAAAGATCATTAAGCCCACGGGGTTGAATGGTATATCTAAGGTAATGATCAAAAAGCTTTCTCTTTCTGCCAAAACCTTAGGATTAACTGGGGGACCTATCTTCTCTATGCCCCCAAAAGGAAAGGAATTAACTTCCTTATGATAATGATTAAAATGATCAACTAAAGAGGCAGCTTGGGCACGATTTTTAAAATTTGCTTCTATGCGCTGTTATTCTAATTTTAAGGTTTCTTGATGTTTTACCAATGTAAATCTTTTTGCATGGGCACTGGATTGCATAAATGACCCCCATTGTACTACAATTAATCAAATCTTTTATCAAGAAATTTTTACCTTTATAATCTACAAATGTTCAGTTGACACATTGCCCACATGGGAAATTTCCTACTAAAGTTCTATTGTCCAAAGTTTTCTGTAAAATCATTTCCCCCCCCTTCTATGTGTAAAGAGGGCGGGAGAATAACATTCCTCTATGTGATCTATGATGTTCCAGTGTTTTAGAATTATTTTCTAATCAAGGTGGTACTATTATTAAAGGTGGTAACAAAAACCAATTGTTCTAAAGCGTTCTTTCTTCTTTTAGGAGTAATTTTTAAAACAGATTCCCTCGGTATAGGAGCGACTTTTTCAAAATTATCCAAAATCACTTTCTGTGGGTAGTCCCTAGCAGCAAATTTATTACCCATAATGGCTGCTTCTTTATGGAAATCAGATTCCAACGAGCAATTTCTCTTCAGATGTTGAAATTGACTATTAGGGATATTCTGCAATAGATGTTTAGGATGGTGACTGCTATAGAGAAGATACATGTTTTTATCCATAGGTTTAGTATATGTGGAGGTGAAAATCTTATAACCATCCCACTGGACCCGAAGATCCAAGAAATGTATCTTTTTACGATTAAATTGTAAAGTGAACTTGATTGTCTCATGTAGTCCATTTAACCGATTCTTAAAATCCAAAAGTGATTCTTCATTACTTGACCACACTATGAAAATATCATCTATATAGCGTCTCCAGAAAAAAATTGGATTCATAGAATGGATTATATTTAGTGTTATAGATAAACTTATTCTCCCATTCATGCATAAAATTGCCAACTCTGCCGATAAATTACTCCCCATGCTGACCCCTTTTGTCTGCAGAAAAAATTGATGATTAAATTCAAAATTCAAAATAATTCTCTGTTAATACTAGCTCACTTAGGGACAGTAAAAAATTTGTTGGGGGATCTTTTTCCTCTCTAAGGTCAAAATATTTCTGTAAAGTAACTAAAGCTTCTTTATGTGGGATGTTAGTATATAAAGCTTTAGCATCTAGCATGACCAAAATCAGATGAATACTTATAAAGTCAATTTCCTCAATAATATTAATAAAATGCGCTTATTCTTATCAACAAAGGGTTTCAAAAAATGGACTACGAATTTAGAAATAGGTTCCAATAGGGATGCAATGCACGAGACTATAGGTCTAAACTCCAGAGGTGAAACCCCTTTATGAATTTTTGGTAAGCCATAAAAGGCTGGGATCCGAGGAAATGCATTAAACAAAAATTTATAGTCTTTATCTGAAATAAAGTTTAATTTCAACCCTTCTTCTAAAACTCTTTGGATTTTATTTTGAAGGGCCTTTGTTGGATCTGCCTTAAGTAGCCTGTAATCTGTATCTACTGAAAGCAAAGTCAAACAGCCTGAGATATAATCTTCTTTATTCATAATGACTATCCCTCCTCCTTTATCAGCCTTTTTAATAATTATAGAAGTGTATTTTAAAATTTTTTGTAGAGCTACTCATTTGTCCTTTGTCAAATTATAAAAAACCATTTGAGAGAAACCTTCTTCTATTTTTCGAATCTCATTTAGTATCTTCTGTTCAAAAACAAGAATAGCCTTATCAGTGGGTAATTTCCGATGTTACGCGTGCTTGGGTCACCACAGTGGATTCCCAGCCGCGGCAAGCCGGCTAACCCCCTCCCGTGGTCCAGGAAAGCCCCAAACAGACGTGATAGGAGCGGGACCGCGGCAAGGAAACGGACGGACGGACCACAGCCCGGGGGCCGCGCAACAGATATGATGCCGATTCTGGACCGTGTTCAGAACACTCAGAAGACACCGGGGCGGGGCGGGAGGCAGACATGGTCAACTGAGGGCAAAGGAAGCCAAAAGTGCCGAAAGGAAACACCCACACAAGGGAAACAGGAAGGGAGGGGGAGGACGGAAAAGAGCTGCAGAGGCAGCACACACAACAGGTACAGGGAAGCCATGGACACAGCAGAACACAGACCACACACACACGCCCAGGTGCAAACACACCTGAACGGGAAAGGAAGGAAGGGGGGAGCATACCAGGAAGGTCAACACACACAGCACCACGGACACGGGGGGGGGGGGCATCCCCGGGCCAAGGAAGGGGAGGGGACTGGGCCAGGAACAGTCCAGGACATGGTGAAATGCACCCAGAACCCCACTGACAGCATAGGGAGCACTGGCCACCCAACAGCAATACAGACAACCCAAGTCACAGGGGTCCCCACGGGGATGGAGCAGGGTCACAGGGGGAGGGCAACTAAGCCCGTGAAGGCACCGGAGTGGTCTGAGGCAGGTCCTTACGGCAAGGCTCCCCCTCGCTGATGCAGAAGTGCGGCTGGGGACAGATGCAAGCTGGATTCTACAGCCAGAACATGCACCCCCAATAGAGGAAGCCGGGAGGTGCTGTCCAGTGGCCCAAAGTCCCTCACAGTCATGGAGGCACCCGGGGGGGGAGGGCAGGGCAGGGCACAGACACAGGTGTGCAGGCGGCCGTACAAGGGAGGAATACACCATGGGGAGAGTCGGTAGAGGTCACAGGCAGCAGGAACCAGCCAAAGGGGGGGGGCGGCCATGGAGAGGCACTCCACAGGCAGCGAAGGACAGGGGGTTCCTATGGTGGGGGCACAACGACACAGGCGAGCTGAACGGAGGCAAGTGAACCAGCCAGAACAGCCATGAGGCCGGAACAGCACAGAGCGAGCAGCCAGTGCCCTGAGCCAGCAGGGAGGTGCAGGGAGCACACGGTGGGGTTGTCATCCATGACACCAAAGACACAGGGTGTCTCACAGCCAGCTTCACTGGGTCATGAAGGGGGCTGGGATCGGTTGGCCCACCAGATGCATGTAGTGGGGCCACTGAAGCATGCCCTGGTAGTAGCCCCACCATGCCATGTGGTGGGCAATGAGATCCTCAAATGGATCTGGCATGGCGAGCCCCATCTGAACATCAGCACGGGACCACACAGCAGCCAGCGCCACCAGTTCCAGTCTGGTGGTCTCTGACAAGGTATAGTCAGAAGCAGGGGGCCAAGGCAAGCGCCCAAGCTCCAACAGCCGGTAATACACCACCCCATGTGACTGCTGGTAGCCATGGGCCCCGTGGATGCAGCCAGAGAAGGAAACAGCCAGGGCAGGGCCCCTCTCCTCCAGACAGCTCATGAACCTGGCCGAGTGGGCTGACATGGTGTCCTCCAGGGACCATGCCACATGTGAGCACCTCATCTCTGGAATGCACCCATCGGGAAAGGGGCAGAGCACAGCGCCTCCGTATGGAGCTGGCAATCACGAGCGCTCACCTCATAGCCAAAGTAGCGAAGGCCAGAGCTCAGACTTGCATAGGCACCAGAGCGGCTATCTGGGCAGCACAGGAGCAGTTGCACGTCGGGAAATGCCTGAGGTCACATAGGGCCATGGTCTCCCAGAACATCCAGCTATGGGGGGGCACCAGGTGATCCGGGCATGTTACAAGGACACGCAATAAGCCCACAGGTCGCAACAAGGGACAGCTAGTGAGTGATGCTTGGGGAGAAAACCTTGCACAGCTGCAGGAACCGAGCGCATGCACAGTACAGCTAGCACTGATAACAAAGAGGTGATGACAACAGGCAACCAGCTGCAGATAGCACTGATGGGCGCATGCGGGCCCGGGGCACAAGCCCCCATGTGGGGAGCGCAGGTGCACCCTGTGGGGGCGCCCTCAGAAGCCACACAGCAGCCACCGGCCAGCTGGCAGTGAGTGGGCAGCCGAGGGTGGTCAATAGGGGTGCACAGGGGCCTGCCCCACAGGTGCAAGGGTGGGTCACAGAGTAGGGGCAGGCCTGGGACACGGGCAGGAGAGTTGTGCGCCGGACTGCAGCATGGGCACAGTCCACCATGAATGTGGGCTGGAGGGTTGCATGTTGGCTGCACCTGTGCCTATCTTCAGAGTGGTACCATGCATACACCGACCTCCTGCGGCTCTCCACTGACCTGCTCCACATGGCCACCCGCATCCGGTAGTGCCTGACCAGGAGCGCTGTGGCCACCCAGCACACTCACCATGGGCACCAGCACTGCCTGGCCAGGCTCAGGGCCGAGCAGGCATTCGGGGCATACCAACGGGCCCTGTACCTCACCTGAAGGCAGGCAGCTACTTTTTGGGAGGCAGCCAGGTGACACCACTGGTGCCAGGCTGCCATGGGACATGCTACCATGCCCACTCTAAGGTGGCTCTGGGTTATGAACTGGGCACAGGAATGGTGGGCCGGGGCCCTGGCATGGTGGGATGATGCAGCATGGAGGGCACACTTCCACATGGACAGGGGGTGCCTCCTGCACCTCACCTCACTGTGGTGCCCTGGATGGAGCAGCTGCACATGCCCATGTGCACCCCTATACCTGTGCTCCAGAATGTGACCATAGCTGTCTGGGCACTGGCAACACCAGATTCCTGCTGGTCTATGGCACAGCACTTCAGTGTGGGACTGAGCACCATCACGGGCATCCTCCGGGACTTCTGCAAAGCTGTGGAGGACGTGATCCTGGACTGTGCGATCTAGCTTATGGACCAGGAGGCCATGCTGGCTGGCTTTGAGGCTGGTGGGTTCCCCAACTGTCTGGGCACTGTGGATGGCACCCACATCAAGATCCTCCACCCCACCAATGGGGATGTTGGTAATTACATCAACCGGCACGGGTACCATTCCCTGCAGCTCCATACGGTTTCGGACCACTGGGGTGTGTTCATAGACATCTTCACTGACCACTCTGGCTGCAGCCATGATGCCCGAATCCTCGCCATCTCACCCCTCTATGCACGGATGTACCGGGGGGACTTTGCTGATATGAGGCTGTCCAGGATTGAGGGGGTGCTGATGCCCCCCTGCATCCTGGGGGACCTGGCCTATCCCCTCCTCCGCTGGCTCAGGAAGGCATACCTGGTCCCCAGGAACACTGTGGAGGCGCTGTTCAACACCCGGCTATGCTCATCGAGGACCATGGTCGAGAGGGCCTTTGGTGCCCTCAAGCAATGCTGGAGGTGCCTTGCTGGTTGGATGGACTTCGCTGTCCTGCACAACATCTGTGAGACCAATGGGTCTGCTTTGGCATTCCCCATGCCCTTCTGGATCCAGACTGGCCTGTGCAGTGAGGATTGGGGGTGGCGGCAGTGCTGGTAGTGCCAGAGGGGCCCCTCTGGGAGGCTCCTGCCTCTGGAGGCCAGATGGGACTGGGAGGCAGATGCGCGGGCCTTGAAGCCGTTTTGGGGTCTGGGGCAGTGGTGATGGCAGTGGGAGCACCGCGGGGGGCACCTGAGGTGCTGGAGCCATTATGGTGCTGGGCGGAGCGGCTTCCATTATGTAGGCGCTCATGGTCCCTGCATGCAGCAGCAGTGAGGTGCCTATGTCCAGGGACCAGTCTCTCTTGTGCATGTGCTCCGCTCCCAGCTGATCAATGGCTTTATGTAGCAACCCCAACACCTCCATCTGCCTGGTGTGCTCCCGGCGCTCCTGTCTCCGTTCCAGGTGGATTTCCTCCACCAGCTGCCGGTCCTCGGCCTCTGCGTGCTACAGGGCCCTCTCCATGGCCACCTCCATGCAGTCTATGGCAGCGCTCATCTTCTCCCCCTGCTCCGTGCTGGTCCGGATGATCTCCTCGGCCAGATCCTCCCTCCAATGCCATACCCATGCTCTGTGCTCCAGCCTCCTGCATCCGCTGTGCTGGGGGCATGGGTTTGACTGGTGGGGGTGCTGCTGGTTGCCCTGTTGAGGAGCTGATTGGAGACTGTTAGGCTCAGTCGCATGCCACCTGTCCCGGAGCGGTGCTGGGGGTGGTTGTTCCCCCCCCAGCTCGTAGCGGGTGCGGGCCTCCCCCTTGCTTCCACCTTTCACCCCACCCATCTCCCCTCCCACCCCCTGCCCCAAGTCACTGGGCATACCATAATGGGGCACGGGGGGCCATGCCTCTCCCACCCGTCCATGCCGTTGGTGCACCCCCGTTGGGCCCCCCCCTGCCATGGTACCTCACCTTGGTCATCCTGCTGCTGCTGAGGCTGTTCCCCGCTGTCCCCATCGCTTGGCGGTCCCGTGTACCAAGGCATGTGTGCACCTGTTGGTGAACAGATGTGGGGGGTTGCATTACCCTTGCCTGGGCCCAGTCCCCATTCCACCATTCCCCCCACTTGCTGGCACTGGGTTCCGGTGCCCCCTGGTCAACAGCATCTGTCCCCCCCCCCCGTTCTGTGCCAGGGTGGGCCTGCATACACCCCGACGTCCTTCCTGCATTCCCTAGTTCCTGGTGGCTGTGGGGATGGTCCCGTGCCCTGTGGGGGCCCCCATCCCTGGGTGTGCCCCCATGGTCTGCTTGCTGTCCCAACCGCTTGCCTATCCTCTTTGTCTATCTTTGAACCCTCTGAGGCTGGCTCCTCCATGTGGCTCTGCTACCCCTGTGTCCACTGGCTCAAGGTCACCAGTGTTCCGGCATTGGATCTGCCTGAGTCGGACTGTGGGTGTGGGGTCCCAGTGCTGGTTCGCAAGGGGGCCCTGCTGCTCCCCAAGGTCCTGGGGCATTCCTTGGGAGGGGGCTGGGTTCCCGGAGTCAGTGCCTGTGGGTGGGGATGCCAGGGGTGGGGGCACGTCCACCCGTTCCCTTCCCTGGACCACAGCACTCCCCATGAGCCGTGGGGCAACTATTGAGTCCTCCAGGTGAAGGATGCGCTCCAGGGCCTTGTCCATGCTTCGTGTCTGGACCACCAGTTGTCTTTTATGGCCTAGTATCCCCTCTTGAGCTCTTAGGCCTTGGAGCGGCATTGGGCCACAGTCCTGTGGTGCCCTGCCACCTCCATGTTCTGCACGATCTCCATGAACACATGGTCATTCCTCTTGTTCACGGTGAGCTCCACCTGGTGCTCAAGGGACCCCCAGATCCAGATGAAGTCCTGGGTCCCCTTGTGCCCCCATTGCCCCCCTCGCTGGTACCGGTGTCTCCCGCATGTGCCCTCCTCCTGATCCTCCTCCTCTGCTTCCCCTCCACCAGTCTCCACCGGGGGCTCTGACTCCCGGGCCCATTTGCGGGTCTGTGGGTCGTACAGGGGGGTTAGGTGCCTCGGTCTGTCTGACCCACGGCCTGCGGCCCACCTCCCTGCCCCCTCCCACCAGGCACCCCCCCTTCATGCCCCTCTGCTGCTGGGTGGGGCCCCCCTCGCACTCCTTGCCAATTTCCAGGATGCCTCTGTCCCCTGGCCAGTTGTCCCTTCTGGGGTGGTCTGCCCCAGCAGCCGCTGCTCCTCCGCCACCTCCTCCTCCTCCACCTCCCTTCCTCGCTCACCCTCCGCTCTCCTCAACCTTCCACCTTGCTCCATCCCACCACATTCCCCTGCTGCTGTGTGCCCTTTAAATCTCCCTCCCCGGTCTGTGTGTTGCTCGTTGCCTGGAAGTGACTCTGCATGCTTTCGCCATGACTGAGGATCATTTTCTTCGATTCCGCCTGGTGGTTGCCGTTCAGTCATTATGTTTGGCGGTTTCCCGGTGGGAATCGCTTTGACCATGATTCCGGGGATGGTCCCGTCCCAACCTCCAGAACTGTGGTTGCCTTTGGCCCCTATGGGTGATTGACTGTGGTGAACATCTGGATGCCACTGATCAGACGTTCAGGGCTCTTTGGCCACGCCGTGGGATTGTCTGTGGTTCACTGTGGTTGACTGTGATCTCATAACATCTGAAATTACCCCATGTTTATCTTAGGGGGAAAAATCAGATTTTACCTGACAGGTAAAGAACTGGTAAAAAAAAGTAATCAGATTTTACCTGACAAGTAAAAAGAACTGTAAGTCTTACCATAGTTTGGTTGCAGTTAGTTGTTGTTTTAGCTTATACTGCACCATTTATCCTATTGGGTTTGTTTGAGCCTTCCTGAGGGACCAGGTCTTCACTGCACAAAGTAGGATCGAAAAACTCAAAAACACATCGGCTTTCGGTAGCTGAGTTTTTATGTCTAGAGAGTTTTTCCTTACCACCCTATATTGCCTTGAGATCACTTAAAGCTGCATGTACCAACTGTATTATCTTTTTAATCTCATTGGAGAAATCATTATCCCACATAATGAGACTTCCAAGGTAGACAAATGTATTCATGTTGTCCCTTGTCCTCCTGTTTTAATATCTATGCTCTTCTCTTCCTCAAAAATACCATTGTCTTGTTCATGTTTATACACAGCCCAAACTTCTTACTGATCATGACTTGGCTATGAAATCCTTCATTATTAATGTCCAATATATCAGCGTCATTGTTGAACTTTAAGTTGTTGATTTCCTTACTGTGCACTTTTACCCCCAACCTTCAGTCATCATGGCTCCATCCATAAATCTTCTGAGGTAAATAAGACAATGCTGAGGGACAGTAGAACACACAAGCAAACAAACATAAGAAATTCCCCACACTGACCATTTTTTTGCTGTGCTGACTGGCCATTGCCTCCAAATCCCTCTTATCCTCCTCTCATTCTCTTCTCCCTTGTCCCCTTTATTTCCCTCCTTCCTACATCTTTCTTTCCTTTAGTTGCCTGCCCCAAAAGCCAAGCCCTCAGGCTAGGACTGATGAAAATATAACTAAAAAAATTCTGTTTACCAATCCTCTCCTAATCTACAGTGGTGATTATTGTGGGACTAATCTGTGGAACTAACATAACATGATATTAGCCAGTCACATAGTTCACTTTGTCATGTTTGTCATGGAAAATGGACTTAGTGGTCCAGGCCTGACATGATCTGTCCTGGATATAGGGCACTCTTTTCCAATATGTGGAAACTCAGTTTACACTTTGCTAATAAGCCAGCCAGCTCAGCTAAGTATTGTAAAGACAATTTATTTATAAATGAAGCTATGAGACTTAAGAATATTATAAATATAAAGCAATAGTTTACTTAAGTTCAAGACATAAAGACATAGTACAAGAGAAACAGTGTCAGTTAAAAATACATGACTTAGAAACACATTTCTGTTCAAGGAACAGCTTTGTTACAAGTTCAAAGATCTTAACATCTATAAGATATAACATATGCTCTAAGTATTATTGATATGGTTGGCTCACTGCATCTAAAAGAATATACATTCATGATCACCCAGATCTTTGTCCCATACTTCCATATGGATGTGGGGGTTGGTTTTTAGTGTTGTTTTAAATTGCTGGAGGTTGATGTGCTGCTGTTTTTATTGTTGTTATTATTGGGTTTTTATTATATTGTATGCCCCCCTGGGATGCTGTAGGCATGAGGGGGCGGCTAACAAATATAATTAAATAAATAAATAAATGTCTGGATGTCATGGATGGTCTGATCTTCAGAGTGTTCTGCCGGCATAAACCCCATTTAAGTCACAGAGTAATTTAAGTATCAGACCATTAGATGGTAAGTTTTTCAGGAAAGGGAATGTCTAGGATTCTGTTTGTGTACAACTCCTAGCAGAACATGGCCTCTTTCTTAGTTGGCCATTAGACACTACTAGTATTAAGCAAGAACACCTCAGCAGAACTCGAAAACACATTGGATATTTATATGGAAAACTATTAAAGCTAGAGAAAACACAAAATAAGAATTTTGGAATTGATATAAACCCTCATGCTTCAAGGAAAAAGCTGAAATCTTTATTTACAGAATGAGGGAAGAAATTTTCCTGGTAGGCAGATTTTGCATCCCTGCTTATTGTAGGGTTCCTTGACAAAAGCAAGAAATCCATTGCCAGAGATGAAATACTAGATTAGGTGGACCCCTGTTTTGAACAATTACGGAAATTCTTGTGTGCCTAGTCCTGTTTTTTTTTTAGTCTATACATTAACCAGCTGGAGCACTTCCCATCATAACTATGAGACTCTTCAGTTTTTGTTTCTGTTTTAATTTTTTTTTAAATGCACCAGTAATATTTTGTAAAAAAAAAAAAAAGCCAATCATATTTAAAATAGGACACATATTTTGTAACTCACTAATTTTCTCCAGCAAAATTTCCCCATGTTGACTGACTTTCATATTTGTTTTGCTACTACAGAGGAACTTTACTGCAGTGAACCTTCTTACCCTTGTACTATGAACTCTCAGGGTAATTTAAGACGTGACAGGCCCAGAGGCCTGCCACGCTGAACCACGAACCAGGATCCATTTCGGATCCCGGTCAGGAATCAGTCCAGTCGTCCTTTAGACGTGCTGGCCTGATTCCAACCGGGGATCATGGAGGGGGCGGGGCTGTGTGGTGTGAGGTGTGACTGCATAGCCCCGCCCCTCCGCACTCCCCCAGCTGCCCGCCCTCTGGGAGATGGGCGGGTGCAGTGGCCAATCTGGCCACTGTGCCTGATCCCGTCCCATGGTTGGGACCACGGTCCGAGTTGGGCCAAACATTACTTTTGGCCCATTCCGGATCATGGCCAATCTAACCACGATTCTGGATCTCCAGGTGACTGGGGGTCCAGAACCATAGTCATTTTGATTCCCGCCAGTGATTCACTGTGGTGAACATCTGGCGGGGAGCAAACAGATGTTATGGGACTCACGGCCACCACAGGGGATTCACTGTGGTTGACGGGTGTCTCGTAATGTCTGAAATTACCCTCAGTTGTCCAGCCAGGGAGGGAGGCTTACAGTCCAGTTGACTCCTATTCCCAACAAGTCAGCTGAGCTTACTAATGGGGTACAAGAACACTCCCCAGCCTGCCTTCATTGCAAGGCAGGGAACCATGTTTGTAGTGTAGGTGGGGAGCATGTTCCCCTTCCTTGCTACTCAGCTGTGCTACCCAGCACACTAACCCAACCTATAATAGGGTTTGGTAATTTGGAGCAAATTTGCAAAACCCCTGCTATAATGAACATAAAGAGTGCTCTACTGGGTCAGACTAATGCTCCATCCAGACCAGCATCCTGTCTTTGGGTAAAAACAGATGTGACAGTGAACCACTGTGACCCATGGGCCACCGGCACATCTGTTTTTGGGCTGCCAGATGTTGACCTAGGATTGCACCAGGCTGTGTTGGTGGCTAGCCCAGGCTCTAACCCCCAGACTATGCCCAGGTTATAGCCCGGGCTAAGGTCCACCCAATCAACCCAAAGCGGGCCTCCATGTTTGCTGTGGCCTGGAAGACATGGCCCGGATTGGTTCTGCCATGGCCGGCCTCCATGGCTGGGCTCTGGGGAGAGCGCGGGGGCTGGCTGACTAGTTGCATGCTTGTGCGTCTCCCCACACTTTTGTTGTGCAGCTCAACCCGGTCCGGATTGTGTATGCCATGGCTTCCCAGACCAGGGCAGGCCGCTGCCAAATGGCAACCATGCCTGTTTCTCCCCACCCTCTCACAGTGGCAGCTTTGGTTGCTTCAGAGAAGTATTCAACAGGGCCATAACAGAATGATGCATTCCTTACCATTTACACCCAGCTCCCAACAGTCAGGGAAGGATTATGTCCCCTGAAACAACTAATAGCCATTTATGGAGCTATCTTCTAAGAACTTATCCAAACTTTTATTAAACTCAGTTATGCTATTGACCTTAACAACATGCTCTGGCAACAAGTTCCAGAGGAATCCAATATAATAAACCTCAATATAATGAACTGGTCTCAAGAGAATTCAGTATTCATGGATTGTGCTTTATTGGTTCTGTCCTTTAAAAAGATAAACCATGCTTGTATACAATAATACTAATTAAGATCTGGATGAGTTTATTCTCATCCTTTCATCATCCATGTAAGCGATAGATAGAGTTGCACTCGCTGTATGTAGGCGGCCAGGATTGGCATTCAGGAGAGAGTAACCTTCTCTGTACTGAATATTGCAGTGCATGCTTCGGTAGAGTGCTAGGAACCCTTGGGAGGAACCTAGGATTTCATGTATATTTTATCACATGCATATAGCTTAGGCATTGCTTTAGGATCCTTCCGGATGAAGGTCATTGCAAAAATACAAATTGTTGTTAAGGTTCATATTGTCTGTCCCCAGTCCTTTCTGCCATTCATTGCAGTGAAGTTCAATATGCTCACTCAGCTTCAGTCTGCAGACTGTATTGAAGATGAGAAAAAAACTCACCTATCAAAGCTGCCATTAAAAAGACATTAAAAGGTCTTTTTTAAAGGTACTAAAGCAAGGAAAATCACATTCAAAGATCAAACCCACATTATTTTAGTCACAACAGGACATCATTATCCAGTTGTGACCTCTTGTGTCTAGCTACTCGAGGGTTGAAGTTTAGCTGTGAATTTCTAGTCTTTTGTGACTTTGTCAGCCCTTTAGGGTTACATAAGTGTTGTTTTCTCTTGGGGGATAGGGTGATGTAATATTGTATCTTCACATTAAGTACTGCAGATAGCTTCTCTTCTCTTAGCCCTTTTGTAGCATGTCATGGGTTTATTGGGCCCAGTGACAAGCAGCCATAAAACAAGGAATTAAAAGTTGCCTAGAGCATCTGTACCACAAATACGTGCCAGTTCTAGCCACCTATTCATCCTGGTGTGGCAGAGCCATAGACACAATCAACAAACAACACAAACTGCTGCAAAGCATAAGGAATTTTGGACCTTCAGTTAAAAAAGAAAAGGAAACAAGGTCTAGACTATTTAAAATAAAGGAGAATTCCTCTATTTGCTGTCAGGTTTAGTTGGACTTTTTATCCTCCGTGTTAGTTTCAAGGAGCTACTAGAGAGCAACATAATCTTTCAGTAAATTTGAGGGCATCTAGTGTATGTATGTGAGTAATAGGGTGGTCTTGCTGTAAATGCGTTCAGGATCTGACCTAAAGAGCACACTGCCCAATTCCTTTCACCATAGTTGCATATATTGTAAAGTGCTCAGTTCCCACAGTTCACAAAGATACACCAAAAGTTAACCTGTAGCACTTCACCAACCCCACTTAAGCTTGTGTAGCAGGGTCCTCTTAGGGCACCAACCCCTGACCTTCTAGGTAAGCCTTTTCCTGGCTCCTAGCCTTGGCATCCCTCTGTCCAGCCAGCTACAGAGAAGCTTGTGTACTCAAAGCACTAAGGTGAGTCTGAAACCTCTTCTCTTTTCCGGTTTGGCACACAAGTCAAGCTCCCAACCCCTGAGACAGGCTTTTCTCAGATGGTCGTTTCTCACTGAACTCCCAGCTCAGTTTATATGCTTTTCCCCTCACAGCTCAGCACCATGCTGCATCTGGGAGCAACGAACACAGCTCCATCCCAAGATGTCACCCCTTAAGCACCCTGGTTCAAGGGCCTTACCCTGTGACAACTTATTCTGGTTCCCTTTGTTCCTGACTCTGCAAGGACTTGCAGGTGTCTGTTTGTCATCTAAAACATGTACAGGTGCACATACATGTGCGCACACACACAAATATATTCCCCTGATCCTGCATTATGTAGGAAAAATTTCCAGGATAGAAGTGTCTTTTAAAAATTGGAAGAACATAAATCTTGAAATCCAGGAATAGGCTTAGGAGTCTGATGCATCTGTTTCATGATAAATGGTGGCATAGAAAATTATGAAGATGCCATCCAAGAAGAGGGAAAAGTCAGATGAGCCTCCCCTCTCCACCCCACCCAAAGGAAGATGTTCAGTGTATCTGTGAAAACCTGAGAACAATTCAAAATCAAAGGCTGTTGGAGACAAAATCCAAATACAAGTGTCTTGTGAATAAGAAGAACCACATTAAAAAAAAATTACTATTGAATGTTTAGAGATTAAACTTGTCAAAAATTCAATGGGCTTAGAGAAAAAGTAGATCAAGGATTAACACTTTGTCAAAACAAGCATTTTGTAGGGTCAGTAATTCTGGGAAAGAAATAGGAGATAAGGGTTTGACACTGAACTACAACATTCAGGGGCAGATTCTCCGATGCACTAAACTTACTTTGCATACAGGTTGCAAAGTGAATGGGCAGAGAGCATCAGTTCTAGTGCTTAGCATGAGCATGAATTCAAAGCAACTTGGGGTATTTTCAGACGTTACGGGGCCCTTTGGCCCCGTACCGTAACCAACGTCTTCGTTCCCCGCCGGGGTCACCCCTGCACGGCCCAACAGACGTGCCGGGGGGATCCCGGCGGGGAAAGTGGGAGGGGCCGGGGCCGCGCGGCGCAACGTGCGGCCGCACGGCCCCGCCCCCTCCACGCACCCCGCCGCCCGCCCTCCGAGGAGACGGGCGGGCGGCGGGGCCAATGCGGCCGCCGCGTCTGGCCGATCGTGCCACGGCCCGGGATCCCGCCGGGGATCCCGGGCCGTGGCACGCGGCCAGACGTTACTTTTTGTTGGCCACGGCCCGCGGTCCATTTGACCACGCTTCCCGGGACCTTCCCCCGGCTAGCCCGGGAAGCGTGGTTCAAATTGACCCCATGTGCAGATTCAGCGTGGCCAACATCTGGCGCACGCTGTGCAGACGTTCAGGGGCCTTTCGCCCCGCCGCGGGGTTCACCGTGGTTCACTGTGGTTCAGCGTGATCTCGTCACGTCTGAAATCACCCTTGGACTCTGGGTAAATTCTAGTGCCATTGCTATCTGCCCAGCGGACTCTGTCCTAAAGCACCTGGATGTTGCCACTGGAGAACTCCTCTCCCTGCAATTCCCCAGTGCAACAGGAATCTCCGCTAACCTAAAGTTGGAAAATTAAATTCTGATATCTCCTGCCCTAAAAGCCTATATCCTGGTGAAAGAAGATGAAGGGAACATGTCAGAAATGAGGAACTTGCACCCAATTTACATCAGTGGCATAAATAGTTCATGAAGAAGTGTAAGTTAAAATTCACCCTTTCTGAATTTAACTAGTATTGCCCATTATGGATTAATTAACTAGTATTAGAACCAGGGAGCCATGATCAGCTGCTCTACACTGGGTCCAAACAAAGCAAGGTGCAATAAAGAATCAAGCCCACAGTTCTTTATCCAGAATTCAAAAGGCAGAAAAGTCTCGGTATTCTCTCATCTACTGGGGCCAAAAATGTAGAAACCTGTCAGCCCAGGAGCAACTTTACAAATGTGTCTAATAGATTCAAGGTCAGAAGGCTCCCTGATAAAGGCCACTTGGTACCCAGTGTGTCATCAGCATTTATCAGTATGGACATATGTGATGAATTTTATCCAGTAACCTGATAAAGCTTAAAATACACCAAGGGTAATTTCAGACATTACGATACCACAGTCAATCACGGTGAACCCCCCGTGGTGGTCGCGGTACCGTAACGTCTGTTCGGTCCAAAAGAGATTCCCTCCAGATGTTCACCCTTGGCGGGAATCTCTTTGACCACACGTTCAACCCTCTGGCTGCCCAGAGCTCCGGAAGTGTGGGGTGATTTCAAACGTGCTGGGGCTCCCATTGGCCCCGGAACAGAATCACCATTTGATTCCCCTCTGGAATCAAAATGGCCCATCAACAGGCATGCCGGTCGATTCTGGAGGGGAATCGGGGGCGGGGCTGTGTGGTGCAACGTGCGGCCGCACAGCCCTGCCCCCCACACTCCCGAGGCCATCCACCCTCTGGGAGACAGGCGGGTGCAGCGGCCAATGTGGCTGCAGCACCTTCCCGCCCCCTGGGGTATTGACCATGGCCCAGAATCGGCAGCGAGCACGGCCGCCGATTCCGGGCCGTGGTCCGGGAGCAGATGTGACGTTACCATGGGCGGGTGCTGCGGCCAATGCGGCCGCAGTGCCCGTCCAATGCGGCCGCAGTGCCCGTCCAATTTGACCATGACCCGGAATCCCGCCAGGGATTCTTGGGCGTGGTTGCCAGCCAGACGTTACTTTTTGTTGGTTCCCACCAGGAATCTCTTTGACCACGCTTTTGGGGATTGTCCAGCGGGGAGCCCCGGAAGCATGGTTGAAATTGACCCCATGTGGGAATCGACCATGGTGAACATCTGGTGGCTGCCTAACAGACATTCAGGGAGCTTTGGACCCATGTGGGTATTGACCGTGGTTCACTGTGATCTCGTAACGTCTGAAAATACCCACTGATTCCCGCTGGGTGTTCACCCCTGGTGGGAATCGCTTTGACCACACTTTTGGAGGTCTGGCCGGCCGGACCTGTGAAAGCGTGGTCAAAGTGATTCCTGCCACGGGTGAACATCTGGTGGGAATCACTTTTCAGCCCAACAGACGTTATGCCATCACGGTCCCTATAGGGGGATTCACCGTGGTTGACCATGGTGGTGTAATGTCTGAAATCACCTGTGGCCAAAGAGATTCCCGCTGGGGGTGAACTATCTCTTTTGGGCCCAACAGAGGGTGAAAACAGACATGACACTAACCACCCTTTAACCACCCTTGGTGGTAATTTATGCATGTTGCAGGGCTGCATAGGGCACCAATACAGCCCTGCAACATGCATAAATAACCACCAAGGGTGGTTAAAGGGTGGTTAGCATCATGTCTGTTTTCGCCCAGATATTACGGTACTGTGGCCGCCACGGTGGGGTTCACCGTGGTTGACCGTGGTATTGTAACATCTGTTACTACCCCATAGCCTGGAATCAGTGGATGGTGACGTCTGTTACTGCCGTCGATTCTGGGCTGTGACCCAGACCCCGGGACATATCAGGCACAGCAGCTAGATTGGCTGCTGCATCTGCCTGTCTCCCGGAGTGCAGGTGGGTGGGGGAGTGCGGGGGGGTGGGCTGTGTGGCCACACGTCGTGCCGCATGGCCCCATCCCCTCCCCCAAACCCGCTCTGGAATCAGCCCGCACATCTGTTGACTGGCCAATCTGATTCCGGAGGGGGATGAAGATTTGATCCCGTGCCGTGGCAAGCCCGCCTGCCGGCACATCTAGAATCACCCCAAGACGAGCTTGTAGCCCTTAAAACATTTATTTGATTGTATCCCATGATTAGAATACAATCACCTACATTTAAATTTTGTTACTGCTCAGATACCTTCCACTTTAATTGTTCAGTTAACCCATTCCTAACTTACAACTCTACTCTGTTGGTATGTGAGGTAACCATATGTGTGTCTGTATAATTCTAGCTCTTTGTACATACTCCCCTCTCCTTTTTTAATTACACGGCACCCCCCCCCCTTTTCCATCAGAGCCAGGTTCCTTCATTAGCTATGATCAGGGCCCCGATTCTTCCGCAGAATTTTTTTTAAAATTCCGCGGGAGTCAGGGGCCAATTCTGCGCCTCGGCGCGATTTACCATGCGGGGGGGGCTTGGTTTGCCTCCTCCTCCCCCCGCACTGGTAAACCCTCAGGGCCTCCCCTCCCCAGCTGCCGGGGCTTGCCCTCCCCAGCTGCTGGG
Source organism: Sphenodon punctatus (assembly GCA_003113815.1). Taxonomy (NCBI): domain Eukaryota; kingdom Metazoa; phylum Chordata; class Lepidosauria; order Sphenodontia; family Sphenodontidae; genus Sphenodon; species Sphenodon punctatus. The sequence goes on along the minus strand of QEPC01004630.1, from coordinate 2,634,976 downwards.
GCGTGCTTGA